>JAVLUX010000215.1:827500-1237500 GCA_032164185.1 Moxostoma hubbsi
TACCAGATTGTATTAGTGTAAATTAATGTGTAAGCAACTGAAAAACTGATGTTCCCTTTTGGTCTGGAAACTTACAAAGTATGTAGGAGGTTTGAGTCTCCAGAGTCAGAGAGTAAACGCATAGCATAATGTAAATCTTTTTTTTTTTTTTTTTATGATTGAGGGGAGGCTTAAACCATGACTAGAGAAAAGTAACTTACTCTTGTAAGTGCCTCACCAGAGACAAAGCTGCACTTCGTTAGCATTTATATGAAAGTAGCTTTGTTAAATAATAATAATAATAATAATAATAATACAAAAACAAACCCATAAATCAGTCATTGACAGAATCTCTTCTCATATTCCAGCCATTTGTAGACAGTGACCACGTGATCCACAGCTACTTTTTTCCACGTGAATATTCAGTCATACTTCCTGGAGTTGCAGCATTAATTCTCATTCTTTTTGTTGGTGAGTAAAGCAAAATAAATAAATAAAATAATAATATAAATATATATATATATATATATATATATATATATATATATATATATATATATATATATATATATAATAAATGTAGATACAGTAATGGAGATAACTATTAAAATTTCTTACAGAGTTTCTATGTGTCTGTATGTCTACTGTAGTAAACTTAATATACCCTTTTTTCAGGCACCTTCATAGGGGTTGTAACATGGAAGAATCGAAAGCCTAAAAAAGTTGATTAAGACTCTCCAGGTTGTAGTGATTCATCTGATCACAAGAACAAATGGTGTTGAATTCACTCATGTGACACATCCTGTACACAGCCACGTGGATACATATTCCAATGCTTGCTGCTCTACACCCTCGTCTCCAGTCAATTCATCAATTCATCTGATTTCATAAAGATACCAGGGCAGTACTAAACATGTAGTTACATGTTAGTCTATGAGCATTGCCCATTCAGGGTTTATAACCTCGTCTTAACACTGTACTAGACATGAGGTGTTTATCTTTGGATAATTATTTCCATAGTCAGTGAAGTATAGTTTGTATCTGGGTGAATGTGAAATGGGACATCTTTTGTTATTCTTTAAGTTTTGGAACCAATGAAGCCAATATTTAGCATCTTTGAAAATGATGTTCTCCATCCATCCATCCATCCATCGTCAACCGCTTATCCTGTACAGGGTCGCGGGGGGCTGGAGCCTATCCCAGCTAACATTGGGCGAAAGGCAGGGTACACCCTGGACAGGTCGCCAGTCCATCGCAGAGCAAAATGATGTTCTCTTACTTTGTAAATAGACTTCATTTTAAAGGATGAATGCTTGAATACAGTTGCATAATAATTCTGGACAATATTCGAAAGTGAGTGAGCACTGTTTTGTAATATCACACACTAGCCATCCATCCATCCATCCATCCATCGTCAACCGCTTATCCTGTGTACAGGGTCGCGGGTATCACACACTATTCAACTTTAAATTATACAAGAAATAAGCAAACCCTTATATAATGTTATGTGTTTTCTTTATTTCTTTCTAGTTCTATATTGCATATGTTTCATATTTTCATTGTATAATTTGTCTTATGGTTTTAATGAAATGACAAGTATAGAAAGAAAGATGTATTTATAACATGTATACAACAAAATATATGTTACAATGTATGTATATGCTAAATATATATTAAAGGAATATCCCGGTTTCAATACAAGTTAAGCTCGATCAACAGCATTTGTGGCGTAATATTGATAACCACAAAAATTAATAACTAAAAAATGCGAGACACTATTTTTTAAAAGTGAGACACTTACAATGACAGTGAATGGGGCCAACCTTTAAATGTTAAAATAGTAACCGTAATATCAAAATTATAGCCAAGACATAAACAATATGCCTGTTTTAACATGATTTAAGTGTGATAAAATCACTAACTAACCTTTTTTGTGTAAGTTATATCCGATTATAGAACTTCGTTGCCATGACGTTATAACACCATATACCCTAAACTGATGATTTACACAACTTTACAGCACAAATAATAGGCGTGTATTCACAGAAGATGTAATGTGCTTTTATGAAATGAGAAGCTTAACATTTCTGCATTTAGTTTAAGCCATTCACTTCCCATGTAAGTGCCTCGAATTTTACCGATTTTTGTTTTTTAAGAAACGGACCTAGATAGCACACGTGCATCTCTGTCTGTCTAAGAGCGTTTCATCTGGAAAGCGCCGCATTCTAATTAACAAATGTTAAACATCTTAAAAAGATCCGATTGACAAACATTCTAAACCATAAACTTCTCAAAGACCTGCATATCTTATTAACATCCGAGAGCAAACGTCTTTAAAGATGTGCAGATTAGCAGCCTGGGGAAAAAACGTCTTCCAGATGTACGCACATCAGATAGACGTCTGGGTGTGCTATCAGGAGAGGGACGAGTCTATTTATTTATTTAGTTGTGACAATCAACATTATGCCACATGCTGTTCATTAAACTGAGCTTGTATTGAACCCGCAATATTCCTTCAAAGAGCATCTTAATTACGTTACATTACAAAAAAAAGTATTCGTATGCTGCTTTTTGGATTGTCATGGCCCATCTCGTTGATAAAGTGCGTGTCTAAGACGGACTATATACTGTAGTGTGGGATGGGCCGCTGCAGTCGTCTCGCGGTCACTCTGATGAGAGGATTGATCGCGCGAGCACAGCAATCTCTCCCTCTCATCCCCACTGTGATGTCACACGAGGATAGTAAGAATGCGCTGAGTTTTACAACAACGACATGCAGAGACTTTGACATGTATTAGCGTTTCCAGAATGAGTCAACCCGAGGTATGTTGTTTCTTTTAATTTGTCGAATGCAAGGTAAACTCACAGCCTATGTCCAAGTTCCTCAGACAGTTGATGGGCTCGTGCGCTTCCTGTTTGAATTTGCTGTTCTGTTTAAATGTACTTCAGATTCTGACATTGCCAGAGTCACAATAATTAAATATACGTTGTTTTGAACATATGTTATAGTGATTCTGCTGTTTTTTCAAGAAGCTAATGACTAACGTCTATATAAGCCATTCTGTAGGCTGCATTTCGTGGTGTAAAAAAAAGGATCAAATGAAATTAAAATATTGAAATTATTCAGAACATCTTATTGCCATCATTGAAAACAAATAAACGTTTGTCAGATTTGTTTTTCTCTGGCATCTGGCAAGACTGTTTAAAAACCAATTTAGACATGACTACTGGAAGGGTAAACAAATGGGCATTTGTCGAACTTTGAAAATGAGCCAAAGTTGTCTGCAGTTGTTTGCTACTATGGTTCCCTTATTGTCAATCAACAGTCTTGTGGCTTAAAGGAACAGTCCGTTTATTTTAGCTGAAGGCATGTCAGATTTGTGCTGTTTCTTCTGCAGGTGCTGTGCTATCATGATGCTGAGCTCACTGGTAATTCAGGATTTTAACTAATTATTTCCCTTTTTGAGTAGCTGCTTAGGCAGAACTTAGTCACTTGAAGAGAAACAGATTTTGTTCCTTCTCCTGTTGTCAAGGAGACAGACACTAACCAGTTCATGATCTCCAGTTGCAATTAACATGGATGACCATTACTACTATGACAACCATCTGTCATTGTAATATTATGATTATAGAGTGCAGTGAAATATGTATTTTAAGTGCTATGTGTCATTTTAGAAAGAGGGAAATTCATGCATATTCAAAAAGTTTTTCATCAGGTGCTGAATCTAGGCAAAAAGCATTGAAATATGACTGGAAAAGTAGGTCTGCCACTGTTATACTATTTCCAAAGTTTTGGTCAAAATTATCTTCATCAGACCGTTTTAGAACAGAAAATAGGTTCATTATGTGGTCATTGACAAATGAGGTTGTCTGAGGTGATAAAAATGAGAAATGTTTAAAAAATCTAGCGTGTTGCTGCTTTTACACTGAAATGTACAATTAATCAAATTAAAATCGTCATACGTCCTAGTGTGATTATTAAACCGTGAAAAGCTGCAATCTTAGTCTGTATGAGCTGCATGGCTTTAAATTAATGTCTGAAGCATTAAGAATCATACTATAAGAATCATTTGCATTGTATGAGAGATGACAGAACAGAGCACTAATCCACTCTGAAGCTTTATTTTTATATAATTGATACAATTGAATCACATAATTTGCATTTTAACGATCACATTGGGCCATGTAGCGAACTAGTTGTCAAAATAAAAGCACGATTCATAATGAAAGCTAAATGCCTGAAGTTGAAGAAATTGCAACAGAAATATTTTATAATTGTATAGTAAAATAACAATTAATGAATAATGATTAAATAATGAATAAAGAGTTAAGTAATATATCACAAGCAAGAGTGCTTTTGTACTGAATAAATGTTTGTTAAAAAAAATGCAATGGTATGTTGATAAGTAATTGTTCTAAAAGTTTATGGGGGGGGGAAATACTTAATTGGACAACATTTGTATAATGAAATTAAATTAAACTAAAACATGGAATAATAATTAAAAAAGTAAAACTTCTCTCCTAAAAATAAAACAGATTTCAATAGGGCCCTGCTTAAAAAAAAACATGCATATATTTACATTTATTATTTACACCAGCATATAGATAGTATAAATTATTCTACAAAGCTAATAGACATGAACCTTAAAGTCACACAACATTTTTTATGGGTCTTTAAGGGATCTTACAAGCTGATCTTAAATCTTTGGCTTTATGTGTTTTTATGTGTTTATTTGTAAGTATAAATAACAAATACGCTCACTGAGCACTTTATTTGGAACACTATGGTCCTAATAAAGTGCCCAACATGGTCTTCTTTTGTAGCCCATTTGTCTCAAGATTTGACGTGTTGTGTATTCTGAGATGCTATTCCTCTCTACAATTGTACAGAGTGATTACCTGAGTTACCTTAGCCTTTTTTGTCAGCTCGAACCAGTCTGGTCATTCTCCTTTGACCTCTCTCATCAACAATGTGTTTCTGTTCGCAGAATTACCGCTCATTGGATATTTTTTGTTTCTGGCACCATTCTGAGTTGACTCTAGAGACTGTTGTGCATGAAAATCCCAGAACAGCAGTTACAGAAATACTCAAACCAGCCCGTATGGCACCAACAATCTTGACATGCTCGAAAAATCACTGAGATAATTTTTTTTCCCAGTCTGATAGTTAATGTGAACATTAATTCAAGCTCCTGACCCACATCTGCATGATTTAATGCATTGCACTGCTGCCACATGATTGGCTGATTATATAATCTTATGAATAAATAAGTAGGTATACAGGTGTTCCTAATAAAGTGTTCAGTAGGTGTATATGTTTATAATACTGTATGTTGTAGATGGAGATGTCAGGGGCAAGTGGGAGTCGACACAGCCATACAATGAAGAGGAGACGGTGGGGAGGGCTGAGGCAGCAGTGGAAACTGCTGGGTCTGTTTGAGATTGACCAACAGCATGAGTTCTACAGCCTCACCTGTATGATAAAAGAAGGACTGTGTGCCACCGTGCAGAACACTATTGACAACCCTTTACCTGTGAGTATACCCATGTTTATTAACCTACACCTCATTCAGTCCCTATTGAATAGTACTTCTTCCATCTTCACGAAGTGATTAAATCCACTGTTGAAACCACGTTTTTCTAAAATGGCATCACTTAAGGGAATTTATAGAGGAATCACCATTACAGCTGTAAATTGCTTTGATTTTCCAGTGCCAGTTTTCCTTAATAAGCTTCCAACAAGATTGTGTGCTACAGCATAAAACAGTAAAAGACTGCTCTCTTCATCAGTGATGTTGATATTGTTGCTAATTGATTGAGGATATTTTTTAAGAATCCGTTAGTGCTAACATATCCTCTGCTCCTAACTGTTATAAACAAATTTACAAAAGGAAATTAATAGAGCTGAGGTCATGCAATTAACATACTTAGTATTTAATAGCAAATTAAACAAACGATGAGGAAGAAAAAAGCTTTGGGATAATCAAAGACCTCCAAAGAGACAGAAATGTTCCATTTACCATTAATTAGTATGAAGGCAAGCTCCAGTGAGAGTGCCATATTTAGTCTGGTCTTTCCATGGAGACTGTGTGTTTGTGGTTCTTAAGGGGTACCCTATTGCAGTGATTTAGTTTCATTAATGCTGTTTTTATCCTGTTAATTAGCTCTGGAGAAACAAAGCAGAGGGGTAGAAGAGCAACCAAGTGTTTTGGTTATAAACACCATTGTACTGCACACATTGGGGAGGAGGGACAGAGAATTCAATTAATGCATTGGACGTCACAGTGCATGGTAGTACCATGAGAGAGGGCACAAAATCAGTGGCTTCTTTTAAATCATGAAGAGGAGAATATGTTCGAGATATTTTGCTCATTTAATACACTTAAGTGCTTTCTGCTGTTATTAAAAGGTTACTACATAAAAATAATCTGCAAATATTAAGGACACAAACTGTCATTAAATTATATTTTACTAAGTACATTAATTTAGCGCCATCCTTCCTCTAGAAGAAATAGTCCCATAATGTTCTGTATGGGTGCTGCATAGTCCTATACAGTACACAGTAGATAGGTCAACAGGTGTTTTGCATCATAGCTGTTACTATATTGTGGATTTTTTATGACTAGAACAATGTATCAACTAGTCTGCATCCTGGATCCTTCAGTATTTTAATAATCAATAATATGCAGTGTATATCTAAGCAATGATTCTAAAATATAGATGGTACATTTTCACTTTGAACTGAACTTGGTATGTCTAAGACATTGGTTTTCACTCTTGCTTATCAAATGTTTTTTTTTTTTTTTTTTTTATTTCAAAATCATTATAATGTCTCTCCCAGTGCCCCAGGCTATATTTTCAGTGTAATGTTTTACATCTCAAATCAACTCATTAAAATAAGAGTGTATACACAGACATTATAAACTGGATTTGAACAGAATTTCAGTGAATTGTCTGAAGACAAATGGTTAGACTAACTATTTACATTGTTTCTTTGTTTTTCCTGGAAGGTAAACCAGCATTTAGCTTCATATTTCCATTTAATGAGAGTAACACAAATGGTCCCAGGCTTAAACCTGTCATTGGGGCAGCTTGCCTTGATTTTCAGCTACTTAAACTATATTGTGGAGTTGTTGCACTCGTAGTCATTTGTTCGCTAACATAAACACACACAGATGATGTTGCAGACCCCTGAATCCATTGAATTCAGTCTCCTTATGCAGCAGTATGAGTCATGAATGTGCTGCCTGTTGTTTGGGGCTTAAAGCACTTGTTACAACTACAGTATATCGCTCAACACAGCAAAAGAAAAACACTGTATCAGATGCCTTCAAAAGTATGTTATCCACTAAAATATAAATATCATTACTAGTTATATATTGTATTATTTGTTTTTAGGATGAACTTTCTGAGAAGGACTACATTCTTGAGGTAACACAAATCCATAAGGTACGTTACAGGTAAAAGTGGACTCTCCTTACTGCATTTCAACATTTTGTACTGGACTGGTAAAAATGTGACATCATGACTAAGCAACTTCTTTTTTGCATGTTTTGAAATTGTACTGTTGTATTTGTGACTTTTTAAAGGACTTCAGGATGGAGACATATGCGGGGCCGGTGTTTGCCACTCTGCGACGTTCCCTTGGGATGACAGAGAAGGAATATCAGCAATCCCTCTCCTCAGAAGGCAACTATCTGCAATTCATCAGTAATTCCAAGAGCAAGGCGGACTTCTTCCTAACGTGAGTCAGCACCAATGCCTAAGATGCAGGGAGCATATGCACCATAGAAGTGTAAAGAGGAGGAAATAGACCACTTGTAGAAAAATGTATGAAAACATAATGCTCAATATGGCGGCTGTAAGAATGGACGTCCCAAAAAATAGTCATAATACTGTTTAATTTACTCCTGAACACATATATGCATTAGCTGGACCAACCTAAAAATAAACATTTTACCTTGATTTGTGCTAAAGAATATACATGTATGGTACCATTGTTGTCAGATTTTATTGCTGAATTAAAACACTGTATGTTATTGAAATGCAGTTTTGCAGTTGGCAATTTTTCCCAATTAATGTATGACAAGATGTCCACCAAGTTAAATGACTTGCATAAAAGGGACTTTGATATGCATATTGTATATAATTTCCTGTACGCAAAAATATTTCACGTTCTGGCCTCCAGTGTTTTCATCCACATCAGTGAATGTTTAGGAGACAATATGATTTAGTGTCTTAAATTTGTAAGAATTGCCCAAAAGCATGTTGCTCCATAGTGCCAAAACATGAAGAGTCGCAATAACCGTTTTTTTACAGTTCACCCATCAAAGTTTAACGAGTGGGTGGATGACATGAAGCGATGAACACGTTAGTTACATTGATAAAATTAACTACTTTTAATTTGTTATGACAGCCAACAACAAGTCAAGTCATTTTTATTTGTATAGGGCTTTTCATAACACACATAATTTCAAAGCAGCTTTACAGAAAATTAAGCTATAACAGGAAAAACAAGTTGTAATATAGTAATGTCTTAAGAGTCATAATAGTGCAGTAAAAAAAAAAAAACATGATTTTAAATTGTGCCTTAAAATAAATAATCAAATAAATAAATAATTAAATAATATTTGTTTTTAGACCCCCAGTGAGCAGACTAAACAGATGCACAAGTTGTGCTTGTACTCATTTTTACTCCAACTTACACTTAAAATGGATGTTCTCCATCTGGAACGCTCGTATTGGTAGTTTTTACATACAGAGTTGCTTCTTATGAAGTCTGGAACCAGAAAACAATCCAGCAGCAATAAAGAGCAACAGTGCCCGCCCACTTATTCAGCCATCTGGGTTCTGGAATTATTTTTCCCATAGACTTTTCATAAAATCACTCATAAGTAGTTGTAAGCCATGACCCAGTCCAACCAGCTCAAAAATCAAAACATTACAATCCTTTGGGTCAAAAAATTATTTGAAATTCAGACAAAAAGACAAAGGTACTTACTGTCTTTCATGAGGGCACAAACTACAATCCCATGAAGCATTGCGAATGAAGTCATTGAGTAAAAATGAAAGTATATAAATCTATTGATTTTAGGGATTTCTGATAATAAGTATAGAAACAATATATTTTACGTTTATTGCAAAATATTCTACATGTACGAACAGATAAGTAGTTTAAACTGACTCGATTATGTCATTCACAGTGTGTCATTGGAGTGGGCAGTCGCTCTGAGGCACAAACCTATGGTTCTCTGATTAGTGGAATAATATAAATAATGACTTTAACACACTTTCATGCATCTTCTCTTCTCAGTAATGACAAGAGGTTCTTCATAAAGACACAGAGTAGGAGAGAAGTGCGATTTCTCTTGTCTAACTTGAGAATCTATATGGAACATCTGGAGAAGTATCCACACACTCTGCTTGTCAAATTTTTAGGTGAGAGCTCAGAAACCGGTAAACTACTGTTAGACCTTTATTTATTATTACTGGAACAAAAAAATTGTTGTTCACCTATTTTTGTTATTTGAATGCATTATGTAACATTTACAGGTGTTATCATGCCTGATGATTTACTTAAGGCTATAGCGCAGGCTTTCCTGCCTGGGGGGGGTTGGGACCATCCTGCCAAATTTGGTCTCGTTAGAACTTACAGTTTTTGCTGCCCAGACGCTTGTAAGACAGAAAAACAATTTTGCACTTATCTATGTTAGATCCATGTAACAAATCATTGTTTTTTTTTTCATTGACACAGGTGTTCACAGGATCAAAATTCCACATCAGAAGATGGTAGCTTTTTTTATTTTCAGTTAATATCATTAATAATTTTAATGAAGTGTGAAGATACATGTTATAAAACTGTTTTCTGTGTGCAGAAGTACTTCATTGTGATGTATAGTGTCTTCTACCCAGAAGACAGAATCACTGCTAGGTAAGACTAAATCAATGCTTCTTGTTATAAATGGAAAAATGTGAGGTGATCATTAAAAAAACTTGTAAATAATTAATGTTTCTTATCTCTCCATCAAACTTGAAGGCATATTTGAGTATCATCTTGACCTATATTATTCCACATCCTTGCAATTATTGGTCATAAAATTGCTTAGCCTTTGAGATTTTAATTTTGACTGGCATTAATGGTAAAAATGATGGACCCCATGATTTAAAAATAACTTTCCTAACTTTTCTTTGTCTCTTTCGCTTAAAGGTCACATGTAGCATCCATCAGTCTTGATTTAGTAGCACTTAATCCTCACACTTACGTTAATACAAACTATCACAATCATCTCCTACAGTAGATTAAATCCAATCCATCTTCCTCTTAGAAAACATATGTGGCACAGATTCTTCTCATCTCCTCATTTCTAACTACCCCTAGCTCTCCATTCATTTTTTATTAGGTATGATATTAAGGGCTGTGAGGTGAGCCGGTGGACAGACCCAGCCCCTGAAGGCAGCCAAATCATTGTTGTTTTGAAGGATCTCAATTTTGAGGGGCAATTCATTAAGCTTGGTAAGATCAATAGATTCCCTCTGGATTTTCGAATAGTTTTTTTGGAATAGTGGTTTTCAATTTATGAGGAAAACAAAGGTCTGTGGTTAACATTACTTCAAGAGACATTCACATTTTGTTCAACAACATAAATTACACACACTTATACTTCAAATGTGAATTTTGAAACTGTTGTGTGCTTTATTAATGTGAGTTGCTAACAAGTTCCTACATAAGAACTACAATGGTTGTTCATTGTTTGTTGTCAAACATCTAATCATCCTTGTGTGGTTTTGGGATTACTGACTGAACATCTTTATAAGAGAAAAAAGAAAGCTTTGGGCTGGAACCCTTTTGAAGTCAAAGAAGATAATTTTAATATAAATTAAAATAAAAAGATTTTTATTGTGTAAATGGCAGATCAGCAGCGTCCATGGCTCATTCGTCAGGTGGAGATTGACACAGCCTTTCTTCAGACGCTCAATGTGTTGGACTACAGTTTTCTGCTGGCCCATCAGCCACTCCATCAGGATGAACTCAGCCAGAGTCTCTCTTTCGCAACGCTCATCACGCGCACCAAAATGTGAGCTTAATTGCAACAGATCATGCAATACAATGATCAACATGTAGAGATTCTTATGTGTTGTCTTACTGTTTCCTAGCTCTAAGTATGGCCAAAGTGTTTTTATCAAGTCAGTGCACTTGGCGGTCATCTTTGGAACGTTCTCGAGCAGCTATTTTTATGTAAACAAGCGGCACTCAAGTGCAGCTCCTATTTACTTGAATGGGAAATGCGAAAATCTCCAAAACAGTTGGTCAAGATTATGATCAAAGAATATATTTCAAATCAGCAGTAAAATCTGACAAAATTGATATAATATATTGTGCATATTTACCTCAGATTGTTCTAAGAAACGCTATTTTCCCGGATTAGGCTAATGTGCATGCACTGTCACACCCAGTCAACTGAATGAATTGCACATGCTTCCATCTACATTCTGTCAATATTTGAGTTCCATTTAGAATATGATCAACATGATTAACTCCAGAATATTAATGTTTGATTATGCTTTTATTGTGCTTGTGGTTCAGTATTTAAGGATGTCAAGCTTCACACTGACTGTGAATTCACTAATGTAAACATTAATGTTTATGTTAACCTCTGTTTCCCGATCCTTCTCTTTCTTCTCCACTTGGCCAATGGCAGACAGGCATGTAGCTTAAACCATATTTAGCTTCAGTGTAATTTTCAAATGAATGTAAGGAATAACTAATATAACTAATAACTAACTAATTACTAAATGTATATATAAATGTAGGTGGTGAAAGAGATCCCTTCTCAGGCACTATGCGGGTGAGTTAAACAGGGGTCGGGAGCAAGGGTGTCCTTTCTTTAGTCTCTGCCTGTGGGGGAGAACAAAGAGACAGTTAGCGCTTCCTTCTCTTTCAACTGATGTTCCCACTAGCATTTATATCTCCCTCTGGCTGATGAGAGGAGTGAGTTCAGGTGTGCCTCATCAGCCATAGCAGGACCTCCAATTGTGGTTGATACGGACGATGCTAATTGATTCATAGGCATCTCAACCCAAGCTTCATCCTGGGCCTGGGGAAACAGAGACAGAGAGGTAGTATTGGGGAGGAGGGGGGGATCTGCTCACCAGACCTGACCAACCAACAAACACCCTTGAGAGCCCATCCGCATTGCCATTTGCTGACCGGCCCGATGTTGTACAGTAATATTAAAGTCCTGGAGTGCAAGGAACCAATGTGTCGCCCTGGCATTCTTGTCCTTAGCCTGGGCCATCCACCGGAGGGGTGTGTGGACGGTGGTGAGAATGACGGATCTTCCTAGCAGGTAATACTGCAATTCTAGGACCGCCTATTTTATTGCCAGGGCCTCCTTCTCTATGGATGCATACCTGGTTTCGTCTGGGTTCAGCTTCCAGCTGATATAGATGACTGGTTTCTTTTCCCCTCCTGAACACTGGGACAGCTCTAACTCCTGTGTCAGAGGCGTTGGTTTGCAGGATGAAGTGCAATGTGAAGTCGGTAGGACAAGGGGTGAGGTGAGGTCCATCTTCAGGACCTGGAAAGCCTGCTCTTCTTGTTCGGTCCAGGTGTACTTCTCTGGTTGGTCAGGTCCAATGATGACAAGCCACAGAGGAGAAACCATGAATAAAACACCTGTAGTAACCAGCCAACCCCAGGAAGTCAACGTACCTGAGACTTTGTTAGAGGGCATGGGATTTCTACCATTTCTACAATGGTATAGGGTCCCTGCCAAGATGGCAGAAATTTACATGAGGATTTGGGAAGGAGAAAAATGACCCAGTCACTCAAATGGAACTCACGTGACTGAGCTGGCTGTCATATATCTGCTGCTGGGCACGCTGGGTTTCCACCAAGTGTTCCTTTACCAGAGATATTATCTTTTCTATCCTCTCCCTCATACTTCAAGTGTGCTCAATGATGGCACAATGGGGAGATGGTTGTTGCTCCCAGGCTTCCTTCACCATGTCCATCAATCCTTGAGGTTGTCAGCCAAACAGCAGCTCTCAACGGGGTAAAGCCATTGGATGCTTGGGGCACTTCCCAAACTCCAAAAAGCATGTACGGTAGCATGAGGTCCCAGTCACGCCCATCCTCGACTACCACCCGGCGCAGTATCCGCTTTAGTTTGGTTAAACCGATCCACCAGGCCGTCCGTCTGCAGGTGGTAGACAAAGGTGTGTATCTTGAGGAGCTTGGTTCCTTGGTCCATCAGTATTTCCTTGTGGAGGCCAACCCGACTGAAGAGGGAGACAAGCTCCTTTGCAATATTTGCTGATGTAGCTTTGCAGAGGGGAATAGCCTCAGGATAACGTGTAGCATAGTCAGCGATCACTTAGATGTGCTTGTAAACTCCAGGTGTCTTTGGCAAAGGCCCTATGAGATCCATGCCTATGTGCTCAAAGGGTACCTCTATGACTGGCAGTGGGATCAGGGGTCTGGCTGTTGCAACTTGCCCTCCATGTCTCTGACCTGTCCCAAACAGTGTTTGAGTCAGTCATCCTCCTTTCACTCTCTTGCGAAAGACCCCCTGTGGTCACCTGTTGAAACAGATCGGAGTAGAGATTAATTTTTTCATTTGGTGACTCACTCTTTGTAGCAGGTAGACCGGCCAGACACGGGCCCTCCGTAAAGGTCTTTGGGGAGTCTTTTACCACCCCCACCTGTAGAGACCAGGAGCCAGAGCCTGCCGATTTTGTGACCATATGGGCGGGCACATCTCGGGTATCGCCGTGCATGCAAATGATGGGGAGGAGGGCACGTCTCATTTTCTGTTCTCTGAATATCTGTGGTTGTATAAGTCTGATTGAGCTCCCAGTGTTCAGAACTGCCCTGACCTCTCGTTCTGGGGCTCCTGCGGGTGGCTTCTGGTGCATAGTGTAGCCCGCCATCTAGGCCTGTGCTTTGGGAGGATTGGGGTCTGTGGGCATCGGCTCATATAGGCCTCCTTGTGGTGCCGGCGGGTCCACAAATTTAATGGTACCTTCTGAGAATCGCTACTCTCCTGGGACCCTCCAGTGGAATGGCGGCGCTCTCTCCCCCACATCCTGCGCTTGGGTGGGTTCAGAGAATGCTACAGCTTCCACTAGCTCATTGAGGGTCCCTGGATTTGTCATCCTAACTTGTCGACAAAGTACGATGGAAGGGCCCAAAGCATACAGTCGACTACCACTCTTTCATCGCCTTCTGCTAGAGTTGTATTGTCAGGGAGAAGCCACAGGTTCACCAGTCGCGAAAGATGCACCGCTTGCTTCCTCACCAGAACACAGGGTTTTAATACCAAATCCTGGAACTTCTGAGCAGCACAAACTGGCAAGAGCTTGACCCTGTTGGTGATTTCTCTTTTCAAAAGGGCATAATCATCCATGGAGGCTAAAGACAGTGAGTAGTAGACCTGCTGGGGCTCCCATGTAAGAATTTGAGCCCACTCAGCTCACGGCGTGCAACCACCTCGAACGTATGCAGGTAGGCCTCAACATCATCCTGAGATGAGATGTTGAGCCAAATGTTTTGGCTCAGGAACAGTCTAGATGGTAAAGTAATTCTCCTGCAGTCCGAGTCTGGCTGATGATAAGTTGTCCTGTGAGCTGCTGCTTATGTACTGAAACCTTTGCAAGATGCCAGATGATGTCTTCAATCCCTTTGGGAGTAGCTGGCGCCAACTATTTTGCCTGTTTGTGCCTTCGGTGCTTTTGGCCGCATTCTCCACCAATGTAGCAGGGCAAGGGGAAAAGGAGGAGACACGACACAGATAAATGCTTTACCAACCCAGAGGGTGCTTTATTGAGAGTGTGGGTATTGCTGGTGGAGCAATGTGAGCGTGATTGCATGCAATGTCGACATCCTTTGGACTGTGCTCAGTAGGGAGGCGTATGGTGCTTTGATGTGGGCAGTGTGGGTGGCGAAAGAGATCCTTTCTCAGACACATGAAACCATGGGCGGAGCAAGGGTGTCCTTTCTTAGTTTCTGCCTGTGGAGTAGAACAAAGAGACAGTTAGCACTCTAAAAAACCACCACCTTCCTTCTCTTTCAACTGATGCTCCCGCCAGAATTTATCTCCCTCTGGCTAATGAGAGGAGTGAGTTCAGATGTGCCTCATCAGCCAGAGCAGCACCTCTAATTGTGGTTTCCAGGGGGATGCTGATAGATTCATAGGAATCTTGCCACAATATACCACCTGCCAAATATTGTATAAGTCCTGCTTGTGCCACCAGAATAGAGTCAACACGCATTTCAGAATAGCATTCTGAGACGCTATTCTTCTCTCCACAATTGTACAGAGCGGTTATCTAAGTTACCATACAATGGTATAGTGACTTTGTCTGTTCAAACAAGTCTGGCCAATCTCTGTTGTCCTCTCTCATCAACAAAGATTTTCCATCTGCAGAACTGCCCCTCACAAGATGTTATTTGTTTTCAGCACCATTCTGAGTAAATTCTGGAGACTGTTGTTTGTGTAAATCCCAGGAGATCGAAAGAGCACAGAATGGTGCCAAAAACAAAATACATCCAGTGAGTGGCAGATCTGTGGATGGAAATGCCTTGTCGATGAGAGAGGTCAACAGAGAATGGACAGACTGACAAAGTCTACTGAAACTCTAACTCAGATAACCACTCTGTATAATTGTGGTCAGAAGAATAGCATCTCAGAATGCTATTCTGAGATGCGTGTTAGTGCTGTTTTGGTAGCATGAGGGGGACCTACACAATATTAGGCAGGTGGTTTTAATTTTGTGGCAGATAGGTATGTGTGTGTGTGTGTGTGTAAAACTATACATTTTTTATGGTTTATGATAAGAATTATTAATTTTAACCTGTTGATACGCATTTCCCCACATGCAGTGGTGACGTCACTCTGCTTACATTTAATATATCATTTACTGTCTATAAATGTAATGAATATTAACAATTTTACATCTTTTCAAAGGTCTAAGGGTTCAACATTGATATCCGATCTCTTTTTCAAGATAGCAATACTCCAGAAACAGCTATTTAGTTATTTGTGCCAGGAGTACAAATTAAAACATGAAATATCAAAACGGGACTTCATACCTTTGTTATGAAAACGCAATCCCCAGTTGAATCCAGTTCGCCACATTTGGGTCAATTATCCATGGCAAGCATTCACTGAAAAACATCCAATAGCAATTTTTGTCCATAAAAGTGAAAAATCTGAGAAATATTTATATATTCTCTGTTGTTTACATGAGATCTCGCCTGAAAGAATTGCCTTTCGTCATCGTTCGTCAACAAACTATGCAATCTGAGCAACATTCATGTTGTTAAACTGTATATTATCTTATATATTAGAGTCCCGTAAACAAAATGAGCCTGTCTCCAAAGTCTATATTTAAAAATGGGGCATAGTTTTATTCATAATAGCAAAGCAGTGTAGTCAGATTTTGTGTCGTCTTGAAAGGCGGAGCCTTAATATTACTCTGTATGCAGGAACCACATTTTTTGTTTGATCATCTTAAAATTTGAAACGTAACCTCTTTAGACTTGTGGCTTTGAGAAAATTGTATTTCTAGGTTGTCTTGGCACTTCTATTATTGTTTTTTTAGATTGTAAAAACATGTTCAGCACAAAATATTTCCATTACTATAAACTTCAGCTTCTCTAACTTTAAAAAATAACAACATAAATTAATTCTAACTTGGGAAATAAAGCCCAATGTGTCTTCTTCCAAAAGATACTAAAACTGTGTCCATACTCCAAAGGTTCCAGTAAATACAACCATTTAAGTTCAGGTATGTCATTTTCATGGTTTGTGCAAAAAAGGGGGTGCATATCAGCAGGTTAAAGTAATTATTATATACTAATTTATACATTGTACTGTATACAGCCTATACATTAGCGGTAACAGTTACATTTTTCATTGTTTGGTTTTAATTTTAAAAAAAGCCCTTTCCTACCACATTCATTGCAATATAGAAAACAGATATGATCAGTTCTGTTGTCGCCTTCAAAGACACTGTCAATTTCTAAACTCCAATAGTGCTCAACATCACACTCATGTGAACTATGTTCAAAAACAAGAGAGATATATCCAATATAAACCACAAAACTGTTCCAGTGATAAGTCATAAAGATTTGTTTTCCCTCTTTAGCATTGTGCGAAGAAGTAACGCAGATCACTTTGCACAGGGGTGCCCAAACTTTTTGAACCAAGATCTACTTTTAAATTTGTCAGTGTGCCGAGATCTACCTGTCCAAACAGAAAGCCACAGTCGCTACTCATAGCGTATCTACATATTTAATATGCACAAAACAAACAGAAAAGTAGGTCTAATCCAGATATAATAAAACATAGCCTAGTTCTAGTTAGAAAAGTGACAATAAGTTATTTCTCTACCTTAGTGGGGCCTCTGGCACTGGGAGAACGCAGCTAGTTTCTCATAGTCAGGGCAGTAGGAGCTGGTCGCAAGCCTTAAGCAGGCCACAAGGTGGTCATCAGTCATTGTAGATCTGTACTTTGACTTGATGATTTTCATGTGAGAGAAAGCACACTCACACAAATAGGTTGATCTGAAAAGTGCTGACAAGTTGAAAGCACATCTTCTGAGGTTGTGATTCTTTTGTTCAGGCAGTAAGTTCCAGAACTCTCCATTCATGCCAGGTTTTGCCCTGGATTTGATCTCAATGTAATTTTGCAGTGTGAGAATCTCATTCTCAAAAGCAGAGCTATCCAAGTGGAACATTGATACGATTCTGGAGGCAATACAATCCACATCAATACTTGGGCCAAATGGAAAACACAGATAGCTGGCAATTGGCTCGATGGATGAAAAGTCTGTAAAGCACCTCTTACATTCTAACAAGATGCTCTGAACTTGCTCTTCATAATATGCACTGTTAAGCTGCAGAAAGTCTTTGCCCTGACTCTGAAGTTCTGCCTGTATGTGAGGAAAGTTCTGCAGGTTATTGGTTGCAGCCTACTTGACAGCAGTTGTAGCTTGCTTTTAAATGTGTTCACTGAATTGATCATGTTGATTACATGTTTATCATTACCCTGCAGCTCTAAATTAAAATTATTCAGCAGGTCAGTGAGATCGGTCACAAAATAGCCACTTGTAGTCCTCTAGCTGGGCATATTCTGCATGATTTGAAAGCTTCAGAAAATCTTTGATTTCAGGCAACAACTCTGAAAATCTCGTTAAAAATGTACCTCTACTCCTGCCATCTAACATCCATGTGCAGCAACAGGTCTGTGTTTTCTGCACCTGTCTCTTTCAAATTAACATGGAATAACCTTCTCTGTAGACTCCTGGACCGAACAGAACACGCAATCTTCATTGCAACATCCATAATTTCTTTCATGTTTAAAATCTTACCACACAATGCCAGCTGGTGGATTATACAGTGGTAATTTGGAGTCCGGGAAATATTCACTCTGTTTGTAATGCAATGAACCTGCTAGTATGGACCCAACATTGCTGGAGCATCATCAGTTGTTATAGAGATGAGTTTGAAGAGGGGCAATTGGGTCTTGTTGACAAATTCCATGAAAGCTTGGAAAATATCCTCGCCTCTAGTGTGTCCTTTCAATGGCAAAATAGCTCTTCTTTTGCACCCTTGTCTCCAAAAACCATTCTGTTGAAAACACATACAGTAGCTGAGCCTCATCCATGAAATTAGTCGACTCGTCGCATCGAAGAAAAAAATATTCACTCCATTCAATATCTTTCCTCAGCTGCTCCTCAGCATCCTCTGCCATTCCCTCACATCACCATGTAATAGTGCCACGGGATAATAGCACATCCTTTATGGCAGCTATGATATCACTTTTATTCTTAGTCACCAAATATTGCATCTGCAGCCTCGATGAATGCCTCTTTCACAACTTCACCATCCTTGAAAGACTTTTTGTGTTTTGCAAGAGTGTGAATGACACGATAAGATGCAGTAGTTGCAGCCTTACCCTTGGTGTTTGGCCAGGTAAAATTAGACTGCTCTGGCGCTAACTGCCCCTTCAATTTCCGGACTTTTCGGGTGCCTGGAGCTGATTTAGCCGGAAAATCTGCATCGTATCTTTTGTGCACAGTCTTGAAATGCCACTCCAAATTGCCCTTCTTTGGTAAGGCCATGCTTGCTTTGCAAATAAGACAGATGGTCTTCTAAAATTGAATAAACAAAAAAGAATCCTCCTCCCAGTCTGAATGAAAATGATATGTTTTCGTTTTTTGGTTTCTGCCATAGTTGCGTTTTACTTTGCTGAAGTCACAGCACTCTCAACCTCTCCACTGTAACAGCGAGTCCCTACTAATAACGGAATGTGCCTAGCTAATACCATATTAATATTTTAAGTATTTGAGACATGTAGGAATGGTGAAGAAAGAGAGAGAGAGAGAGAGAGAGAGAGAGAGAGAGAGTAAACCAGAGTGCAGTTTACTCTAGCGATCAACTGGTTGGGCACCCTTGACTTAGTATATGCGTGAAGACATCTCAACGCCGTTATTCAGGTATTAAAGCAAAAGAAATAAAAAATTAATTCTGAAAGCAGGCTGTCATCTGCTTAAACCCACAGCTCGACCAGCGCATAGCAGATGCGTTTACTCATGTGACCCTCCACTACAGTGCTGCTAAACCTGATGTGTGTCGCGCATTGAGTGGCTCGTGATGAGCAGTGGTCATTTGAAGGGTTTGTCCGGGCTGCACACTTATGCTGACTACCGCTGTTTAGTCACACTATGTTTTGGTATGCAGCTGCGAAGGACTTCAACTTGTCAATAATTCATACTCCTGTCTCTTGCTGTCGTTTGTGTGCGAGTGAGTGATTATTACAAATGCCACCAAGGTGGATCAAACAATAATTTGTGCTATGCTATGATTTCCATACAAATAAGCCATGTATTGCATCCAAGACAATACAGGTCATGCTAGCTACTGTACAACACTCTTGTCAAAACAACATCGTAAACAAACAAATATTTAGAAAGTAGCTCTTCACATCATAGTTATTATAAAGAATCAGTAACATGACTATGCATGATTTGTTTTTCCATCAATATGGCAGCCAATATGAATAAAGAAGTGTAACCACTGTTTTTTTTGTAATTAAATTTTTTTTATTGATTCAAAGAAAATAACACAACAGAAAAAACACAACATATACAAACACTGAATCAACATTTAACTTTTAACCTTCTGTGGCAGGGCGGACGGCGGGACACACCCGGTTCCGTATCAGGCTAATCAAGCCGCTGAGAGGGATAAAGGGTGTGTTGAGTGACGAGCTGACCCCGCCCTCCGCCCTGCCACATTTTCATTAATATCCCTCCCAAAACACCAACCCCAAAGAACACCCCTTTGGTCACATCAAATAATACACACACACACGAACAATAAAATAAATAAAATAAAAATACGTAAAAAATAAAATATATAATAAACATGCATAATAAACTAAACGTCTCTCTCTCTTCATCCCTTCCCCTAGATTCCTCAAAAAACACCAAATACCTACCCCACTTCCTGAAAAACATGTCCTCCCGCCCCAGCAATCCATCTATCATCTTCTCAAAAGCCGCCACCCTCCTCATCTCTGCACACCACTCCGGAAATGGTGGTGCACCGACTTCCAACCCCTTAAAATAATTTGTCTGCCATTCATCAGGCCAGTCAGAACCCAATTTTTTACATATTTGTCCCCCAAATTTATAAGTTCCCCATCACCCAAAATACAAAGTCTGGGGCAAAGTAAGATTCGAGTGCCCAGAATGTCACACAAATAATTCTGAACCTTTAACCAAAAATCTTGGATCTTAACACATCCTCAAAAAACATGGGTTGTGTCTCCAACTTCTGATTGGCATCGCCAGTAGGTGGGTGTGACTTTAAGACCAAGCCTATATAATCTAGAGGGTGTCCAACAAAATCTTAAATTGCATAAGGCGCACCCTTGCATCTCTAGATGCAGACCTGAAGTTTTTTCAGAATCTTTGTCCACACTCCTTCCTCCAATACCAAGTTCAAATCTTTCTCCCATAATCTCTTAATAGAAGTTAAAGCTATATCCCTCAGACACTGAGTAAGCAGGGAGTAGTACACTGATTCCTCATGACCCTTCCCAAAAAGCAGTAATCACCTCATTCAAAGTATCTGTCATTTTAGGACGGTGTGTGCTACTCCCAAAAACAGTACAGAGCATGTGGCGCAGCTGTAAATACCTAAAAAACTGATATCTGGGAATCCCAAAATAATGACCCAAATCCTCAAAAGATCTCAACACTCCACTCTCATTCAGGTCGCTGAGTGTAGCAACCTGTCTCAAAATCCAGTCTGACCAACAGAAAGGGAACTTGTTGATACATAATTTTGGGTTCAACCATATGCTCTAGGCAACATTTAAATAAATGTCTGAATTGAATACTCTGGCCACGCTTGTCCAAATCATGTATAAATGTGAGATAACAGGGTGTGAATGGTGAAATAGTAGCAAGGAATTCCTGTTCAATAGAAAACCAGGGAGAGGCTCTTTCAGACGGAAGTGACCAATGAGCCAAATGCCTGAGACTGAACGCATAATAATAAAACAAAATCTTGGGTAGGCCTAGCCCACCTTTGTCAATCGGCCTATGTAATTTGTTGAAATGTAGTCTGGGACGTTTACCATTCCAAATGAAGGACTTCGCTGTAGCCCGATACTGGATAGTACGTATCCTGAGAACTTGGAAAAGGAATTAATAGTCCTGTGGAGGCAAGGCATGGATCTAGAAGGGTCAGAGACAAATAATAAAATATCATCTGCGTATAGCAAATGCTTATGCCCCATACCTCCCGCCACAACCCCAGGAAAATCATCCTCCTTTCTTATTGCGGCTGCTAATGGTTCCAGGGCAAGCCAGAACAATAATGGGGAAAGAGGGCTACCCTGCCGGGTGCCCCTATTCAGAAATAATATCAGAAATTAATCAGTTTTTTTTTACCGCTGCTACAAGGTGTCTATAAAGTAACTTAATCCATCCTATAAAAGTACTCCCGAACCGATTAATTTCTAATTCATTATAATAAATAAAAAATAAAATTCTTAAAAAGATAATCCCATTCTACCATATCAAACATCTTTTCGACATCAAGTGAGATGGCAGTGACCGGAGACTGATCATTCACTACTGACTACATGACATTGATGAAACGCCTAATGTTATCAGAAGAGCTATGGCCCCGAATAAACCCCACCTGATCTATATGTATAAGAGATGTCATAACTTTACTTAATCGGTTAACCAGAATTTTTTGCAATATTTTTTACATCTAGCTGGATCAGGGAAATTGGACGGTAACTTTTACACTGGCTTGGATCTTTTTACTTTTTTAAGAATCAGACTGATCCGGGCTTGTGTCATGGTTGGTAGAAGCTTTCCGTTCTTTAATGATTCAGTATAAACTTCTGACAAAAGTGGAGCCAATTATGTAGCATAAGATCTAAAAAAAAATCTGTGGCAAAACCATCTGGCCCTGGAGCCTTGCTTGTAGGCAAGGCCTTAATTACTTCGTCAATCTCCTCTAAGGGTATCTCAGAATCAAGAGAGTTTTTATGCTCAGTCATCAATTTAGGCAGTTCTAATGGTTCTGCAAAGATTCTAATATCTTCATCAGTAGACAAAGATATGGAATTATAGAGATTAAGATAGAACTCTTTAAAGGCATTATTAATGTCAATGGCCGAGGTAAAAATTTCACTACCAGCAGATTTCACTGAGGGAATTGTAGAAAAAGACACTCTCTGCTTTATATATCTAGATAAAAGCTTCCTTGCTTTGTCCACCAACTCAAAGTATGACTGTCTTGCCCTGAATAACCAAAATTCCACTTTCCGTGACAAAATAGTATTATATCTATATTTCAATTGGATCAATTCTCTGAGGCCATCAGACGATATACTGCGCTTCAGCTCTGCCTCTGCACTTTTAATATTTCCTTCAACTCCACAAGTTCTCGTGCTTTGGATTTTTTTTTATGAATGAGGCATACTGTATGATCCGATCCCTAAGAACCACCTTAAGTGCCTCCCAAGTCATGCCCACAGAAGATACTGAGGACCAGTTGCTCTCCATATAAACATTTATTTAAGAATTTTTACATTTGTTGTGAATCAGGATTTTGCAAAAGGGATACATTAAGTTGCCAACTATATGATTTATTTTTCTCCATATGCGGAAACACCTCTAAACACACCAGGGTCGTGATCTGAGACTAAAATGTTTCCAATTGAGCAATCAACAACAGATGAAATGAGGGTCTTAGGTATAAAAAAAAATATTCTAGAGTAAATCTTATGGACTGATTAAAAAAAATTATAGTCCCTACCAGATGGGTTCAAAAGTCACCAGATATCTGTAAGACCACGATTGCTACACATCATGTGAAGTGTCAATGTTGCTCTAGGGGGCTTACACACTTTTGCTTCACTATGATCAAGGACTGAGTCCATCAAAAGATCTCCTCCCAATATTATATCTTGAGGGGTGCCAGCTGCTTGCAACATCTCTTCAAGATCTATAAAATAGCCCTAATCATCAGCATTAGGTGTGTAAATATTAGCCAGAATCATCCTTTGCCCCTGAGTTTCTGCTAAAACAATAATGACTCTTCGTAATTTATCATTAATCTGTTTGAATTGAAATTTGAATTGTAGATGTTTATTTATCAATATTATGACTCCCTTGCTTTTACTTGACCTAGCACTGAAGAAAACATGTCCACCCCATATCTTCCCAAGTTTTTCAGCTTCCTGAATGTAAAAAAATATTGTGTTACTTTACTCATTATTTGAAAAAGTAATCTGATTATGTAACGTGCGTTACTTGTAACACACACCCCAACACTGATGATGAGCATATATCTGCATGGAGCTATTCAAATGGGTTTGACACAGATTTGCACTGATGAGTGAAGAGCTTTAACCCAGTACATTTTCAATTGACAGTAATCAGTTAACCAGCTAGCATTCTATGTTCTATTTTTTCTGTTCCTCTCACCCTATCTGGCCGGCTGTAGGTCAGTAAATGCATCCTCCAGTCCAACACATGTCAATACACTCACTGTTCCAGGGGTGGTGGCAGAGGATGACTCCACCCTTCTCTACTCAGAATTAAACTGTGCAACAACAAAGTGTCACATAACAGAAACACACAATGGCAATGGTGGAACAGACAATGGAAGTCTTGAGGGAGAACAAATTGAGCAACCTAGCAGGGTGGGAGCAGATTCAGCTGATCTGCAAGTGTTCCAGACCCAGAACCGGAGACTGCTTCCTAAGTTCAAGAACCCGCTTCATGTCATTGATGGACCAGAGCAGCGTTACTTCATAGGGATAATTGACATCTTCACTGTTTATGGTTTCAAAAAGAGGCTTGAACATATGTGGAAGAGACTTAGACACCCACGGAAAACATTCTCCACAGTTAGCCCTCCAGCGTACTGTCACAGGCTATGTCAGTGGGTTCAAGACCATACTAAATAACATTAAAAAAATATATATTTTTAAAACCCAGACAGAATAAATGACAGATGTGCCAGTGTGCTCACCCACTTGATGCCCATACTGTACATGCACTATGACAAAAGCACAGGCCAACACCAGAATGTTTGTACTGTAAAGGGATAGTTCACCCAAAAATAAAAATTCCATCATCATTTTTTCACCATCATGTTTTCACAAACTGTTATGACTTTCTTTCTTCCATGGTACACAAAATGAGATGTAGATGGCAGAATGACAACCTCAGTCACCTTTAGGCCCTTTCCCACTGCAGGAACTGAATTCAGTTTTTGGTACTTTTACCCAGAACTAATACTTTTCATTGTTTTCGCAAATGAGGACATTTAGTGGGAATTTATAGGGACTTTTTAGCTCCTACTCTGGGGTAGGTAATTTTACACCAGAAGAGGTACTGTGGGAGGTACTGCAACCTGTGATTGGTATCACAGCTATGACACACAAAGCAATGAGAAATGCGAGGAGTCGGCAGCAGTCATAAGTAAACAAACTTGTAGCTGCTAGCCTGCTATTTTTCTATGCTAATTTTACAATTCCTTTAACATAAATAACATAAAACCAAGTTTTAACATAAAACCAAGGGGTGAGCAGAGCTGCTGCATGACTTTAACGGGAGACGTGGTTTGAGTTTTCATCACATCTGTACTTTGTCTATACAGAAAATAAAGTGATTTCTGGATTACTAAATTATAATTTTTTTCCCCTGGGATAACATTAATAATATGATATTTATCAAGATTAGGTAAAATAAATATATTATAAACTTAAACGTCATTAAATATTATTTACATGAAGAAAGTGCTGCATGTCTTTAATTGCATAGTTAATTTGTATCAAGACATCTTTTTTAAGGAAATGAATAATTCAGTACAGTATTTTATGAAGAGTCATATAAGCCTTTTTTGTAAAAGATTGTGTTGATAAATAGATTTATAGTGCATTTCAACATGTTCAGTGTGCTGAGTGGTACGCTGAGTGCCTCATCTCTCCTCTCACTCTGGCTTCAGGATGCAGCACGGCACACATGGCTCACGCGCCCAGTGTAACTGTCCTGAAGACACAGGTTACATGCGATAACTGGAAAATTCTGCCTTCAGAGGCTGGATAAGGACACAGGATGAAAATAAGGTGCTTTTCAAACTGTTCTAAGAGTAGTTTCCATAAGAGTTCCATTTATTCAAAAATTAACTTATTGGCAGCAAGGCAGCTGTCTATGATTTTGTTTGCAGACAAAGTTTGTGTAAAAAAGCCCTAACAATAGTGTAGCTCCGATCCTGCCTGACATACTTATAACTACACGGACACCTTTAACAGTTGCACATTGTCACAATATCAATAATCACGTCTCCCGCTGAAAGTGCTTAAACATGCTCCTCCCACAAACATGGATAGGGGAAAATGGGTCCCATGTCCATGAGCTGGGCATAATGGGAGTTGTAGGCCCCTGCACTTCAGCCCATATAAGCCTGTGCGTAAATGCACCCCTGACTACAGGGGGTTATATTTGTGATTGCGAATGCAAGAGGGAAAAATCTCCTCGGGTGTGCGATTCCTCTTCAGTGTTCTCATCTAGAAAGTTACTAAGGGTAAAGTACTGGGACTGTATGTGGGAAAGGGGCTATTCTCTTTTTTTTTCCCATACTGTACAATGAAAAAGAATGGTGACTGCGGCTGTCGGTCCATAACATTCTGTCTAATATCTCCTTTTATGTTTCACAGAAGAATAAACACATACAGAGGGTTTAACATAACGGTGAATAAATGATGACAGAAATTAAATTTTGGGGGAACTATCCCTTTCAGACCGATTTAGGGTATCTTCCTCTGTATTTGATTAGCTTGTTGCTCACATAAACCACTATATTTTTTGGAACACTGTATTTCCTGAAAAATGCAGTTAAAAGTTATTAAGCTACAGTTGCAGAAAAAGTATGTGAACACTTTGGATTTATCAGGAATTCTGCATAAATTGGTCATTTTTATCTAAACTTTAACTAAGTCACAGCAAATGTAAAAAACTGTGCTTTAACAATGATACGTTTTTAAACATGTGGTTTAACATAATAATTTTAGTACGCAATCTTCTACACTCTTTCACGAACCCCCATTTGGGAAACCCTGATATAGACCATTGCACTGATTCCATCTACTGGTACTGATTTATTTAATATTGACGGCCAGAGAGAGGTTACATGTGTAGGGAGAAAACATATGAAAACATAAATAAGAACAGAGGAGGGGTAGCCTTTAATTTAGGCCTGTTTTTGAAATGGCAAATTAATTATACAGTACTGGCTACATTTATTGTTTTAAAGCCTGTGTTGGCATTGGAAAACTAGGTGCCACGACAGAAAGACTTTTAGCCTGAAATTGATTTTTAGCAGTCATACAAATAAATGTAAAATTAGGTGTTTAGTAAACATTTACAGTGCATTCAAGCTTTACATTTGATCATATGTGTGTTCCCTGGGAATCAAACCCATGATCTGAGTGGTATTACCACAATGCTTTACCACTGGAGCTAAAGGAATTGTAAAGAGATAGTTCAAGAGATAGTTTATAAGTAAATGGTGGGAAGAACATTGAAGGTCCAAAAAGCATATAAAGGAAGCATAAAAGTATTCATATGACTCCAGTGGTAAAATCCATGTCTTCAGAAGTGATATGATAGGTGTAGTTGAGAAACAGATCAATACTTTATTACTATAAATCTCCACTTTAACCTTCAGATTATTCTTTTTTTTTTCCGGTGATTCAAATTCTTTGTGCATATTGACACCTACTGAGCAGGGAGGAGAATATATAGTAAAACAATAAAAAAAGAACTTAAATATTGCTCTGTTTCTCACCCACACCTGTCATATGTCATGTGTATTACTTTTATGCTGCCTTTATGTTCTTTTTTGACCTCCAAATTTTGCCCACCATTCACTTGCATTGCATGGACCTACAGAGCTCTAGATAATTAGATTTTTAGTTAAACTATTCCCTTAAATTGAGAGAAATTAAACCAACATATAGTAAGACTTTCCAATTATCAACAGCAGCAGGGACCCTTCCTACTGTCATTCAGTATTTTCAGCAACTGTTAGGCCTATGTGAAGCCACATAAGATGGTCAAATGTTATTTTTAACTGAAAGATTAATGCATTATAATAAAAAGAATATTTAAAATCTGTATCTCCTCTTCTTTACAGTTATTCTGTGAGCTTATTCTCAGATAGTAAGTAAAGTAAAAGATTATGCCATTAATGCACATCTACTTGACTGGTATTGTGAAAAACATTTGTGGAGCTGAAATCTTTGAGCACATGGTCTTCTATTCAGCACTAAGACAAACCAGAAAATGGAGAGAAACTAGGGAAATTAGGCAATTTGGAACATGTTAGGGGAAAACCATACAAAGAAAGTGGCTAATCAGGGTTAATGATAAAAAATACAGAATTTTAAATGTTGTTTGAATCATCTTGACCTTACTCAATAAACGTCATTATTATATTATATTATAATATATTATTCGTCTTTACCATGAGACTGAATAAGAAAGTTATGACCATCAGGCATAGGAACCAGGCAGCGTATAGGATGCTCGAAGTAACTGATGGTAGGTAGGCTCATTAAAGTCCAGGCTATGCTGTCGATTCAGCCTTGAGGGTGCCAGGCGTCACTCATTGAAGAGAATATATTGTGCATTAATTAGGTCAACTATAGATTATGGATGTATAGCATATGGGTCTGCATCTAAAACTATGCTGCAGAAAGTAGAAATAATTCAGTCACAAGCATTACATAGTATATGTTGTGGTGCTCTCAGATCTTCTCTAATTCCTGCTTTAAAGGTAGAAATTAGTGAACTGCCTCTTGATATTAGAAGACTAAAGTTAATGTTGATTTATTGGATTACAGTAAAAGGACACTATGAAACTCATCCAGTTAAAAAAGTATTGGTAAAATGATGGAAATATGAGTCAGCAAATCTAAGAAGTTTTGGATGGATTGCAGAAGAAGAAGCTCAGTCAGGAGTCACCTATTTCACCTTAATTCCCTTTACCATTAGTAGATAGTACATCTGCAAGAAATTATTAATGATAAAAATAGAGTAATAGCAAAGGATGCAATGGTTAATCAGTCTCTAGAGCAGAATTACTACTCAATGCTTACAATTTTCACTGATGGAGCTAAAGATTCTGAAACAGATCGAGCTTCAGCAGCTAAGTTAAAACTAGTAAAAGAGTATCTGACCAAGTAGGAGTTCATTCAACAGAGATGGTAGCGATATTATTAGGTATCAGGTGGATGGAGGCCACTCGGCCAATGAATGTGGTGATATGCTCAGATTCATTCTCTGCTTTATCAAGCCTTATTAGTGGGAGATCCTCAAGACAAGACATTTTATGTGAAGTTATTTTAAGTATGTATAGAGTTAATAAGTTAGGAATTGAGATGTGTTTCCTGTGGGTTCCAGCATAGATGGAAGTGGATGGAAATTAGGTGGTTGATCATTTTGCAATGGAGGTGCTGAAATTATAACATATAGAAATTAATATCCCACTAAGTAAAGAATAAGTTAAGGCCAAAATCAGAACAGCTATAAAAGGGAGATGGCATGAACTTTGGAATGAGGAGGGAAGAGGAAGACATTTTATGGTGAAAGAGGGCGTTTTGGTAGTAGAAGAAGACACAATCATTACCAGACTTCGCCTTCAGGCACAATGCTCTAAATTATTACCTATATAGAATGAACAAACATGAGTCTGGGAAATGTAGTTTATGTGGATCTGCAGAAACTGTAGAGCATGTACTAATATATTGTACTGCTTATGAAAATGAAAGAGAATTTCTTTTGGAAGAGATAAGAGAAATGGGGATAGGAAACTTACTCTTAAAACACTGCTGCTTAATGACTTGAATCATCATAAAATATATAATGCATTAATGAGATACTTAAGAAATGTAGAACTCTTTAATAGGATTTAGAAGGTAATAGGGTTTTTTCCGTCAATGGTCCACACTCCAGCCCAGTAGGTGGCGGGAATGCACCTATTGTTTGTTTGCCAACCGCCATAAAACGTCAAAAGAAGAAGAAAAAGCTTCAGCCTGGTCCAGAACAGTCGATCCCGTTGCAGGGATAACCAACAAGTTGGTGAAGTGCACACAGTGAAAACGCTAACAATATGGATTTCAATGTCAAGAAACTGGCGTCGGATGCAGGTGTCTTCTTCACTCGTGCTGTTCAGGTATGAATTGAGTCGACGCTTTTGGTTACGTTTATTGCATTCAGCCCTAAGTGACGACGTGCCTTATTTAATGGGGATGGATGTGCGTAGCGGGACTGGAGCGAATGAATGAACATCTTTGCTCTGTTGCCCTTTATATAGGCTTCCGAAAACATTCAGGGCCGTCACTTACTGTATGTATTTATTTATCTATTATTTTTGAAGAGATATTCCGTATGTCATTGGTCATTTTGCGATTATCTGTATTTTCCTTGTCATTGTAAGCAGATAGAAGCCAGCCAAGCCAGCATCTATTATTGATGTCTGTTCATGTGACAGTCGCCAGCTGAATTCTCACACTGTTCGCTAAATAACATTTAATTAATTATCTTATTATATGCTTAAAGGGTGTAAATATAGCCCATCGAGGGTAATGTTGTTGTTTGGCAAATAATGTTTAATTTTGATGAATATCTGTAGCCCAATTCATTCATATAGTGTGTATATATATATATATATATATATATATATATATATATATATATGCATGCAGAATTTTGTCCAAAGGTTAAACATAGTATGCTAGATGAAAATAGACCACTTTTGTACTGGTATGCCCATCTGTTTGCATGTTGATTGTTCATGCATAAGCATAAAAAGTTTCCTGTTTTTGTATTTTATTTTCTAGGCTGAACTTGGAAACTTTTTCAAGGTCTGACAGATGATAGTTTCTATAAAACATAGCCTATGCTTAAAATATAATATCCCATGTGCTGTCACAAGATATTGCTGCATGGGTAAACACTTGTTTCAGTGTCTTTGTTGTGGTAAATTGATTTGTTTTAGAAGATACTTAAAAGTAAAGTATACTTTAAGTAAACCCTCACCTTATATTCAGAGGTGCAAGTTATGGCAAAAATGTATAGAGGGAAAAAATATAACTGCACAACTCAAAATACAGGCACATTTATTTTCATTAATGTGCCTGTATTTCGAGTTGTGCAGGTAAATTAATCAGTATGTGAACTGCTATACTCCTAGCTTATGGATGTCATTTATTTAAAGCTGCAGTTGTATTTTTTTCTCTTTCACTTGAAATTTTATGCACTGTCAGCAGGGGTCTTCCCAAATAAGTGCCATCAGTTTTCAGCATGTCAATCTGGAAGTATGTTCAGCAGTGATCTGGGAGCTTACTGCTTATCAGTGAGAGTCAAAGGGCACTTGGTTAGTTATAAGCTACTGATCATCAGCAGTGGCTTTAGATTTTATATTTCATCTGTCGCTCAAGCATAACGAAGGTAACATTCATGCCTTCATGCATATTTTGAGGTGTTCAGGGGTGGGTTCACAATTTCTGGGGCCCCAAGCAACCGACCAACCCGGGGCCACATTTAGAAAATTTTGCTTAAAAAAATTACATACATTGATTTAAAATCATCCTATCAGCCGTTGTAGCTAAGCACATTCAAAATGTTTAATGAAATAAAATTGTAGTTATTATTTTGAAATGAAATGTTTTCCAGTTTTGTTTGACAATTCAGTGATCAAAAAGCAATATTTACCTACATATACTTAAAAAAAAAAAAAAAAAAAAAAAAGGCTTTTTTTTCTTCCTTTTTCTAATGAACAAGGTGTGCAAAAACACCTACTTCACTCACTAACATTTTGGAATTCAGATGTTATTAATATTATAACCCAACATTAATTAAAAATTGAAACAGAACGCAGGTGTCTCGGCATGCGGTTTGAGACCTTAAGTTATTTTAACTTGACGCTGTGTCTTAAAATGTGCTGGTTCTGCGTGAGACACTGAAGAAAATTTGAGACTTTTCAAGTCAATCAAGGATATTTTCCCAGCACATGTTTACATAAGAAAACAATGGAAAAACAGAGTAGATGCACTCAAAAACACGTTCGGTGTGAACGGCCCCTAACTCATGGACGAAACAAGTTCGTAAGTCCTGTATATTTGTTTTATAAATGACAAACCTGAACTCAAGTCCTACTTGGAAAAACTGACCTGAATCCAGTGGACCTCTAATGTGAACACTCTTAAGATCGGTGACAACAGCCTATTCGCATGTGTACCCAGAACATCATGTCACCCTTCAAAGGGTTTTTGCAGACCTTTCCTACCAGGTGCGGGTGCCCCCATTGCAGATCCTTGGCATACTAACTGTCAGTTTGTCCAGATACTCGGGTGACATTTCACCCCATGCTTACTTGCCATAGATGTGGCTATCTTGTTGGGCACTTCTCACATACCTTACAGTCTAGCTGATCCCACAAAAGCTCAAATGGGTTTAAGATCCATAACACACTTTTCCAATTATCTGTTGTCCAATGTCTGTTTCTTTGCCCACTCTAACCATTTATTTTTTCAAAATTGGCTCTTTCTTTGCAATTCTTCCCATAAGGTCTGCACCTCTGTGTCTTCTCTTTACTGTTGTACATGAAACTGGTGTTGAGCAGGTAGAATTCAATGAAGCTGTCAGCTGAGAACATGTGAGGTGTCTATTTCTCAAACTAGAGACTCTGATGTACTTATCCTCTTTTTCAGTTTTACATCTGGCCTTCTACATCTCTTTCTGTCCTTGCTAGAGCCAATTGTCCTTTGTCTTTGAAGACCGTAGTGTACACCTTTGTATGAAATCTTCTGTCAATTTCAAGCTTTGTATAGCCTTCATTCCTCAAAACAATGATTGACTGATGAGTTTGAGATTTATGAACTAATATTGACCTTAAGACATTGATTGCATACTGTGGCAACTCAAAAACAAACACAATTATAATGTTAAACTTCATTAAATGAACCAAATAGCTTTCAACTGTGTTTGTTATAATGGCAAGTGATATTCTAGTACCACATTAGCAATTTAGCGTGCTTACTCATGGAAATGGTGCTGGAGTGATTGAAATGGGGTCTGTCTAGATATGCTAAAAAATATTTTTTTTCAAATAGTGATGGTGCTGTTCTTTACATCAGTAATGTCCTAACTATACTTTGTGATCAGTTGAATGCCTCTTTGGTCAATTAAAGCAGTGATTCCCAACCCCCGGTCCGTGGACCCGTCAGTACCGGGCCTTGAAATATTCCCAGAATATATATATATTTTTTATAATAATAATAATAATAATAATAATAATTGTCTTTTTTAAATGCTTTAAGTGATATGAGTCTTACATGTCATGCTATTTAATCCAAAACATAAACAATAAATATATTAAAATGTGTTTCTTTGAGCGCCTTGCGATTGCTTAGCAACGCGTTGTATCTGAACGGACTGCAAAAAAAGCGCGGTGCACCTGAAGTGACAGAGAAGTATGTGGCGAGATGAGCGGGCCTCAGCAAACTTCAATGGCTAATTTCATTGTGGACAGTTCTGGTAAAAGGAAAGGCGATGACCAACTCGAAAATGGAGAGAGAGAGAGAGAAAAAAAGTCAAGCTTCAATCATAAATACGATACCTCATACATTAGGTATGGATTTACGACAACAGGCGATTCCGTGGCGCCAAATCCGTTGTGTGTTATTTGTGGTGAAAAACTCTGCAATGAAGCCGTCAAAACTTCAGCGGCACTTAAACACCAAACACCCAACTCTCAAAGACAAAACGGAGGAGTTTTTCGAAAGAAAGAAACGTGAGTTGGACGCTCAGCGGCAAGTTTTGATATCCTCAACATCAGTAAACGTAGCTGCAACTAAGGCGTCATATCTGGTTGCTCACCGAATAGCTAAAGCTAAAAAAAAACTTAACAATCGGTGAAGAGCTAATTTTGCCGGCTCTTTTTTTTTTTTTTTTTTAAGGTTAAAGCTTAATCTCTAATTTTACACTTTTAAAAATTATTGGCTGGGGAAATCACTGTGTGTTTGCTATTGTATTCTGAAACTGTCTGACTGTTGAAACTGGCTCTTATTTTCATACAATTAGCCTTTGTTGTCACCTGTTGGTGAGTGAAAACACTAAATTGCTCTTGAAGTGATTGTCTTTAGTGGTTCTGGAGAGATTTGACAGGTGAAATGGACTGGTATTTTCATACAATTTGCCATTACTGCCACCTGCTAGTGAGTGAGTGCTGTGTGAGTTGCTTTTGAAGTAGACCTAATTGTATGGGAGAAAAGGGAAACATTTTGTGAACCGGTCTGAAAGTTTAAAAAGATTGGTATATTCATACAAGTAGCCTTTGTTGCCACCTAGTTCATTATAAGTAGTAGTAACCCTTTATTGTCACATAGTCACAAGTGAAAGTAACCAGTGAAATTGGCCATCATCCTGCCCATACAAACATACAATATGACAACGGGTAGACAGGGCAGGAAGACAGGGAATTGAGAAGATATACAGCATTACATGGGGAAAGGTGAGATAAAAAAAGCAACCCCCAGACTATGCTCCTGTTAGGATTACAGTATGGGAACAGGAAAAAACATCTCAGCAACACTTAGCACATAATCAGTACATCTACAACATAACAAAAACTTGCAACAGGGTAGGGGAGTGGGGGATGGAGTTAACCCAGCACTGGCAAACAGCCATCCGGTCCTGCAGCCATTCTCGGCGCTGGTCACAGACCCGCCTGTCAGACTGGGGGGTACGAAGCGGCGAAGGCGTGGGATGGGGTGTGGGTCGGATGCATATCTGTATTTGTGTAAAGTCTTGTGTGTGTGTGAGCCCAGAGATTCGCCAGAAGGTCACAATCCCAGGGTGTTTTGGGAGGGGGGAGGGAATGCGAGAGCGGCTCATTGCAGTGCTCTAACCAGGGGAGTTGTTGATCCATCAGCGGCCTTGGCCAAGGCCAGTGCTGGTTGCTGGGTGCCGAAACAGATAAGATTGAGATGTTTTGTCTTGAGGCGAATAGCTGCAATTTCTCAGGCTATTCTTCATGTCCATTTTGGTCTCTTAAACGATCCATTTGCCTTTGCAAAGCTGTAAGCTCCTTCATGATGTTATCCAATGAGAGTCTGAGTGCTGACAACTCTGCCCACCGCCTCAATCATGACGGGCAGCCTTGTGAGGCTTTGGACAGCTGTCTCCATCTTCTTAATTCTTCGATAACCCAGGGCAATGCCTAATCCAATCAGCAGAAGACCTGTTATCATGGTTCCGAATAGGTAGATATCTTCAACGTCCTCCACGGAAAGAACCGCCAGACACACTACCCGCCACCTCTCCCACGCGTCCATCGTGTAGCCAGCTGCAAACGTTCCGTCAGGGCAGTTAGGTTCCCCCGAACCCAAGCTTCTCTTCGAGAAGATGGTGTCAATTGCGTTGAGAGACCAGTTGATCAAATCCATAATAATTTCTTAGTTTGGAGAGCAGTGCTGTGAGAGTCTCTCAAAAGTACAAGACAGTTGACTAGACGTGACGAGAGAGCAAAGCAGGGAGGTCAGGGGAGGGAGAGGGAGAGAAAATGCGACCGCCTTCACTGAGTGCCAAACGAGAGAGAGAGATGCAAATAAATGATTGGCTGTTACTGTTTTACACAGTGATATGTTCCAAATCCAAACGATGCATCTTAAAATTGAGGCATTAAAATTGACAACTGGTCCCTGGAATTTTTTTTATGAATATGCTGGTCCCTGGCACAAAAAAGGTTGGGAACCCCTGAATTAAAGTACCAATTTCCTTCAGAAACGGCTAAATCTGTACATTATTCCAATCTTTTTGCCACGTGTGTGTGTGTGTGTGTGTGTGTGTGTGTGTGTATGTGTATAATCAGTGGTGGGCCGTGCATTTTAAGTCTAGGCCTTCAGGGCGATTCATGCTTTTAAGAAAACACAGTTTGACAATGAATAAGACACCTTATGCCTTTGGGCATCAGTGTTTCCCCTACAATTATATAAGGGGGGCGCCACGCCCTCCTAACGGCTCGCCCCGCCCCGCCCCCCCTGAAGGTCAAGTCAGTTTGATTAGATTTTCTTTATAGCGCCAGATTACAATTTGTTATTTTATTAAACAAACTAAATAGCCCTTAAGTAATATGTTATTTATCTTATTTCCACGATGGCATGTCTTTTCTGTCTTTGTTTGCGCGTTTACAATTATCCCAATGAGTGCACACGTGCGCACACTCTCACACAAACAAACACTTGCGTCACATACAGATGAGCACTAGCGGACAGAGAGCGCGTCAACCAGATGAAAACCAGACAAAAATATTTGCGTTTTTTAAACGCTCGCAGGGCAAACATCCGCAATAGGCTGCAAGGAGACCATCTTGCAGCATGCATGCGGATCTCAATAAATGGGCCAGACGTTTCTGACTTCCCATATCAAAAGGCTCTGGAAATGTTCTTCCAGAAGCCCAGAAAGATACACTGCAGTGACAAAAGCTGCACACTTTGTGGATAAATTACATAAAAATAAATGTTCCAATGTTTAGTTTAATGTACAGTTCAAATAATTGTTCAGTTAATATATTCACTGGTGCCATTAAAATAAACAAATGAACACCATGACTCCTTTAAGTGTTTGTGTCTGTCAATTTTCCCAAACCAACCAAACCTGTGTCAATTTTCCCCAACCAACCATTTTTATTTATCAATAACACATTTATCGATATTACTTAATAAAGTGAATGTTTATCACTTACTTTGCATATCTCCCTGAGTATCGACATGTTTGTGTGACCTCATGCCCCTGCATCTTGGCGAAATTGGAGTTGAGAATTTCTGCACAAGCCTACAAGTTGTAATTCTGACTGCTAAGATGCATTCCATTGCACTTTTTCTAGTTGGAAGTTGTAAAATCCCACATTCCGTGTTGAATGGAACGCAGCACTACTTATCAAAACTTCATCTGACACTGAATGCTCAAACAGCCTAATTTACACTTAGAAAATTCCTGATGTTGCTATAACAATGCAAAAAGCACATACCAATTAGCTTGAAGTTAAAATCAGTCCTCCTTTCCTGTTTAATAAATTAAGCATTCACACGGTCATGCAGAACATCTCGTGTTTTTAAATCCATAAGGATCTCTTTCTCAATAGTGATGAGGCAGTGATGACAACCGACTTGTCAGCAAGATCTTGCGGTTTTAAATTATGTACATCACTTAAAGCATGATTGCGTCACTCAAGGCCAGTTAGAAGGCCTCAACCGGGACATATACTAAAGATCACACCCACCAAGAATAAATAAATCAATCTGATTGTCTGATGAATCTGACTGTCTGACTTTAGTTGCTCATTCATTTGCAATGTTGAGGGATTCTGAAGAAATTCTGAAGGCCAGAGGGGGTGGAGCTCAGACTCACGAGCTGTTACAGACATGCGATTTGTGAAACAGTTGTCTCACATGGCTTATAAGCATCAATTAATAAATTCTGACTGGATAAACTTTTAGTTTTTCTCTATTTGTTTGTAGATTAATTAAGAGTGGAAAGCGATTACAAATACATGGGTAAAAAGGTGATTGAGGATGAAAGGATGAAAAATATTTATTTATTTGGCATGTTAGATCAGCAGAGAAGACTTTGCTGGCCCTGAGAATTTGCCACTGATTCAAGTCCCAGCTCATTTTGCTTGAACAGTCCTATAGTAGCATTAATAGAAAGTTGAATTGTTTCTCTAGAAGAGTTTCAGATGCCACATCCACAGGGCTGTACCACCTCAATTGATTGATATCATAGAATTAACTATTTAAGTTAAGGTAACTGTGCAAGTAGACTAGACGCTTGAAAAGGTCAACCTACTGTTCTACTATTTAAACTTATTATTATTATTATTATTATTATTTGGGGTTCAATCCTGAAGGGCTAGAAACACTATTGTTTTTGTAAGGATTTTTTTTATTATAATTATTCTGCCCTAAATCTGATCGTGCAGACCAAACTGTAAGGCCTAGAGACCTGAAACTTTGAGAAAAGTTAGAACTCGTCCAGTTTACAGCATCTCAAAGTCTCGCCCCGATTGTCCACCCCAATTGACCGGCGGCGCTACAGTGATCATAAAAAATCTTTGTCAGATTTTTGCTCTGCCCCATCATTTTCTCGCTATTTTGGATTGTTTGGAAACATTCTGAACAAACTCATCCCAGGCATTTGTCCAATCAGATCCAAAACAGTTTAGAAATATTCAGCATAGTCCCAATATGAGTAGTTGTTAAAGGATTTTATAAATTGTTATTGGTCTTTAAACTGTATGCCAAAATGTGCGTAGTGGGCAGGGATACTTTTACTTGCACGGTTATAACTCTTGGACTGAATAAGGTATCAAAATGTGAAAGAATTGGCCACCAGGTGGCGCTATCATGGTTTACATGCGTGTAAATCATTGTGTATACTGCTTTACAATTTCACAAAGAAACATGCCATATTCATATTCATACCATATTGTAGATCTCCTCTGTCTGAACAACTTTGCCTAAGGACCATTTTTGTGAAACAAAACGTTCAATAAATACTTGAGATTATTTTATTAGATTACTTTTTTGAAATAGTCCTAGGCCGTTCAACCAATTGAAAATTGCAATTTTCTTCACGATAAGAAATGCACAATGACATATATTATGATTAAATAAGTCACAAGCAATCGCGTTCTAATCTAGCTAATCTAGAGGGATTAGCGTCCCCGAGGCAGAGTCTCTCTCAGCTGGGTGCAGTTTCAATCTCTTCCCCCATAGATTCGGACATTAGTGCAACTCATAGAAGAGGCACCGATCACACAGAGAAATGCCAGTTTCTGAGTTTATAGTTATTACATGATCTGCTTCTGTATTATTTGAACTTTAATAAAGCTATAATGCATTTAATATAACTGCAATTTAGATGTAACGCATGTTTCCTTTAAAGAGCTCTGCTTATTATTCCACTTATTCCCTAATACTTAGTTTCATAAAATGAAACTGTGAAAGTTTAGAGTGCATCTGGACTGATCTGTGTAATTCTTCCTCTCCTCCATCAGGCGTGAACTGCAGTGCTGCTCTCGCGCGTCATCAATACAGTTTAATGTGATTTCATGTTACGTTAAATGAGATCAAAAGACATATAATGTTGATTTATCGTTCCAGCCCTAATGCAAATGAAAATATGCTTTTAAACTCACCTGCTTTAGTTGCTTGAATAAATCTGTGTTTCTGTCTTTCAGGTGCTTTATTAAATTTGATGTTTTTCCTCCTTTCATCAGAAAATTGTGAAAGCAGCGTTTACAAAGATTTGCTGATCTATGATGTTTCCCTTTTCACCAGCCTCAAATCCAAAGAATTTCCAAAACTGACTTTTTCCCTTTTTCTTTTCGAGACTCCGCAGCAGCAGCTACTTTGCTTGTCGCCATCTTTTGCTTGTTGCGAGTGTTCGAAAGTTCCCGACTCTGTATGGGAACCGAGTAGACCCGGTATTGGTACCGGAGTACTGGTATTTTTGACAACACTAGTAGACTATATGTTTATCTTACTACATTGCACGTTCTGCGATGTGACTATTGCGGATGCTCACATCGCGATGTCGATGCTGAAACGACATATCGTGCAGCCCTAGTGTCTGTGTCAAAGGTGCCATCAAGTATAAGGACAGTCACGTACCTGTAAAAACATGGCCGCCATCAACAAAATAATTTTTTAGCAGTTTTTTGATCTAGTCCTAGTCCATTCACCCGACAGAACCAAACCAGTGCAGAAAGATTCTCTGGAGTCTCATTATTAATAATGATCAAAACAAGTTTTAACCTTCGATTCAGCATCGCAAAGCTATACCAAAACAAGCTGTGGGCATTGCACAGTTATAACTCTTGAATGAAATTAGGTATTTTCACAAAATTTGAGACACTTATGTATGGGGTTATTCGGAGGACACATTAAAAAAATTGCATACCTTTGCTTCTTGGTGGTGCTATAACAGTCCACAAAAATACCATATCTGTGTGAAACCTCACATGATGTTTCTCAAAATTAAGTCACATTAACATATTTTTAGTTGTTTTCAGGCTGTCAAATTAATGCTTAATATCATTTGCATGTGAACTTAAAGGACCTCGTTAATTGCTGCTCGCAGCTGTTGTTGTTGTTGTTGTTGTTGTTGTTGGACCAAAAAATACTCCTAGAGCTTTTAATCGACATACGCATTTTGCACAGACCTTCAGGCTGGTCTGACTCAGGTTGCTATATATTTTCTAAATGATCAGAATTACGGAATTCTGTAGTGGACTTCTGAACGGGCCCAATTTCCGATTGACTTCCATTCAAAGGTGTGAACTTTTTACTGTAATAACTCCTTTAGAGGATTCAAGCTGCATCCTATCACTCCACCACTCATATTTTTCTATCCATCACTCCAACACTCTATTCTTTCTTTCACTCCATCACTTTAACACCCTAGCAACTGCATAAACCCAAGCAACCAGACATAACACCCTAGTAACCATACATCAAAACTCATATCTCAGCAATAGAATGTCATGGAGCTACGGAAGTGGGTTCTTTTGACTCGGACCAACAGTGAGCCATTCTGTAACACCATAGCAACTGCCTAGCCACACCCTAGTAACCATATGGAACACCCTAGTAACCAAATACCAACTTTCTTTTCTCAGTAGCAGAATATGGTAGAGACATGGTGGTGGGTTTGTTTCACACGTGCCGGCAGGCAGCTATTCCGTTACACACTAGCATCTGGTCCTGCCCTAAAAATAGAACACCCTAACAACCAAATAGCAACAATCATATCTCAGCAGAAGAATATCATAGAGACCTGGAGGTGGATTCTTTTGAATCAGGCCAACAGTTCTCTGTGACTTAGGAAACATAATTAAATAATTCAAGCACAATGGATTATGGGTATAGCACCATAGCCTCAATTTTGTACTCAGTCATTTGTGCTATTAACACTTAGATATTTGAGTTATGAGCCCAAAACTTGGGGTGTCTGTGGCTGAGTTGGTAGAGCGGGAAGCCCACTAATTGCAGGGTTGGTGGTACGATTCCCAGCCCACACAACGCCACATGCCGAAGTGTCCTTGGGTAAGATGCTGAATCCCAAGTTGCTCCCAATGGTAGGCTAGCACCTTGCATGGCAACTCTGCCGTCATTGGTGTGTGTGTGTGTGTGTGTGTGTGTGTGTGTGTGTGTGTGTGTGTGTGAATGAGACACAGTGTAAAGCGCTTGGAATACCACTAAGGTTAAAAAGGTGCTATATAAGTGCAGACCATTTGATTTTTCCAGTAATGAAAACATTAGGGTTTACAGTGCTGCAGTAAATTAAACTTTTGTGAATATTTAACTTTGAGGTAGTTGACTGACGATGTCCATATTTTTTTCTTCAACATCAAGATTTTAATTTCAAAATTACATAAGGGGATGTAAATATTTGATAACATTCTATATGGAAATAAAATGTGGCATGTGCCAGAAAATGATTAATGTTTTTGCTGCCCTCAAATGTGATGTGTCTGATTTATGGCATTTGTTGCTGCCTAAGGTGAACTGTCAAAAAGTGTGTAAAAATGCTAAACCAAAAGGGAATATGGCATACTGTCAGCAAATCATGTGAATAACTGTAAAGTTATTTTCTCTGTCTTGCTGATAATATTCAGTATCTGAAGAATACAAGAGCAACCATTTACAAATACCCCAATTATTTACCAAACAGTCTTAAAATTGGATTTGCTCATTATTTGTGGATTGTTATATATTGTAGTCTGTTTAGCACTGTAAGAAATCATTTGATAACTCATTCAGACAGACCAAAATTATGAATGTTCTCCAGAAAGAATTGCTGATATTCCCATTGCTGTTGCTATTGTGCATTGAAACATTTCTCTGTGTGCTGCTCATACAGTTTTATACAAAACAGACAGATTTAATTGTTTCTGTTGTTTTCAGTACACAGAGGAGAAACTTGGCCAGGCAGAAAAGACTGAACTAGACGCCCACTTGGAGAACCTGATTGCTCGAGCAGATTGCACCAAAAACTGGACTGAGAAGATCTTCCGACAGACTGAGGTGCTGCTTCAGCCCAACCCAAGTAAGACTTAAAGGCTTTACACATTTTTAGATATTGGATGATTTAACCCTTTAATTCTGGTGTGTGGTTTTTTTTTTTTTTTTTTTTTTTTTTTTTTTTTTTTTTTTTTTAAGATTTCCTAATTCAGTGGCATACACCAAATTAAAGGCTTATAACTCTACAAAAAACAAGGGGGTGTTTGGTATCATTGTGAAGAAAACTTAACAGAATGTTTTAGTGATATAGATTATGATAAAGTATGAGACTCTTATCCTAAAAAACATCTGAAAAATCACAAAATTCTACAGCCAAAAATGTACATTTTTTCTTATTTGACTTTATATTTCTCTGGGTGTAAATAAGGTGGCTCTGCAAAACTGCTTTTGTTTTGTTCATAATCATGTCAACTGTAACTGAGAAAATGTTTGTGTTGATAGAACAAAACAATCAAAAGTTAAAGTGTTACAAAAATTATTTATCCTAGTGTCCAAAAACATAAAAAAAGTGTCTGAAAGCATCTGCAAACAAATAAAACATAATAATTCTATATGAAAACGAATTAAACTTGCAAATAAAACAATGACTAAAAGTTTGCATAGCATGCAGACATTATTTTAGGAATGGCATTTCACAAAATTAGTGCCTGTTTGGCTGAATGAGTCTGCATGAGTCATTTAGTTGGTGCTATCTCCTGGTGGCCATATGTAACATTGTGCTTTGTGTGGGTTATCTAATGACCTATGCATCCGATTAGTGCGTGCGTGCGTGTGTGTGTGCATGCTTGTTTGAAAGATAATTGCCTCTAAGTAATGATATGTGTTATTTTGTGCTCTGTTTATTTTTCGTTAAGTAAAAAGCAAAAATGCGGCAAATAAGCAACACCTGTTCATATGAAACATAAATATCAAGGACATATAATGGTTGTATTCTACTCTTTGAGAGCTTTCCAACAACAATGACACATGGCTATTTGATGAGTTTAATGTTTTTACCAATTGCAATAAAAGTGCATATTCTTTATGTATATAAATGATCAAAACGGAACACTTCTGATTTGTCTGCAAATTTCAAAGTACTTGTTTAGTTTTGTTCATAATGCTTGCATGCATTGGGAAGTACAGCTTCTAAGCTTCGATACCTGTTATGTTGGTCAAGACTGTAGTTGGTAATATTTTGACAATTAATTTGTTTTCTCTCAGGCCCATCCAAGGTTAAACTTGGCTTATGTTAAAATGTGTGAGCTTGTCTAGTCAATATTTAGCCCTACATGTTCTACTGTATGGTCAGAAATATCTCATGTTGTTGACATTAACATTTACTTGTTATGCTAGGAGCAAGAGCAACCCTTTTGAATGTTTGTTAACATCCAAATATATCCACATCAAATTGTTAATTTTCTTGGGTTACACCACTGTGTCAGAAATAAGACATTCAATTTAAGACCTGAAAACGTCATAAGAGTTTTATTTGAGAAGATCTACAAATGGCTCTACAGGCAGCTAGCGAAATATGATGCCCACCAACCATATTAAAATGGGAATGGTGGGTTAGGATAAGGTGGCACTGTTTTAGTTAACATGTTATGTAAATGAATTGTCTTAGTTGTTTTATTGTTCTTGTCCTTTTTTCTCTCATTTGCTTCCTATCAAAGTGATAAGTAAGGGAGAATGTACTGCCAGCCATTATTATTTAAAGAAATATCCAGACAATGTGTTATTTTGCTTATTACATGGCTACTTAGAAAATTAGTAAATAAATGGATGTGAAATATTGATATTGATCATTGATCACTGATATGGCCACAGGTTTCAGACCCTTTAGCGATCTTAATGAGACTCTGGGGTGCCTTTTGCAAATTTAAGCTTTGATATAAGTCTGAGAGGTTCAGATGGCACAGTGACTGTGTGCTAGTAAGAACACTAACCTGTTCTTTCTAACTCTTTCCATGCTCCAGTTGACCAAACTGGTAAGTCTCTCTCTACTCCCAGTGGCCCCTGCTTTGGGTCACAAACCTAATCTCTTTCTCCTAATTATTTATATTTGATTTATATTTAGTATTAGAGGAAATGTGTGGAGTTGGTTTCTCTCATTATCCTTTTGTGGATGAATTTGCAAACTTGGGGTGAACATATTTTAAACATAAACATTCTTGTAAATGTATCGTCCATTCCTTTTCTAAAGGTTTGGTTCACCCAAAAATTAAAGCTCTGTCATTTCTGTCAATTTACTTACCCTTGTAAATAGTGTTGTTCTTTCTTCCCTGGAAGACAAAAAGAATGACAGAATTTTCCTTTTCGGGTGAGCTATACCTTTTAGATAATACTCTTAAATTTGAAACTTACAAGCTTATTTGTTAAAACATTGTTAGGTTTTAGCCAGACATGGCTAAGCTAAAACTTCTGTTCTTCTAACAGATTTAATAAGAGTTTCTTAAACTTTTGTCAAGTCTGGTCATCAATTCAAATAGTTAGTTGTGCTCAACTAACAAATAGTTAATTGTGCTCAGAGCTGGAAAGGATTCTATAGTCAAAGAATATAACTCTGACATTTTGCAATTTAAAAAGCTTTATGTATTTTTTTTGTGTCTTCTAGGGCTGAAATGATTAGTCTGTTATCAACAACGTCAACAATTTTTCATTGTCGAATAGTTGTTTAATCTCATTTAACGTAACATGAGATCATATGAAACTCTAATCATGTCCAGTCACAGTGCAGATGCACTATAAACTTTCAACACCGTTTCAGGTGATTTAGATTGCAAAGTACCAGGGGATTATACAAAAATACCAAATAAGTAAATACAGAAGCACTTTGTTTGTGGAATAAGTGGAGCCGGAGCTCTTTAAAGGAAACATTGTGGTGTTACATCTTAAATGCAGTTATATTTAATGCATTATAGCTTTATTAAAGTTCAAATAATACAGAAGCAGGTCATGTAAATAACTACAAACTCCTAAACTGGCATATTTCTGTGCGGTCAGTGTCTCTTCTGTGTTGAGCGAATGTGACGATCTAATGGGGACACATTGAAACTTCATCCGGCTGAGGCACACTCTGTCAGGGATGCTCATCCCTTGAGTGCGCACTTGCTGCAGCTAGATTAGAACATGATAGATCGCGACTTATCATAATATATTTGACTGTGCATTTCTTATTGTGAAGAAAATTGGCAATAAGCAGCTTAATTAATATGAGAGAGTTTGTTTTTAGTGAATTAAAGATGAAAAGGTAAGAGAGGAAGTCTTCACCCCATTATACACTGCAACAAAATATGTTTATTTGTTTTTGCTTATTTTCCAATAAAAATATCAAACTAATTTAGAACAATGTACATTTACTTTAGAAACTATACTGCTGAAGAAAAAAAATGTTATCTGAGAATGTTGAATATAATATAAAAATACAAATATTTTAACATCTAAACATTTTAAAAAGATGCATTCACCTGAGAAGCTGCATATAAGATATTTATACTTGCTTTTAGATAAAGCTCTTGAATATAAGTACATTTTGTCTTTACTGCATTCTCAGAAGTATAGCAAAGTGAAGAAAAATACACTTATATTTAAGATACATTCTCTTAAAGCAAGTCTAAATATCTTATATGTTGCTTCTCAAGTAAATGTATCTTGTTAAGGATTTTTAGACATTTTTAAATGGAAAACAAGACAAACACAATATTTTTTGCGGTGAATTTCTTTACTGAATTAAACTTAAAGTTTTTTTTAGAGATATTTTTAAAAGATAATTTTTTTCCTCTTTATTGTTAGTAAGCACGTTTAATACAACCATTTATGACGGGGCACAAGCTGAATAATCGGTTAAGAGCTAATGATTAATCGTTGCAATAATAGCAAACTAGTCTAATAATCGTTAGATTAATCGATTGTCAAAATAATCATTAGTTACAGCCCTAGTGTCTACATATGTGATGTCTTCATCAAAAGTTTTGTTTTATTTGTGATGTAATAGTGCTTCAAGGTTTTGTTTTATATAAAATGTGTATGAAATACTTTGTCATGCTCTTGTTTTTGGATGTTAATTGAGTAAGTGTTTGAAAGCATGGAAAGTTAACATGTATCTTACTTGCTTGAGTAATGCATATGTGACATAATTTTTAGTCACTTTGACCCGGAAACACATTTTGAGTTCAACGTTCTAATGTAAAGTGGAAAGCATGTAAATGATTATATCAGCCAGCATTTAATCATTATACTGTACCTCGACAATGGTTTGGAGTAGCATAAACGTAATTATTATATCATTAGTAAGCTGAGACTTTCATTTTAGCTTTATCGCATAAAACTCTAAATGTGTTTCTGGGTCAAAGTGACTCAAAATGATGGAGCTGGTAACATTTTTTTAATTGCTAAATAAACAATCAGAATACTAATAATTTGTGGGTTTCTATTTTTTTATAGATGCTGTTCTTGATTAAAAATTAACTGAATTTGAAAATATAATATGCATTCTTTGGGCATTTAATTAATCAGTTGTGAGTATTAAGTTCAATTAGTGAGATTTGGTTTCTCCCCATCTCCCTTTCCTCCCAAATTTAATGGTTTGTGGATTGTTGGTTTCAATTAGTTTTTGCAAGATCCTTGAACTCTTTTAAGGGTGTTGGTTCTTACAGTATCTGTAAGTGTGAGTTTATTAGAGGCTTCAATAAAGCACTATGTCTTCCTTACTGATGTGAATCTTTGTTTAGGTGCACGTATTGAAGGGTTCTTCTATGAGAAATTGGACAAAAAGATTCCATCCAGAGCCACCAATGCAGAACTGCTGGGACAGTATATGCAGGATGCTGCGAAGGACTTTGGACCAGGAACACCATATGGTTTGTACAGTCATTCCAGAACAGCAAAATATAATGTAGTCCTTTTTATTATTATTATTATTATTATTATTATTATTATTATTCGAAATCACTGCTACAAAGAAATTTAAGGGGTTACTACCTACAGTACATATTTCCTTACTCCTAGTATAGAGTTTTATGGTTAAGATGACAATTTAAGGAATATTGCATGTTCAAAATAAGTTAAGCTCAATTGATAGCATTTGTGGCATAATATTGATTTACCACAAAAAAATGATTTTGTCTCATCCCTCCTTAAAAAAATAATAAAAAAAAAACGCCTCGCATGTTCTCAGCTGACAGCTTCATTGAATTCTCCCCACTCAACTCCAGTTTCATGTACAACAGTAAAGAGAAGACTCAGGGGTGTAGGCCTTATTGGAAGAATTGCAAAGAAAGAGCCACTTTTGAAAAAATAAATAGTTAGAGTGGGCAAAGAAACAGACATTGGACAACAGATAAATGGAAAAGAATGTTATGGATCTTAAACCCATTTGAGCTTTTGTGGGATCAGCTAGACTGTAAGGGATGTGAGAAGTGCCCGACAAGACAGCCACATATATGGCAAGTGCTACAGGAAGCGTGGGGTGAAATGTCACCCGAGTATCTGGACAAACTGACAGCTAGAATGCCAAGGATCTGCAAAGCTGTCATTGCTGCACATGGAGGATTATTTGATGAGAACTCTTTGAAGTAGTTTAAGAAGTTCTGAAAATTGTTTTCAAATTTTTGTTGGAATAAAAAATTCTAAGCTTCACATTTATGCCTTTTTAACCCCTTCAAAAATTGGCCCCATTAACTTCCATTGGAAGTGCCTCACTGAAACCTCAATTTATGTGGTGTTGGGTTTTTTTTATATAAAGTAAAAGATGGTTGAAATGTTTTTTGGTGGTAGTCTAAATAATGCCAAAAATGCGGTTCAAATGACATCATATGCTCTAACTCCCATGTGTTCATTTTCCTGTATTCCTCTGCTTGGCTTCTAGCATAATGACAGAAAATTATTTAATTATGTTTTTCCCTCCACCTGTGTCCATGTTGACCAAGTCAAACCAAGAAAATTTGTCATCAGTTACTAACCCTCATGTTGTTACAAACCGACATTACGTTCTTTTTCCTTTGGAATACAAAAGATGTTAGTCAATGTTTAGTATCTGTTACCATTCACTTTCATTGTATGGAAAAAAGATGCTACGAAACTAATTGAATGGTGACTGATGCCATCAAAAACATTCTGCCTGACATCTCCTTTTGTGCTTTGCCCGTTTTCAGTCACTAGAGGTCACACTTGCTCTCTCTTATCAGTGCTGAAGAAAAAGGCAGGCAGTTAATGGTGTCAAGGTTATTGTCCAGCACAATCTATGCTTTCTGTTTTTCTCATGATATTTGTGTTTTTATACCTGATTCCATATTTTTTTTTAATTGAATTGCTATTTTTATTGTTAATTGTTATGACAATGTCAAAATTATGTATACGGCCGTGACCCCTCAGTCCCCCCCCCCCCCCCCCCCCCCCCCACCCGGAATGAATTGCTGTCCTGTCTTGTCCTGTCCTACCCTATTGTTTATTAGATTATTATTTCCTTTTTTGTGAATTCTTCTGTTTTCAGGCAGTACTTTGATCACTGTGGGAGAGTTTCAGAGGAGATTAGGAGGAGCAGAGAGGGAATTCCTACAAACATCTGCCATCAACTTCCTCACACCTCTGAGGAATTTTCTAGAAGGCGACTGGAAAACTATTTCAGTGAGTGATGTATTTATTAGTCTCAGATGACCAGTTTATAATGGTGAAATCTGCAATTTCCGATCTCTGTTCCTGCACAACATCCATGAGTTAGGGTGCATGTTTCTTTTTTTAATCAGTCAATGAAGAACAATATTTGTAGATTTACATCCAAGAAATAAACTCGGCATAAAAGAAACGTCCCTTTTTCAGGACGCTTTCAATGCTGTGCTTTTCAGGGAAGACATCCTCCTCCCTCATGTGGTACTCTTTCCTGCTGGCTCTTCCTGACATGACCCTCCAGCATTACAATGTCACCAGCCATATTGCTCGTTCTGTGCATCATTTCCTGCAAGACAGGAATGTCAGTGTTCTGCCATGGCCTGTGAAGAGCTTAGATCTCAATCCCATTGAGAACGTCTGGGACCTATTGGATCAGAAGGTGAAGGCTAGGACCTTCTCCCCCCAGAAAAGTCCAGGAACTTGCAAGTGCCTTGGTGGAAGAGTGAGGTAACATCTCACAGCAAGAACTGGCAAATCTGGTGCAGTCCATGATGAGGAGATGCACTGCAGTAATTAATGCAGCTAGTGGCCACACCAGATAATGTTATTTTTTTAGCCCCCCTGTTTATTACCCTTGTTCATTTCCCTTGTTCAGGTAATGTCTTAGTTGTTGAATCTTTTAATGTTCTTACAAATAATTACACATGTTAAGTTTGCTGACAATTAAAGCAGTTGAATGAGAGGACATTTCTTTTTGGCTGGGTTTAGTTGGTACTTATTACCTTTTAAATGGTGTGAAATTATGACCACAAAGACTAAGCTTTACAATATTTTGTGCTATTATTTGAAATGGCTCCCACTTTGTTGCATACGGGTCTATCTTTGTAGTGCTATCAGTTTCACATCAGATTTACCTGCACCTACACACTCATGACGGCCCCTCCGTGTTTAGCCAGAAAAAAGCTACAGAACAATAGATCGACTGTATAGCAATAGTCAGAAGTCTTGCTTGCAAGACTATGAAATTGTCAGCATCAGACTTTTGACTTGCTGTTTATAAAACATGGTTTAGTAAAATTGCTGGCTCTCTGATGGACTGAAAAGGAACTTATGTGGTACTATATTACTTATGAGTGGTTGAAAAGCCAGTTAAGTTTTAGGCTTTTCTTGAGATAGTTATTATTCTGATAAATAGATAATAAAAATAGAATCGCATTTGACATCATAGTTTCCAAGATTATTCTGTTCAATCAACCAGTTTCCTAAAATTTCCCAAAAATCAGGACGCTAGAGCTGTGTTCCAAACGATACACTATGTATACACTATGCACTTACAAAATGTACTATGCACTCAGTCATATAGTGTATGAATTTTCAAAGTGTGGTATATTCCCAAATGGAACAGTTAACTTTTTTTTTACAATACAAAAGCATTTACCATTTAACTGCTGATGGAAGTGACTGTTCAAACCCAAGCATTCTTTTGCCGCAAGCTTTAGCGTGCTATCCACCATCAGTTCAACACTTTCACTGGTGGCAAAAGTTTGGAATAATGTACAGATTTTAATCTTATGGAAAGAAATTGGTTCTTTTATTCACCAAAGTGGCATTCAACTGATCACAATTTATAGTCAGGACATTAATAAAGTGAAAATATACTATTAGCATTTAAAAAAAATTTCAGAACTTCTTAAACTACATAAAGAGTTCTCATAAAATGAATAACGTGAAAAATTATGGAGTGGCGTGGTGCCATGTGAGGTTTGTACGTGTGAACGGCAAGCTCTGAGCACTTTGCTAGTGTTCTCTCTGATGAGATTCAATACACACTGTTTCATAACTGTTCTATGAAGGCAATATGTAAAAGAATTAAAAATCCTCGGGCTCTGGAGACATTAAAAGACACCTTTGTGTTCAAGTCTGAACAACAGGCCGGTGTGGTGGAAGAGAGCATGCGTCAACTGTCAAACATGACATCAATGCTGAAGAAGGTCGTTGCTGACTTAGAGGATCTTGCTGTAATACGTTGGTCGATCACTACCATAGAGACAAAATCCACTGAGTTGTTTACAAGAATGGGGAATGTCAAGAAATGGATATATTATCTGGAGTCATCGGAGAGGGAATTAGCTGCATTAGCTAACCTGCTAGCAACCAAGATGGACTTTGAACGTGCTTGGGAAAAGTTGGAAGACCTTGAGGATCATAATCGGCAAAACAACTTCTGAATTGTTGGAATTCCTGGGAACGAAGAAGGTAGAGATAAGGTGAAATTCCTAGACGAGCTCTTACCGAGGCTGCTCTACATAACTGGCCATAAGCTGGAAATAGAGTAAGCTCACAGAGTCCCGCCTCAGATCTGCTGAGGGAGACAGGCCCCGATTAATTCTGGACAAATTTCTGAGATCATCGGTTAAAGATCTCGTGTTGCTCGAGGCGAGGAGCAAAGTAAAGCTTTCTTGGAAGAATCACAATATTTTCTCGTTTCTGGACTTTGTGAATTCGACAAGAGAGAAACACGATCGAATCAAGGAGTGTAAGAAACTCTTGCATCAATTGAAGATCACTTTTGCACTGATGTTTCCGGCCAAACTGAGAAGAGAAATTAAAGGGATACTTCACCTCTGGGAAGATGAATGTGTATTTAAAATTGGTCATTTATATAGTAAAAATGTGAAATTATTTTTGAATTTGAAGCATTCTAGACTGAGAAAAGGCAGAAAATGTATTTTTTACTCATGTGGCTGAAAAACAACAACTCCCAGAATGCACTTGCTTTGCTGCCCTTACGAGGCCACTCCCAAACCACGCCTACCGGTTACAGGCGGCAGTGTCTGAAAATTTGATACAACTAGGCTTGCTTTGATACATCGTGACTCTATAAATCATGAGTTAGTTGATAAATTGACTGACTACGCGGGAAGAACATTATGATAATTCCGGGTGTCCAAACTCTGTACATGACGTCTTAGTACCAAAAAGAAAAACAAACAAAATACTCACTTTACACTAAGCCGTCCGTTTGTCCCTGCGGGCTTTGGCTGGCGTTTCCAATTTATCTTCGGGATCCTAAAATAAGTTTCCAGGACTCCCTTGTCCATGTGTGGTACAAAACTTGGGTGCTCAGTTATACATGCTCGTGTTATCGGTGCAGTTTCATCAGCGGATTCAGCGATCTCGTCCTGAAGAAAATGGCATCGCTGAAATTCGCGACAGCAATAGGACTCTCTATCTGTTTCCATAGGCAAACAGCGAGAGCACTGACACCACCAGTCCGCACCAACTCAAGTCTGGCTGGGCTCTTCCTCCTGACCGCCAAGCAGGTCTTGCTCCCCTGCTACAGCAGCTGCTCCGGCCACCTCTTGTTCCTCCATCTCCCGCAACTGTTCATCGCTGTATTGCGGCTCGGTAGCCGCGAGCATCAGATTCTCGCTACAGATCTTCGAAATCCCCTTCTGCCATTTCAACTTCAAAACTACCTTCCGCCATCGTGATTAGTCTACTTGTATACAAACTTTCTACACAGAGCAAGAGCCTGTCAGCTTAGCTTCTACAGAAAGATGCCTGACACTATCTTCACATTCTGTGAGTGAGATCCCGCCCCATATGGGCGTGGTGAAAACATGCAGAATACTGGCTGTAGTTTTAAGCCTCTGGCCCAAAAATCCTCCGATGATGCAAAATGACGATTTTTGCGTCATCGGAGGATTTTTTCCAGACTAAAAATACATAAATCTCTCGTCTCAGGGGGATATGAGGAGGGGGGGGGCGGGAGCGGTTATTCGAAAATACTACTGGTTTTCTACTGATACAAAGCTTAATGCTAAATCCTGAAGTAACCCTTTAAGGATTTGACTCAAGATGGCGCCGAGTATGGCTGCTGCGTCGCGAGCTCCGTCAAAACACTGCAGTTTATTGTTTGTTTTGTTTACAGTTCTGTGTTTTTTTGTCTTGGATGTTGTCTGCCTTATTGTGTACGACAGACAAACGCTTTTGGACATTGGTTCGGCAATCACACACCGAAAACCGGACTTCACATTCCTCAATGCCGACCCGCGGTTTACAAACACGCCAGCGGAGCCCTTTGTTTGGGCTGCCCGGCCGCGGAAACGCAGAAGGAAAAGAGGAAAAAGAGCCAGCGTTCTCATCAGATTAAGACGTCGCGCAAATCGCCCCCCGCTACCCAGTATACTACTGGCAAATGTTCAGTCTCTGGACAACAAGCTCTGCGAACTGAGAGCGCGGCTCTCCTTCCAAAGAGAGATGAGAGAATGCTTGCGTTATCTGTCTTACGGAAACCTGGATGTCCGCGGAGATTCCAGACTCGGCCATCGAACCCGTGGGGTTCTCCGTGCACCGAGCGGACAGAGCGAAAGACCTCTCAGGTAAAAGCAGAGGTGGAGGTGTATGTTTTATGATCAACAAATCATGGTGTGATCAGAGGAATGTACATTTTATCAAGTCTTTCTGCTCTCCTGATTTGGAATTTCTCATGCTTCTGTGTCGACCATTCTGGCTACTGAGGGAATTCACAGCGGTCATTATCACTGCTGTGTACATCCCCCCACAAGCCGACACAGACCGGGCACTTAGGGAACTGTATGGCAGTATAAGTGAGCAGGAAACCGCGCACCCTGAGGCTGCGTTCATTGTTGCCGGGGACTTCAACAAAGCCAACTTCAAAACAATAGCACCAAAATACCACCAACACATCAGCTTCAACACACGAGGAGACCGGGTTTTGGGTCATTGCTATTCTCCTTTCCGGGATGGCTACAAATCCCTCCCCCGCCCACCATTTGGCAAATCCGACCACTCTTCCGTTCTGCTTCTGCCCGCTTACAGGCAGAAACTGAAACGGGAATCACCCACCATTAGAATGACCCAGTGCTGGTCGGACCAATCAGACTCTGCGCTACAGGACTGTTTTGATCACGCGGACTGGGAGATGTTCCGGTCTGCCTCCGATGACGACATCGAGGTTTACGCTGATAGCGTAACGTGTTTCATCAGGAAGTTGTAGAGGACGTTGTTCCGACAAAAAATATACGGATCTACCCCAACCAGAAACCCTGGGTTAACGGCGATGTTCGCGCGGCACTTACTGCGCGGACCACCGCTTTTAATTCCGGGAACGCGGAGGAGCGTAAACAAGCCAGTTATGCCCTCCGTAACTCCATCAGTACAGCCAAACGCCAGTACAGGCACAAAATTGAAGGACAGTTCAACACCACTGACTCCAGAAGTATGTGGCAGGGAATTAACACCATCACGGACTATAAACGGAATAAAAACTCCGCCATGAACACTGCTGCCTCTCTCCCGGACGAGCTTAATACTTTTTATGCTCGTTTCGAGGACGACAACAACACCGCCCTCGCGGAGAGAGCACTCGCGGCCGATACTACAGATGATGGTTCACTCTCCGTCTCTGTTGCGGATGTAACCCGATCCTTTCGACGGGTGAACATTCGCAAAGCCGCGGGTCCAGACGGCATTCCGGGCCGCGTCATCAGAGCATGCGCGAACCAACTGGCTGGTGTTTTTACGGACATTTTCAACCTGTCCCTCTCCCTGTCTGTAGTCCCCACATGCTTCAAAACATCAACCATTGTGCCTGTACCGAAGCAAGCCAAAATCACTTGCTTAAATGACTGGCGTGCTGTTGCCCTCACCCCCATCATCAGCAAATGCTTTGAGAGGTTGATCAGAGATCACATCTGCTCTGTTCTGCCCACCTCTTTGGACCCATTGCAGTTTGCCTACCGTAACAACCGCTCCACTGATGATGCTATTGCATCTGCAATACACACTGCTCTATCCCACCTGGAAAAAAGGAACACGTATGTGAGAATGCTGTTTGTAGACTACAGCTCAGCATTTAACACCATAGTGCCCTCCAAGCTTGATGTGAAACTCCGGGCTCTGGGCTTAAACAGCTCGCTGTGCAGCTGGATCCTGGATTTCCTGTCAGGCAGACGTCAGGTGGTTAGAATGGGCAGCAACATCTCTTCATCACTTACCCTCAACACTGGAGCCCCACAGGGCTGTGTTCTCAGCCCACTCCTGTATTCCCTGTACACACATGACTGTGTGGCGACACATAGCTCCAATGCCATCATTAAGTTTGCTGACGATACGACGGTTGTAGGTCTGATCACTGACAATGATGAAACAGCCTACAGAGAGGAGGTGCACACTCTGACACGCTGGTGTCAGGAGCACAACCTCTCCCTCAACGTCAGTAAAACCAAGGAGCTTGTGGTGGACTTCAGGAAGAAAGACAGAGAGCACAGCCCCATCACCATTAATGGAGCACCAGTGGAGAGAGTCAGCAGCTTCAAGTTCCTCAGTGTCCACATTACTGAGGAACTCACATGGTCCGTCCACACTGAGGCCGTTGTGAAGAAGGCTCACCAGCGCCTCTTCTTCCTGAGACGGCTGAGGAAGTTTGGAATGAACCAACACATCCTCACACGGTTCTACACTAGTACTGTTGAGAGCATCCTGACTGGCTGCATCACCGCCTGGTACGGCAATAGCACCGCCCACAACCGCAAAGACCTGCAAAGGGTGGTGCGAACTGCCAGAAACATCATCGGAGGTGAGCTTCCCTCCCTCCAGGATATATATAACAGACGGTGTGTGAATAAAGCTCGGAGGATTATCAAAGACTCCAGCCACCCGAGTCATGGGCTGCTCTCACTGCTTCCATCAGGCAGGCGGTATCGCAGCATCAGGACCCGCACCACCCGACTACATGACAGCTTCTTCCCACAAGCAATAAGACTTTTGAACACATGATCTCTCACGATCAACAATCAGCACTGCACTTTATTAATCTTCATTCTGTCAATATATTCTCGCTCCCAATTCAGTTAGTGTATGTGTATGTGTGTATATATATATATATATATATATATATATATATATATATATTTATACCCTTATCTAGTGTATGTGTATTCTACATTGTGTGTATTGTGTACATTTGATATGTAAATTGTTGTGTAGGTATGTGTACATTTGTTATGTAAATTGTGTTGTGTAAATGTTGTTATTGTAAAGTGGTTTATGTCTCGTCACTGTCATTACTGCAATGTTGCTCGGAACTGCACACAAGAATTTCACCTGCTGTTGCACTCGTGTACACAGTAGTGTGACAATAAAGTGATTTGATTTTGATTTGATTTGATTTGAGGATGGCCGCAAAGTATTTATGTGTCCCAAACAAGCACTGTCCTTCATAAATACATTGGAGTGAGTAAGCAAGCCATTTTGGTGTTTCTTTTCTCAGAGAATTGACTTGCTGAACATACACTCGATTGTCTTGAGGAAGCTGGGCGCCATTTTTGTTTCTGTTTGTGTTGGTTTCGCCTAGCGGCTGGAGTTTGTTTTGTGGAATAGCACTTCTCTTTCAAGAAACTTTTTCATTGATGGGGGATCACTTTTGCACTGGAGTTCCAGGCCAGATTGAGAGTGGATGCTGAGGATGGCCGCAAAATATCTTCATGCCCACACAAAGGATGTCTTCTATAAAGTTGATTGACTGAGTAAGTCATGGTGTATTTTTAAATTTTTTTATGCGGCCTCCAAATTAATTTGACTCTTGACCATCCAAGGAACTGTTTTGTTTCCATCTAGCGGTTGGAGTTTGTTTTGTTTAAGGGCTCTGCTTCGGAACTGTTGTGGATTAATCTGTTCGTTCCTTGTGCTTTAGCCACCTTTTGGCTGGAGTTTGTTTTGTGGAGTATTTTTGGAATGATTTCATCATCTGCTGCACTCCTAAATAGCCGGATCACTGAACACTTGTTTGTCTGTTGGAGGAAACTTCGATAGAGTTCTATTTGATATAGTGTTTCTTCAAGAAACACATCTTTCCACACTGGAAGCTAAAAAAAATTGGGGTGGACATGTTTTCTTTAGTGCTGGCTCAAGTAAGAGCAGGGGAGCCATTATATTGATAAATGTCTACAATTCAAATGTCTCAAACAGATTAAAAATAAATTAGGGAGAATCATTATTGTTTTAGCAGAAATTCAGGGGCAATGGTTGGTTTTGGCTAATATTTACGCACCTAACATTGATGATCAGGGCTTCTTTATTGATCTCAAAGGGATGTTTCAAGCATCTGGCACCCCTTATGATATTTTATTGGGAGGAGACTTTAATCTATTGATGGACTCAGCCCTTGATCATAGTGAAGAAAAAAAGCAGCATTGAGGCTTCACAGGATGTGTAATACTCTTCCATATATTTGGAGACTTTTGAACCCATCTGGTAGGGATCAAATCTATATATTTTATTCATCAGTCCATAGGATTTATTCTAGAATAGATTTCCCAAATTTAATCTGTTGTTGTTTGCTCAATTGGAAATATTTTAGTCTCCGATCATGCCCTAGTGAGTTTAGAAGTGTTGCCACATACAGAGAGCATGAGAACTCATGGAGTTTGAAGGGAATATTAAAAGTGCAGAGGCAGAGCTGAAGCGCCAATTGTCTCCTGTTGGCCTGAGAGAATTGACCCGATTGAAATTCAGATATAATACTATTTTGTCACGCAAAGTGGAGTTTTGGTTATTCAGGGCATACTGAGTTGGGGGACAAAGCAAGGAAGCTTTTGGCTAGATTTTTTTTTAAAAACTTTTTTTTAATTCAACAAAACACAAAAGACATAGCAGCTTATACAAGAGACCAATGACACACCATATACACACACACACACACACACACACACAACCCATCTCAAGATATGTTTAAAGATTGAGAATTAAAACCATATTTAACTTGACACAGTGACCTAAACATGTTATGTTTATGACGCAATGCACCCGAGATGCTACACAAGCATATCTGATGCAGTTGTAAATTGACAGGCCTTAAACAAGCCCTCATAATAAAAATTCGACAAGAGAGAAACACGATCGAATCAAGGAGTGTAAGAAACTCTTGCATCAATTGAAGATCACTTTTGCACTGATGTTTCCGGCCAAACTGAGAAGAGAAATTAAAGGGATACTTCACCTCTGGGAAGATGAATGTGTATTTAAAATTGGTCATTTATATAGTAAAAATGTGAAATTATTTTTGAATTTGAAGCATTCTAGACTGAGAAAAGGCAGAAAATGTATTTTTTACTCATGTGGCTGAAAAACAACAACTCCCAGAATGCACTTGCTTTGCTGCCCTTACGAGGCCACTCCCAAACCACGCCTACCGGTTACAGGCGGCAGTGTCTGAAAATTTGATACAACTAGGCTTGCTTTGATACATCGTGACTCTATAAATCATGAGTTAGTTGATAAATTGACTGACTACGCGGGAAGAACATTATGATAATTCCGGGTGTCCAAACTCTGTACATGACGTCTTAGTACCAAAAAGAAAAACAAACAAAATACTCACTTTACACTAAGCCGTCCGTTTGTCCCTGCGGGCTTTGGCTGGCGTTTCCAATTTATCTTCGGGATCCTAAAATAAGTTTCCAGGACTCCCTTGTCCATGTGTGGTACAAAACTTGGGTGCTCAGTTATACATGCTCGTGTTATCGGTGCAGTTTCATCAGCGGATTCAGCGATCTCGTCCTGAAGAAAATGGCATCGCTGAAATTCGCGACAGCAATAGGACTCTCTATCTGTTTCCATAGGCAAACAGCGAGAGCACTGACACCACCAGTCCGCACCAACTCAAGTCTGGCTGGGCTCTTCCTCCTGACCGCCAAGCAGGTCTTGCTCCCCTGCTACAGCAGCTGCTCCGGCCACCTCTTGTTCCTCCATCTCCCGCAACTGTTCATCGCTGTATTGCGGCTCGGTAGCCGCGAGCATCAGATTCTCGCTACAGATCTTCGAAATCCCCTTCTGCCATTTCAACTTCAAAACTACCTTCCGCCATCGTGATTAGTCTACTTGTATACAAACTTTCTACACAGAGCAAGAGCCTGTCAGCTTAGCTTCTACAGAAAGATGCCTGACACTATCTTCACATTCTGTGAGTGAGATCCCGCCCCATATGGGCGTGGTGAAAACATGCAGAATACTGGCTGTAGTTTTAAGCCTCTGGCCCAAAAATCCTCCGATGATGCAAAATGACGATTTTTGCGTCATCGGAGGATTTTTTCCAGACTAAAAATACATAAATCTCTCGTCTCAGGGGGATATGAGGAGGGGGGGGGCGGGAGCGGTTATTCGAAAATACTACTGGTTTTCTACTGATACAAAGCTTAATGCTAAATCCTGAAGTAACCCTTTAAGGATTTGACTCAAGATGGCGCCGAGTATGGCTGCTGCGTCGCGAGCTCCGTCAAAACACTGCAGTTTATTGTTTGTTTTGTTTACAGTTCTGTGTTTTTTTGTCTTGGATGTTGTCTGCCTTATTGTGTACGACAGACAAACGCTTTTGGACATTGGTTCGGCAATCACACACCGAAAACCGGACTTCACATTCCTCAATGCCGACCCGCGGTTTACAAACACGCCAGCGGAGCCCTTTGTTTGGGCTGCCCGGCCGCGGAAACGCAGAAGGAAAAGAGGAAAAAGAGCCAGCGTTCTCATCAGATTAAGACGTCGCGCAAATCGCCCCCCGCTACCCAGTATACTACTGGCAAATGTTCAGTCTCTGGACAACAAGCTCTGCGAACTGAGAGCGCGGCTCTCCTTCCAAAGAGAGATGAGAGAATGCTTGCGTTATCTGTCTTACGGAAACCTGGATGTCCGCGGAGATTCCAGACTCGGCCATCGAACCCGTGGGGTTCTCCGTGCACCGAGCGGACAGAGCGAAAGACCTCTCAGGTAAAAGCAGAGGTGGAGGTGTATGTTTTATGATCAACAAATCATGGTGTGATCAGAGGAATGTACATTTTATCAAGTCTTTCTGCTCTCCTGATTTGGAATTTCTCATGCTTCTGTGTCGACCATTCTGGCTACTGAGGGAATTCACAGCGGTCATTATCACTGCTGTGTACATCCCCCCACAAGCCGACACAGACCGGGCACTTAGGGAACTGTATGGCAGTATAAGTGAGCAGGAAACCGCGCACCCTGAGGCTGCGTTCATTGTTGCCGGGGACTTCAACAAAGCCAACTTCAAAACAATAGCACCAAAATACCACCAACACATCAGCTTCAACACACGAGGAGACCGGGTTTTGGGTCATTGCTATTCTCCTTTCCGGGATGGCTACAAATCCCTCCCCCGCCCACCATTTGGCAAATCCGACCACTCTTCCGTTCTGCTTCTGCCCGCTTACAGGCAGAAACTGAAACGGGAATCACCCACCATTAGAATGACCCAGTGCTGGTCGGACCAATCAGACTCTGCGCTACAGGACTGTTTTGATCACGCGGACTGGGAGATGTTCCGGTCTGCCTCCGATGACGACATCGAGGTTTACGCTGATAGCGTAACGTGTTTCATCAGGAAGTTGTAGAGGACGTTGTTCCGACAAAAAATATACGGATCTACCCCAACCAGAAACCCTGGGTTAACGGCGATGTTCGCGCGGCACTTACTGCGCGGACCACCGCTTTTAATTCCGGGAACGCGGAGGAGCGTAAACAAGCCAGTTATGCCCTCCGTAACTCCATCAGTACAGCCAAACGCCAGTACAGGCACAAAATTGAAGGACAGTTCAACACCACTGACTCCAGAAGTATGTGGCAGGGAATTAACACCATCACGGACTATAAACGGAATAAAAACTCCGCCATGAACACTGCTGCCTCTCTCCCGGACGAGCTTAATACTTTTTATGCTCGTTTCGAGGACGACAACAACACCGCCCTCGCGGAGAGAGCACTCGCGGCCGATACTACAGATGATGGTTCACTCTCCGTCTCTGTTGCGGATGTAACCCGATCCTTTCGACGGGTGAACATTCGCAAAGCCGCGGGTCCAGACGGCATTCCGGGCCGCGTCATCAGAGCATGCGCGAACCAACTGGCTGGTGTTTTTACGGACATTTTCAACCTGTCCCTCTCCCTGTCTGTAGTCCCCACATGCTTCAAAACATCAACCATTGTGCCTGTACCGAAGCAAGCCAAAATCACTTGCTTAAATGACTGGCGTGCTGTTGCCCTCACCCCCATCATCAGCAAATGCTTTGAGAGGTTGATCAGAGATCACATCTGCTCTGTTCTGCCCACCTCTTTGGACCCATTGCAGTTTGCCTACCGTAACAACCGCTCCACTGATGATGCTATTGCATCTGCAATACACACTGCTCTATCCCACCTGGAAAAAAGGAACACGTATGTGAGAATGCTGTTTGTAGACTACAGCTCAGCATTTAACACCATAGTGCCCTCCAAGCTTGATGTGAAACTCCGGGCTCTGGGCTTAAACAGCTCGCTGTGCAGCTGGATCCTGGATTTCCTGTCAGGCAGACGTCAGGTGGTTAGAATGGGCAGCAACATCTCTTCATCACTTACCCTCAACACTGGAGCCCCACAGGGCTGTGTTCTCAGCCCACTCCTGTATTCCCTGTACACACATGACTGTGTGGCGACACATAGCTCCAATGCCATCATTAAGTTTGCTGACGATACGACGGTTGTAGGTCTGATCACTGACAATGATGAAACAGCCTACAGAGAGGAGGTGCACACTCTGACACGCTGGTGTCAGGAGCACAACCTCTCCCTCAACGTCAGTAAAACCAAGGAGCTTGTGGTGGACTTCAGGAAGAAAGACAGAGAGCACAGCCCCATCACCATTAATGGAGCACCAGTGGAGAGAGTCAGCAGCTTCAAGTTCCTCAGTGTCCACATTACTGAGGAACTCACATGGTCCGTCCACACTGAGGCCGTTGTGAAGAAGGCTCACCAGCGCCTCTTCTTCCTGAGACGGCTGAGGAAGTTTGGAATGAACCAACACATCCTCACACGGTTCTACACTAGTACTGTTGAGAGCATCCTGACTGGCTGCATCACCGCCTGGTACGGCAATAGCACCGCCCACAACCGCAAAGACCTGCAAAGGGTGGTGCGAACTGCCAGAAACATCATCGGAGGTGAGCTTCCCTCCCTCCAGGATATATATAACAGACGGTGTGTGAATAAAGCTCGGAGGATTATCAAAGACTCCAGCCACCCGAGTCATGGGCTGCTCTCACTGCTTCCATCAGGCAGGCGGTATCGCAGCATCAGGACCCGCACCACCCGACTACATGACAGCTTCTTCCCACAAGCAATAAGACTTTTGAACACATGATCTCTCACGATCAACAATCAGCACTGCACTTTATTAATCTTCATTCTGTCAATATATTCTCGCTCCCAATTCAGTTAGTGTATGTGTATGTGTGTATATATATATATATATATATATATATATATATATATATATATTTATACCCTTATCTAGTGTATGTGTATTCTACATTGTGTGTATTGTGTACATTTGATATGTAAATTGTTGTGTAGGTATGTGTACATTTGTTATGTAAATTGTGTTGTGTAAATGTTGTTATTGTAAAGTGGTTTATGTCTCGTCACTGTCATTACTGCAATGTTGCTCGGAACTGCACACAAGAATTTCACCTGCTGTTGCACTCGTGTACACAGTAGTGTGACAATAAAGTGATTTGATTTTGATTTGATTTGATTTGAGGATGGCCGCAAAGTATTTATGTGTCCCAAACAAGCACTGTCCTTCATAAATACATTGGAGTGAGTAAGCAAGCCATTTTGGTGTTTCTTTTCTCAGAGAATTGACTTGCTGAACATACACTCGATTGTCTTGAGGAAGCTGGGCGCCATTTTTGTTTCTGTTTGTGTTGGTTTCGCCTAGCGGCTGGAGTTTGTTTTGTGGAATAGCACTTCTCTTTCAAGAAACTTTTTCATTGATGGGGGATCACTTTTGCACTGGAGTTCCAGGCCAGATTGAGAGTGGATGCTGAGGATGGCCGCAAAATATCTTCATGCCCACACAAAGGATGTCTTCTATAAAGTTGATTGACTGAGTAAGTCATGGTGTATTTTTAAATTTTTTTATGCGGCCTCCAAATTAATTTGACTCTTGACCATCCAAGGAACTGTTTTGTTTCCATCTAGCGGTTGGAGTTTGTTTTGTTTAAGGGCTCTGCTTCGGAACTGTTGTGGATTAATCTGTTCGTTCCTTGTGCTTTAGCCACCTTTTGGCTGGAGTTTGTTTTGTGGAGTATTTTTGGAATGATTTCATCATCTGCTGCACTCCTAAATAGCCGGATCACTGAACACTTGTTTGTCTGTTGGAGGAAACTTCGATAGAGTTCTATTTGATATAGTGTTTCTTCAAGAAACACATCTTTCCACACTGGAAGCTAAAAAAAATTGGGGTGGACATGTTTTCTTTAGTGCTGGCTCAAGTAAGAGCAGGGGAGCCATTATATTGATAAATGTCTACAATTCAAATGTCTCAAACAGATTAAAAATAAATTAGGGAGAATCATTATTGTTTTAGCAGAAATTCAGGGGCAATGGTTGGTTTTGGCTAATATTTACGCACCTAACATTGATGATCAGGGCTTCTTTATTGATCTCAAAGGGATGTTTCAAGCATCTGGCACCCCTTATGATATTTTATTGGGAGGAGACTTTAATCTATTGATGGACTCAGCCCTTGATCATAGTGAAGAAAAAAAGCAGCATTGAGGCTTCACAGGATGTGTAATACTCTTCCATATATTTGGAGACTTTTGAACCCATCTGGTAGGGATCAAATCTATATATTTTATTCATCAGTCCATAGGATTTATTCTAGAATAGATTTCCCAAATTTAATCTGTTGTTGTTTGCTCAATTGGAAATATTTTAGTCTCCGATCATGCCCTAGTGAGTTTAGAAGTGTTGCCACATACAGAGAGCATGAGAACTCATGGAGTTTGAAGGGAATATTAAAAGTGCAGAGGCAGAGCTGAAGCGCCAATTGTCTCCTGTTGGCCTGAGAGAATTGACCCGATTGAAATTCAGATATAATACTATTTTGTCACGCAAAGTGGAGTTTTGGTTATTCAGGGCATACTGAGTTGGGGGACAAAGCAAGGAAGCTTTTGGCTAGATTTTTTTTTAAAAACTTTTTTTTAATTCAACAAAACACAAAAGACATAGCAGCTTATACAAGAGACCAATGACACACCATATACACACACACACACACACACACACACAACCCATCTCAAGATATGTTTAAAGATTGAGAATTAAAACCATATTTAACTTGACACAGTGACCTAAACATGTTATGTTTATGACGCAATGCACCCGAGATGCTACACAAGCATATCTGATGCAGTTGTAAATTGACAGGCCTTAAACAAGCCCTCATAATAAAAATTCGACAAGAGAGAAACACGATCGAATCAAGGAGTGTAAGAAACTCTTGCATCAATTGAAGATCACTTTTGCACTGATGTTTCCGGCCAAACTGAGAAGAGAAATTAAAGGGATACTTCACCTCTGGGAAGATGAATGTGTATTTAAAATTGGTCATTTATATAGTAAAAATGTGAAATTATTTTTGAATTTGAAGCATTCTAGACTGAGAAAAGGCAGAAAATGTATTTTTTACTCATGTGGCTGAAAAACAACAACTCCCAGAATGCACTTGCTTTGCTGCCCTTACGAGGCCACTCCCAAACCACGCCTACCGGTTACAGGCGGCAGTGTCTGAAAATTTGATACAACTAGGCTTGCTTTGATACATCGTGACTCTATAAATCATGAGTTAGTTGATAAATTGACTGACTACGCGGGAAGAACATTATGATAATTCCGGGTGTCCAAACTCTGTACATGACGTCTTAGTACCAAAAAGAAAAACAAACAAAATACTCACTTTACACTAAGCCGTCCGTTTGTCCCTGCGGGCTTTGGCTGGCGTTTCCAATTTATCTTCGGGATCCTAAAATAAGTTTCCAGGACTCCCTTGTCCATGTGTGGTACAAAACTTGGGTGCTCAGTTATACATGCTCGTGTTATCGGTGCAGTTTCATCAGCGGATTCAGCGATCTCGTCCTGAAGAAAATGGCATCGCTGAAATTCGCGACAGCAATAGGACTCTCTATCTGTTTCCATAGGCAAACAGCGAGAGCACTGACACCACCAGTCCGCACCAACTCAAGTCTGGCTGGGCTCTTCCTCCTGACCGCCAAGCAGGTCTTGCTCCCCTGCTACAGCAGCTGCTCCGGCCACCTCTTGTTCCTCCATCTCCCGCAACTGTTCATCGCTGTATTGCGGCTCGGTAGCCGCGAGCATCAGATTCTCGCTACAGATCTTCGAAATCCCCTTCTGCCATTTCAACTTCAAAACTACCTTCCGCCATCGTGATTAGTCTACTTGTATACAAACTTTCTACACAGAGCAAGAGCCTGTCAGCTTAGCTTCTACAGAAAGATGCCTGACACTATCTTCACATTCTGTGAGTGAGATCCCGCCCCATATGGGCGTGGTGAAAACATGCAGAATACTGGCTGTAGTTTTAAGCCTCTGGCCCAAAAATCCTCCGATGATGCAAAATGACGATTTTTGCGTCATCGGAGGATTTTTTCCAGACTAAAAATACATAAATCTCTCGTCTCAGGGGGATATGAGGAGGGGGGGGGCGGGAGCGGTTATTCGAAAATACTACTGGTTTTCTACTGATACAAAGCTTAATGCTAAATCCTGAAGTAACCCTTTAAGGATTTGACTCAAGATGGCGCCGAGTATGGCTGCTGCGTCGCGAGCTCCGTCAAAACACTGCAGTTTATTGTTTGTTTTGTTTACAGTTCTGTGTTTTTTTGTCTTGGATGTTGTCTGCCTTATTGTGTACGACAGACAAACGCTTTTGGACATTGGTTCGGCAATCACACACCGAAAACCGGACTTCACATTCCTCAATGCCGACCCGCGGTTTACAAACACGCCAGCGGAGCCCTTTGTTTGGGCTGCCCGGCCGCGGAAACGCAGAAGGAAAAGAGGAAAAAGAGCCAGCGTTCTCATCAGATTAAGACGTCGCGCAAATCGCCCCCCGCTACCCAGTATACTACTGGCAAATGTTCAGTCTCTGGACAACAAGCTCTGCGAACTGAGAGCGCGGCTCTCCTTCCAAAGAGAGATGAGAGAATGCTTGCGTTATCTGTCTTACGGAAACCTGGATGTCCGCGGAGATTCCAGACTCGGCCATCGAACCCGTGGGGTTCTCCGTGCACCGAGCGGACAGAGCGAAAGACCTCTCAGGTAAAAGCAGAGGTGGAGGTGTATGTTTTATGATCAACAAATCATGGTGTGATCAGAGGAATGTACATTTTATCAAGTCTTTCTGCTCTCCTGATTTGGAATTTCTCATGCTTCTGTGTCGACCATTCTGGCTACTGAGGGAATTCACAGCGGTCATTATCACTGCTGTGTACATCCCCCCACAAGCCGACACAGACCGGGCACTTAGGGAACTGTATGGCAGTATAAGTGAGCAGGAAACCGCGCACCCTGAGGCTGCGTTCATTGTTGCCGGGGACTTCAACAAAGCCAACTTCAAAACAATAGCACCAAAATACCACCAACACATCAGCTTCAACACACGAGGAGACCGGGTTTTGGGTCATTGCTATTCTCCTTTCCGGGATGGCTACAAATCCCTCCCCCGCCCACCATTTGGCAAATCCGACCACTCTTCCGTTCTGCTTCTGCCCGCTTACAGGCAGAAACTGAAACGGGAATCACCCACCATTAGAATGACCCAGTGCTGGTCGGACCAATCAGACTCTGCGCTACAGGACTGTTTTGATCACGCGGACTGGGAGATGTTCCGGTCTGCCTCCGATGACGACATCGAGGTTTACGCTGATAGCGTAACGTGTTTCATCAGGAAGTTGTAGAGGACGTTGTTCCGACAAAAAATATACGGATCTACCCCAACCAGAAACCCTGGGTTAACGGCGATGTTCGCGCGGCACTTACTGCGCGGACCACCGCTTTTAATTCCGGGAACGCGGAGGAGCGTAAACAAGCCAGTTATGCCCTCCGTAACTCCATCAGTACAGCCAAACGCCAGTACAGGCACAAAATTGAAGGACAGTTCAACACCACTGACTCCAGAAGTATGTGGCAGGGAATTAACACCATCACGGACTATAAACGGAATAAAAACTCCGCCATGAACACTGCTGCCTCTCTCCCGGACGAGCTTAATACTTTTTATGCTCGTTTCGAGGACGACAACAACACCGCCCTCGCGGAGAGAGCACTCGCGGCCGATACTACAGATGATGGTTCACTCTCCGTCTCTGTTGCGGATGTAACCCGATCCTTTCGACGGGTGAACATTCGCAAAGCCGCGGGTCCAGACGGCATTCCGGGCCGCGTCATCAGAGCATGCGCGAACCAACTGGCTGGTGTTTTTACGGACATTTTCAACCTGTCCCTCTCCCTGTCTGTAGTCCCCACATGCTTCAAAACATCAACCATTGTGCCTGTACCGAAGCAAGCCAAAATCACTTGCTTAAATGACTGGCGTGCTGTTGCCCTCACCCCCATCATCAGCAAATGCTTTGAGAGGTTGATCAGAGATCACATCTGCTCTGTTCTGCCCACCTCTTTGGACCCATTGCAGTTTGCCTACCGTAACAACCGCTCCACTGATGATGCTATTGCATCTGCAATACACACTGCTCTATCCCACCTGGAAAAAAGGAACACGTATGTGAGAATGCTGTTTGTAGACTACAGCTCAGCATTTAACACCATAGTGCCCTCCAAGCTTGATGTGAAACTCCGGGCTCTGGGCTTAAACAGCTCGCTGTGCAGCTGGATCCTGGATTTCCTGTCAGGCAGACGTCAGGTGGTTAGAATGGGCAGCAACATCTCTTCATCACTTACCCTCAACACTGGAGCCCCACAGGGCTGTGTTCTCAGCCCACTCCTGTATTCCCTGTACACACATGACTGTGTGGCGACACATAGCTCCAATGCCATCATTAAGTTTGCTGACGATACGACGGTTGTAGGTCTGATCACTGACAATGATGAAACAGCCTACAGAGAGGAGGTGCACACTCTGACACGCTGGTGTCAGGAGCACAACCTCTCCCTCAACGTCAGTAAAACCAAGGAGCTTGTGGTGGACTTCAGGAAGAAAGACAGAGAGCACAGCCCCATCACCATTAATGGAGCACCAGTGGAGAGAGTCAGCAGCTTCAAGTTCCTCAGTGTCCACATTACTGAGGAACTCACATGGTCCGTCCACACTGAGGCCGTTGTGAAGAAGGCTCACCAGCGCCTCTTCTTCCTGAGACGGCTGAGGAAGTTTGGAATGAACCAACACATCCTCACACGGTTCTACACTAGTACTGTTGAGAGCATCCTGACTGGCTGCATCACCGCCTGGTACGGCAATAGCACCGCCCACAACCGCAAAGACCTGCAAAGGGTGGTGCGAACTGCCAGAAACATCATCGGAGGTGAGCTTCCCTCCCTCCAGGATATATATAACAGACGGTGTGTGAATAAAGCTCGGAGGATTATCAAAGACTCCAGCCACCCGAGTCATGGGCTGCTCTCACTGCTTCCATCAGGCAGGCGGTATCGCAGCATCAGGACCCGCACCACCCGACTACATGACAGCTTCTTCCCACAAGCAATAAGACTTTTGAACACATGATCTCTCACGATCAACAATCAGCACTGCACTTTATTAATCTTCATTCTGTCAATATATTCTCGCTCCCAATTCAGTTAGTGTATGTGTATGTGTGTATATATATATATATATATATATATATATATATATATATATATTTATACCCTTATCTAGTGTATGTGTATTCTACATTGTGTGTATTGTGTACATTTGATATGTAAATTGTTGTGTAGGTATGTGTACATTTGTTATGTAAATTGTGTTGTGTAAATGTTGTTATTGTAAAGTGGTTTATGTCTCGTCACTGTCATTACTGCAATGTTGCTCGGAACTGCACACAAGAATTTCACCTGCTGTTGCACTCGTGTACACAGTAGTGTGACAATAAAGTGATTTGATTTTGATTTGATTTGATTTGAGGATGGCCGCAAAGTATTTATGTGTCCCAAACAAGCACTGTCCTTCATAAATACATTGGAGTGAGTAAGCAAGCCATTTTGGTGTTTCTTTTCTCAGAGAATTGACTTGCTGAACATACACTCGATTGTCTTGAGGAAGCTGGGCGCCATTTTTGTTTCTGTTTGTGTTGGTTTCGCCTAGCGGCTGGAGTTTGTTTTGTGGAATAGCACTTCTCTTTCAAGAAACTTTTTCATTGATGGGGGATCACTTTTGCACTGGAGTTCCAGGCCAGATTGAGAGTGGATGCTGAGGATGGCCGCAAAATATCTTCATGCCCACACAAAGGATGTCTTCTATAAAGTTGATTGACTGAGTAAGTCATGGTGTATTTTTAAATTTTTTTATGCGGCCTCCAAATTAATTTGACTCTTGACCATCCAAGGAACTGTTTTGTTTCCATCTAGCGGTTGGAGTTTGTTTTGTTTAAGGGCTCTGCTTCGGAACTGTTGTGGATTAATCTGTTCGTTCCTTGTGCTTTAGCCACCTTTTGGCTGGAGTTTGTTTTGTGGAGTATTTTTGGAATGATTTCATCATCTGCTGCACTCCTAAATAGCCGGATCACTGAACACTTGTTTGTCTGTTGGAGGAAACTTCGATAGAGTTCTATTTGATATAGTGTTTCTTCAAGAAACACATCTTTCCACACTGGAAGCTAAAAAAAATTGGGGTGGACATGTTTTCTTTAGTGCTGGCTCAAGTAAGAGCAGGGGAGCCATTATATTGATAAATGTCTACAATTCAAATGTCTCAAACAGATTAAAAATAAATTAGGGAGAATCATTATTGTTTTAGCAGAAATTCAGGGGCAATGGTTGGTTTTGGCTAATATTTACGCACCTAACATTGATGATCAGGGCTTCTTTATTGATCTCAAAGGGATGTTTCAAGCATCTGGCACCCCTTATGATATTTTATTGGGAGGAGACTTTAATCTATTGATGGACTCAGCCCTTGATCATAGTGAAGAAAAAAAGCAGCATTGAGGCTTCACAGGATGTGTAATACTCTTCCATATATTTGGAGACTTTTGAACCCATCTGGTAGGGATCAAATCTATATATTTTATTCATCAGTCCATAGGATTTATTCTAGAATAGATTTCCCAAATTTAATCTGTTGTTGTTTGCTCAATTGGAAATATTTTAGTCTCCGATCATGCCCTAGTGAGTTTAGAAGTGTTGCCACATACAGAGAGCATGAGAACTCATGGAGTTTGAAGGGAATATTAAAAGTGCAGAGGCAGAGCTGAAGCGCCAATTGTCTCCTGTTGGCCTGAGAGAATTGACCCGATTGAAATTCAGATATAATACTATTTTGTCACGCAAAGTGGAGTTTTGGTTATTCAGGGCATACTGAGTTGGGGGACAAAGCAAGGAAGCTTTTGGCTAGATTTTTTTTTAAAAACTTTTTTTTAATTCAACAAAACACAAAAGACATAGCAGCTTATACAAGAGACCAATGACACACCATATACACACACACACACACACACACACACAACCCATCTCAAGATATGTTTAAAGATTGAGAATTAAAACCATATTTAACTTGACACAGTGACCTAAACATGTTATGTTTATGACGCAATGCACCCGAGATGCTACACAAGCATATCTGATGCAGTTGTAAATTGACAGGCCTTAAACAAGCCCTCATAATAAATCTCGAACTGATTGACAAATTCACTTGTGAAATGGATTGCTGTGAACTGTGTGCCAATGAATGACTTGTGTTCAATTATATGGTAGTAAACAATACATTGTACTCTAAAGCTAAATAAAAAAATGTAAATGTTGATTGTGTGTGTGGTTTGTTTTGTTTGTTTGTTAAAAATGTTAATTACAAAAAAGAAACAATACAGGGGTGCCAGGAGATGATTAGTATGTGGAACTGTCCAGTGATGAGGAAGGCGATTACTTTCAAATACTAATTCCTGAGATAATCACAAGACGCCATTCATAAAGAAAATTGTGGATGTTTTGCTGACTCACAATCTTTCTGGGAAATCATAAGACCAGACGAACCCTTGCACCAGATGCACCTAAAATTACAGCTAATATGACATTTAGCCATAAAACCAGTTTGAGACCAGTTTGAGTTTCTCTGATTATATTACATAAACCGCTTTTCAGTCTGTGTGTATACTAAGGCTAAAATCTAAGTCAACATTCAATAAAGTAATTGGTCTCAAATTATAAATTGGTAAAGGATCTTTATCCAGTTTTAGAATTAAACTAATGACTCCTTGTTTTATGGTTGTACTCATTACCTTGTTTTCTAAACATTCTTTATGCATGCCATTTTTATCATCTCCAAAAACATACAATAAAATTCAACTGTTAACATATCTGTTCCAGGAGATTTGCCTTTTTTCATAGAAAAAAGAGCTTTAGAAATTCTCCAGTTTTGGAGATGTCATCCTCAAATAAATCACTAATCATTTGAAACTACTGGAACAAAATGTTTCACTGTTTGCAAAAAAATATTTGTTTTTTTCAGTCAAGGTGTGGTGTAAAGTTTTTCATAAAAAGAATAAACAAAAAATAATGTGTATTCAAAGGTTTTTGAAATTGCATTATTTATTTTTAAGGCTGAGATAGAATTTCTTGCATAATTTCTCCTTTCAAGGGGAAAAAAAAAATTGGTATTTCTTACCCCTTCCTCTATACATTTGGCCCTTGACCTCACTAGCTCCTTTGGCTAGTTCCATGTAATTTCAGTGAGGTTCGGTGTGGTCCATCTTAAGTCCAAGGTTCAGACAATGGCATATGAAGGTATACCATGTTAATTCACTGAGTTGGCATCAGTTCATCCTCTGAAGTCCATCATAATAGACTGAAGTGATGTTTGATTGGCACCGGCTGCATTTAGTCATCACACAGCGACACGTAGCAGTGGAGTCCAACACAAAGCAGGAATGGAGTTGATCCAGATGGTTCTGGTGACCTCAGGATTGTAGTCCCGAGGTTGAGACAGGGAAACAAATAAAATTATATTAACATAGATGCCATTCAATTTATTGCAGAGTTATAGATCACGATCAATGTTTCTGGTTCCGGCAGACCTAACTAACGCAGCCTAACTGGGTTGAAGGATAAATTAGGTGTATGCCTGGCTAAATAGATGAGTCTTTAGTCTAGACTTAAACTGAGGTTTAGGGAGACTATTACATAGTTTAGGAGCCAAATACGAAAAGGATCTACCTCCTTTTGTGGATATTGATATTCTAGGAACTATTAACAGGCCAGAATTTTGCGATCGTAATGAACTTGATGGAATATAGTGTGGTAGAAGTTCACTTAAGTACTGTGGAGCTAGACCATTCAAAGCTTTGTATGTAGTTAACAGAATTTTTAAATTAATACGAAATTTAACAGGTAGCCAATGTAATGATGAATGTTAAAATGGGGCTAATATGATCATATTTTTTGGTTCTCGTTAGCACTCTGGCTGCTGCATTTTGAACCAATTGAAGTTTATTCATTGATTTTGCTGGACATCCTCCCAGTAATGCATTACAATAATCTAGTCTTGAGGTCATGAACGCATTAATTAGTTTTTCGGCATCAGCAACAGAGTATGTGCCTTAATTTTGCAATATTTCTTAGGTGGAAGAATACTGTTCTACAAACATTGGTAATTTCATTTTCAAAGGACAGATTGGTATCAAATAAAACACCTAAGTTCTTCGATGTTGAAGATGATGTAACATTACATCCATTGAGAGTCAGAGTATATTTTAGCGGCTTATTTTTTAGAGGTTTTTGGTCCAATAACCTGTACCTCTGTTTTGTTGGAATTGAGCAGAAGGAAATTTCTGGCCATCCAGTCTTTTATTTTATTGATGCACTCTGCTAATTTGGAGAACTTTGAAATCTCATCAGGTTTTGAAGAAATATAAAGTTGGGTATCGTCGGCATAGCAGTGGAAACTTATTCCACGATTCCTGATAATATCTCCCAGGGGAAGCTTATACATGGAGAAAAGCAGAGGCCTTAAAACTGATCCCTATGACACTCCATTCTTTTGTTTGGTTTGACAATTTCTCATTTACATAGACAAAGTGGTAGTGTCTGCTAAATAGGACCTAAACCATGCTAATGCAACTCCACAAAAGTGTCGAATGCAGCACTAGGATCTAAAAGCACTAGAAAAGAAATGCAGCCGCAATCAGTTGATAAGAGCAAGTCATTTGTAACTCTGATAAGTGCAGTTTCTGTACTGTGATGAGGCCTAAATCCTGACTGAAATTGTTCATATATAATATTTCTCTGTAGAAATTAACATATTTGGGAGGATGCTACCTTTTCTAGTATTTTCGACATAAAAGGAAGATTTGAAATCTGTCTATAATTAGCCAGTTCTCCAGGATCAAGCTTTTTAATAAACGGTTTGATAACTGCCATTTTAAAGTTTCTTGGGATATGTCCTAAGGATAGCGAGGAGTTAATATTAAGAAGAGGTTCTGAAATTACAGGAGATGCCTCTTTTAAGAGCGTAGTTGGTATAGGATCTAACAAACATGTTGTGGCTTTTGATATTTTGATAATTTTGTTAGCTCTTCATGACCTATGACAGCGAAGGATTGAAGTTGCTTGTGAGGAAAATTATGAGACCCTGTTTTCTGAGGTGCTATGACAGATGATTGCATAATTCCAATTTTATTTCTGATTATTTAAATTTTATCTATAAAGAAATACATTAAGTCATTACTCTTGTGCTGTGACGTAATATCTGGTTCTGTTTCTAACCAATTTAGCCAGAGTACTGAATAAACAGTAGGATTGTTGTGGTTATTTTCTATGAGTTTACTAAAGTATGGTCACAGCACACATCTTATATGGTGAAGAAGACCCAACTGAGACTATTCTTCCTACGGAAATTGAAAAAGGCACAACTACCTCAAAATTTAATCAGGAATTTTACCATAGCACCATAAAGAGTACACTCCCCTACTGCGCCACAGTATGGTATGCCAGCTGCACTGCTGCCAACTAGAGAGAACTACAGCATGTGGTGAAAGTAGCCCAACTGGTCATTGGACCGGAGCTCCCGAATCTGGGTGAGGTCTACGTCAGTCTACTGCAAAGGAAAGAAAGAAGCATTCCCAGTGATGTAACTCACCCTGGAAAATCTCTTTTCGACTCTCTACCATCCAGCAGGTGATACAGGACAATACAGTCCTGTACAAACAGACTGAGGAACAGCTTCTTTCCAATAACTGTGGCCTTCACTACCCCTATACAGGATAATTGTGTCTAGACTGTTGGAGCACTTCCTGCATAGGAAATCACACACATGCTGCTATTAGTATTCTTTTATTGCACCTTATTTTTTGACTTGATTTAGTTATTTACTTATGCACTTTAATGATTTCAACAGTCTTATCCTGACTTTTATCCTGACTTTTATGCTAACTTTTATCTTGTTTATAAATCAATGGATTTTAATTATTGATTTTTATAACTTTTATTGAATTTTATAAGCTTCTGTCTGGACTGAGCCATACAGATTTGTGTAATAATTTTAACATAATTATATAAATATAAGATTGTTTCAATGACAATAAAGTAATCTCTCTAACTCATGCCATAACTGGCAACAGCTAAGATGGCGCTTACTTCCGGTGTGGTCGCGGGGACCCTGTACCAACTGAGCACCACAATAGAAATGAATGGGATTGCTAACTCATAGCACTCTCCCAGGTATTTTAGAGCTCCTTGGTGACTAAGGCACACAGTTTTGCACTGATGAGTTCTCTCTCTTTCTGAAGGCAAAAGGTTGGAACATGTTTGCTCCGCACCTAGCTTCTAGGGGATCGGCTACAATTTAACTTGTCTTGATACATTTCTGTTAATATACCGTATCAAACCACATGCCACTATAAAGGAGCCGCCAGAAATGTTGTTCCTCAATCACAAGTTGAGAACACGACTGGAGCTTCTTAAACCTTGTCTGGCCAGAGCAGTTAGTCACTGAAAGCTCAGCAGTTCGAGAGAGTACTCCAAGTTCAGATAGTTTTGTGTTGGTGACTCAGTCCTTGTACGTGACTACCGGAAAGGGGAACAATGGACACCTGGAGTGGTAATGTCCTAAACTTGACTAATCTCTTACATAGTCAATGTTGGTGCTGCAAGGAGGTGCTAGAAGTGTCACTTGGATCAATTGTTGAAACATGGGGCTTAATCATATGACACTTAGATGGAAACATATGTTCCAACATGCTCCAAAATTTTCCAAAAACATCCAAATCATGGGGACACCAGTGAACAAGCTAAGGTCTGCCCCAAGCTCTCATTTAGGACAAAAGCTATTACAGAATAACATTTCCTAAATGCATTATCTTAGTTGCAGATAGAAAAAGAATGTCAGCAGTATCCTAACTTGCCATAAATCTTTGAAGTTTCCTGTAATTAAGGTAATGTAATGTAATGTACTTGGGAAATGTTATTCTGTAGTGGCTTTTGTCCTAAATGAGATCCTAACTGAAATTACTATGATAACCATGCAGACAAGATTAGCACTTCTAAAGATAGGATCTTTCTGTAATACACCCCCAATACATTAGATACATGATGTAAATCCTAATTTAAATGCTTCTGATTTGCCATTGCATTCATGTACACATCAGAAATGTCTATGATTGATTACAATGCTCAATAACTATTTTACATGTTATACATAGAAAATGTTGAGTAGACATACAGAACATGGAATGCTGTAATTGACATAATTGTGGCAGCTGTGATTGTAATTTCGAATATTTCTTGGATTATTTGTCCAGTCCTATATTAAACGTTGCCTTGACTGACTGAAAACAAGACTATTATGGTTATTCTTGAAAACGTACAACACATTTTACACAAAGCTCTGTATGTTCTGTTTTCAGAAAGAAAGAAAGCTTCTTGAGAATCGGCGCCTCGACCTGGATGTTTGCAAAGCCCGGCTCAAGAAGGCAAAGTTAGCAGAGACCAAGGCTGCTGTAAGCTTTAATTACACTTTCTTCATGTCCCTGAGCCTATTTTCCCCTCTCGGTCCTTTCACCTGCCCCATAGCCCACTTTCTTAGTTTAATCTACCTATCCATTAATTGCAATCCCTGATATTTTAAGGAACTACTTCTGAGCTATCAAAAGCACTCAAGGATTCAGGACCATTAAGGGACAAATTAGCAAGTACATCCTGAAGAGTGCACTCCTGGCTTTGGTTAAAATTGAAGCCTGTGGTTTATCCCATTTACCTTGTTGCTTAGATTTCAATTTTTCATTCAAAGGGGTATTTGTTATGGACACTATATTGGAAAGTATTTCAAAGGTGAAGGAAGGTTAGAATTCTGTATGGGTAAGCTATGATTCAGGGGGTGTATTTAAACAAAGGTGATTCCCAGTCAACCCCTTTGTGACGTTTTCCTTTTCTTAAGGATTTCCATTTCTTTCCTGCAGTGATTCAGGACTTTGCCATCCGTGGCTGAGTCACAGGTCCAGTTATCATGTTTCTATTGTTTTCTTATCTGCATGGCCTGAACATTCTTTGTTGAAGCTAATCAAAATATCATTAGGAAAATAGTCTAAGGGTACCTCTATAAATCTCTCATAGGAACCTTTATTCTTTGTGTTTGTGAGTAAGGGAATTTTCTTATGACTTTTCTCAACCTGCTAAAGGTACTTTTTTGTCAGACCTTTTCTTTCCCCATTTATTAACATAACATATTTATAACCTTTTATAAACTCTCTAATACTTTAAGTAAATGTGAGCTTTACTGTTCTGAAATTAGTGTGCACACACAGGTGTGTTTGTATGCAACATATTGGGAATCTATATGATGAAGATTTAGTCCACAGTCAACAAGATTCTTGGCTACATTGACTCCTTATTGCAAAATCATGTAATGTCTCAAAGAGCATGTTAACTGAATAGTTCACCTAAAAATGTAAATTCTCTCATCATTGACTGACCCTCATGCCATCCCAGAAGTGTATGACTCTACTTCTGAGCAGAACACAAAAGAAGATTTTTGGAAGAATAATTCTGCTCTTTAGATCCATTTAATGCAAGAGAATGGTGACCAGGCCTTTCAAGCTCCAAAAAAGCACATAAATGCAGCATAAAAGTAACCCAAAACACTCCAGCTGTTAAATCCTTATCTTCAGAAGCAATAAGATCGGTGTTGGTGAAAAACAGATCAATATTTAAGTCCTTTTTTTACTATAAATCTCCACTTTCTCTTTCACATTCTGAAAGTGGAGATTTATAGTAAAAAAGATTTAAATATTAATCTGTATCTCACCCAAAGTGATTGCATCATATATTAGACATATATTAAGCAATGACTTCACTTGATGCATATAGATCTTATCTTTTCCAGTATATTTGTTGACATGGGGAAAAACAAACAGTGAATCCTCTAATATAATATAATATATATATATATATATATATATATATAAGGCATGATTCTTTGTAAAACTCTCTTTTCCCCCCCTTCACCTGTAGGCTGCGCCTGACTTTCAGGAGACTAGGCCGCGCAATTATGTTCTGTCCGCCAGTGCATCTGCGGTAAGATGGCTGCAGAACCCTAGAATTAGAATTCAGTTTTTTCAGTCTCCCTCTTTCTCTCTCTTTGTTTTTACATGACCCTTATTTGCACCCAATATTTACACCAAACCTGGAGGAGATTTGCATCTTTAAAATGTATTTGCATTTCCAAGGCACAATATTACTGTATAGTTCATACTCTGTGGGAGTTGGTGGTGTAGCCAAGTGATTTAACATCTGGGCTGGTAACTGAAAAGTTATAGGTTGAAACCCTGCAAGGGGAGATCCTTGAACTCTCGCCATGCTACACTTGAGCACTTTACATCAGGTGGTTTCTTTTTTAAGATGTGTGTGGTTTGGATAAAAAGGTATCAGCTAAATACCCAAAAATGGCCCTTAAATTTACATACAGCATGTTAAAAAAAATAAAGTTTGACTTTTTTAATGTGAAGCTGATGGGTGACATTAGTAAGACAACATATAATATATTGAAGTCACATTTCTTACATATATATATATATATATATATATATATATATATATATATATATATATATATATATACACACACACAGTTGAAGACAAAATTATTAGCCCCCCCCTATGAAATTTCAATTCTTTTTCAAATATTTCCCAAGTGATGTTTAACAGAGCAAGGGTATTTTAACAGAATTTCTTATTATATTTTTCCTCTGGAGAAAGATTTATTTATTTCAATTTGCCTGGAATAAAATAATTATTTAAAAAAAAATAAAAAATATGCTAAGGTCAATATTATTACCCCCCTTAAGAAATTATCTGTTTGATTGGCTACGGAACCAACGCCTAATTAATCCCCCAAACCTTTAAGTTGCACTTCAAACTGAGGGTAAGTATCTTGCAAAACAACTAGTGAAGTAATATAAAACTGTCATCATGGCAAAGACAAAAGAAATTTGTTTAGACTTGAGAAAAATTATTGTTAATGCTCACAAATCAGGAGAAGGATATACATGTTTTCAGGTGTCAAGAATTGCCGTGAGAAGTATTATCAAGAAATTTGAAGAGACCCACACAGTGGAGAACAAGACTGGCAGAGGCAAGAAGCTAAATATTTCAAAAACTTTTGAAAAAAAATCTGGCGAGAGAGGTTTCTATGCCAAAGACACAAATGCCAAGACACTAGTGAATGATTTAGCCAAGTCTGGGTTTGATGTCTCAATGAAGACAGTCAGTGGATCCCTGCACAGGAATGGACTGTGAGGCAGACCAAGAAAAACTCCACTTCTGAAGAAGAGACACCTCCATGCTAAACTGAAGTTTGCCAAGGACAACCTAGAGAAAAATTATACATACTGGTAACATGTCCTTTGGTCAGATGAGACAAAATTAGAACTATTTGGCCATAGAGATGTTGCCTATGCTTGGAGAAAGAAGGGAGAGGCGCTCAACCCAAAGAACACCGTTCCCATAGTGAAACATGGCGGTGGGAGTATAATAGAGTGGGGATGTTTCAGTGCATCTGGAACTGGGAATCTCATCAGGGTCGATGGAATCATGAAAAAGGAAGACTATGAGAAGATTTTGAAAGACAACCTTAGGCAATCTGCAACAAAACATGGTTTGGGTCGACATTTCATCTTCCAGCGTTATAACGACCTAAAGCATACCTCACTTCTGGTGAGGAACTACCTCCTAAAGAGCAACGTGAATGTCCTTGACTAGCCTGCACAAAGCCCAGACTTGAATCCCATAGAAAATCTCTAGGCCACACTGAAGACTAGTGTCCATGCCAGGAGACCAAAAAATCTGGAGGAGTTTTAGGGATTTGCTAAGGAGGAATGGGCTGCGGCGACTCAGGAGAAATGCCTAAAACTTGTTGAGAACTACAACAAATGATTAAAGGCTGTGATCAAGCAAAAGGGATACACTATTGAATCACTTCAGAGGGCTAATAATTTTGACCTGTAGATTCTGTTTATTCTTGGTTATAATTTTGTTTCTAACACTCTAAGTTGCCTAAATAAACTATTATGTTTAGAAATGCTATGTTGAAAAAAAATATTTGCTCCATTAAACAGCACTTGGGAATTATTTGAAAAATAACTAAATATTTTTTGTTGGAGATAATAACATTGATTTAATTGATTATCAATTTTGGCAGCATTTAAAGTAGGCATGGAGTAGGATGGTCATATTTTTTGTGTCTCTAGAACATAATTCCAAAAATAAAAATTATGATAAAAAAAATCCTCACTATTACACGTAATAGCTTTGTTCCCTGTAACATCATCTGCCCTTTCAAACTGTTAGGGAGAGAATCCTAGGAAATGATGGTTAAATTGTGCAGTTGAATTTTACCATCACTGAAACATCACTCAGTTTCCATTGCCCAACCACCTTTTTCCATTACACAGTGGAATAGAGGATTTGGTAATTCAGAACTGCCTGAAAGAGGAAAGGTTGTATGACCTTTTAATTTAGAGTAAAGCCTTAATTGAACCCACCTGATACAGTAGTGTGCCTTAAGAGGTGCTATCTTTATTGTGTGTGCCTTAAAGGTGTAGTTCACCCAAAAATGAACATTTACTCACCCTCCTGCCATCCCAGATGTGTATGACTTTCTTTTGCTGAACACAAAGATTTGTAGAAGAATATTTCAGCTCTGTTTGTCCATAAAACTCAAGTGAATGGTGATCAAAACTTTGAACTCCAAAATCACATAAAGGCAGCATGGAAGTTATCCATATGACTCCAGTGGTTAAATCCATATCTTCTGAAGCGATATGATGGGTGTGGGTGAGAAAAAGATAAATATTTAAGTCCTCTTTTACTATAAATGTCCACTTTCATTTTCACATTCTTGTGCATATCATGACCTATCAGGCAGGGAGGAGAATTTATAGTAAATAACAACTTAAATATTGAACTGTTTCTTGGGTGAAGTATCCCTTTAACATAGATCAGTGATGATATTGATGTGGTGTCCCTTTTTTTTGTTCCTCTAATTTTTCTTTCTTTGTCAGTTTTGTAAGTTGTCTAATATTGTCTCTTTTGCGTTTCTTTAAGTGTTTCCAATCTTACAGTGTTGAGTTTTTGTGCATTAACCTGTGTATTTGAATAAAGGTTTTGGTGATGAATAAAGCAATACATGCATATTCAGCCCCAATAACATTTATAACATATACAGTAATCGTGTTTGTTTGTCATTGAGATGTCATACCAGTCAAAAGTTTGGACATACCTACTCATTCTTTATCAGTAAATGCATCTAAGCTGTAAAATTACAGCAATGGAAGGATGGTAATTATTAGTTTTGTTTGGTTTTCTTAATCATACAATATTTTCTCTGCAAAATCTAGATATTTTCTCAACCAGCTTCATTAAATATCTTTAAGCTGTGATTCTTGAAATCTTGAATGAGTTCCCATATATTGCTTTGCACTTGTTACCCGCTTTCCTTCTCTCTTGTCTAACTCATCCATTTCTAAAACTTTTTTTTTTTAAAGAAATTCATACATACCACAGGAACAACTTTTATTTGTAAACCAAACTAATGAAAGCATTTCAACACAAGTAAAACCTGTCAAGTTTTGACAGGTTCTGTATATTTAATAAATATAATTGAAGATATACAGTTTGCCTAAAGTGTTCTGAAAGCATATTTAAGTAATGTTATTGCGCAAGTCGAAACATGAAAATCCCCTTCTGTGAGAAACATTTGCAGTGAAATGCAAATTGATTGGCATCTTTTACTCTTTTTACTTTTGTACTAGAGAAGTGTGTGTAATCGTTTTTATCTGATGCCATTGTAGCATTTGTATCGTAACACATTTTTTAGGGTCTCGACCTTATAGTGATTTCATGAACTTGTGGTGCCAGTGTGACTTATAACTTTACACTGTCTCTTTCCATTTCAAGATTCCATGAAGGTTAACGACACAATAAAAGAAAAAGTAAAAAAAAGTAATTAAGCAAAATATTTGGTTGCTATTACTTGATATTGAAAACTTTTTGATATTGTTGATATTCAAAATATCAACCTGAAAATATCAGGCAATTTATGCTGTCAAGTTCTATTTTATCAGCTAGAAATTGCTCTCTATATGACTGATCTCTATAAAAAAAATGAATCCTTATCCAAATGAATTGAGAAGTCATGGGAACTAATTTGTGAAAAACCCTGTTGAATTTAAGGCAACATTAAGAATTAGCCAACATTGGTCTATTTGCAAAGATATAAACGGGCAGACTCGTGGTATGATGTCATCGATGTTCTTCTCTTGCCATTATGCTGCGTGTTCCAGCTCTGGAGTGAGGAAGTGGATAAAGTGAGTATCGGGCACAATTCCCTTTTGCCTTTTCACATGTGCTCATACCACAGCAGAAACATGATATTTCACGTGTTATTGGATGCAGTAGTTCTCAGGGAGTGAATATATTTCTGTGAAATAATTTGCGTAATATATTGTGTAGTAATAAATGTAATGATTTACACTCGTATGACGGTCTTCTGTTTCCACCTTGCATTTTCCTTTTGTACACAAATGTATCAATCAGTCTATAGAAAATAAATGTGATGACCTGTGTGAATTACATTTGTTTAGCACCAGGAATGCATTTCAGATAAATTTCACTCTTATTATCGTGTGCATTACAGCAGTTTAGACCATAATGATGCAGTGCTTTATATGTCTGCCACTGACATCACAATGTCTGGTTAAACAGTTTTTATTAAATGCTAAATAGTCTGCTTCAGCCAATACAGACATTCTTGTTACAGCAATGCAACTACAGAATTTAGCATTATATTTTTTATGTTTCATGGCAAGAATTTTTATTTCATTATTTCATCCTACTTTAAATGGTTTTAAATTAATACATGTATTTTCAGATTACTTGGAAATTTAATTATGTATCTCATCACTCTCAAGCAAAAAATGTTTTTGCTGGCTTTGTATTTTACCAATTGTATCACCAATTGGAATAAAGTAATTTCAACTAATGCTACATTCACACTGCAGCTGAATGCGGCCCTAAATCTAACACACGTCACACAAATCTGTTAATTGGATGACCATATAAACTGCTAAAAGCCCTATCTTTAAAACCTTTTGCATGTTTTTTTTTCAAAATTTTCATTAAATTTTTGTTTTTTTAAGGAAAGCAAATCAAATTCTAGGCTCAACAGTTGGGTTCAGCAATTCGTTTGGACTATGACTACATGTCGTAAAATATGTGCATGAAAGGATGCAGAGATAGATTTATGTAACAGCACTCTGCTTGTGTCACTTGCACAGAAAACATGGTTTTTAGATACCTCAAACTGTATCAAACCGTGAATGTAAGCAAGTCCATGAAAATGTGAAATAATTATAGATAACTCTTCATACTTTACATGCGGTATATGTAATGCCACTTCCTGCTGTCTTTTGATTTTAACCCCTTAAACTTTTTTGGGCTGCTGCCTTAAATTTTTCACTTAAATTCTAAAAGCCCACCATTCACACATACTGTGGACTTACTGCAAAAAATTGGTCTCATTTTTTCAGAACACCCTCCCAAATTAAAGTCTCCAATTATTCATAAAAATATTGTAAATGTTTACAATCTTATTAACAAATATTTATTTTTTCCATAATTTTTAAGCATGTAATTCTGTTTCTGTTCACTCGATCTCCCTTTAAAAATTTGTATTTTATTCCGCTAGATTCCGCTAGCACTATGTAAAATAATTTTTCCTCTATCCCCTTCTGTCACAAAATGCTGAACTGAAATGTAGGTGGTGCTCAAATGCCTGTTAGCCCTCACAGATGTGCTCGTCCATAGACATTGTCTAATTTCCAGTTCGTGCACCACCCCCATTGTTTCATTGAATATCTCGGCCTCTGAATGGACTAGAAGCTTAATCTAACATTTTAAATATAACATTGGATTTTTCACAATTATTAATAATAACGCATTAAGTGTCCTTTCCGCTTAAAATGCTAATTACATTTTGAAATGGTATTTAATTCATTATTAATATTTAAGTGATTCATATTATTATTATTATTATTATTATTATTATTATTACTTTTTTCACTCTTAAGTAATATTACACACTTGTCCTTCGATAATAATTAAATTGCAAATGACTTTATTTAAAAATACTTTATCCATCAAGACGGTCTTTCTCCATAACTTGCTGAAGTATTATTAAATATATAGGCATTTAGTGTCCTATTCACTTAATGTTTTTTTTTAATTTTTTAAATGTGTAAATGCAATTAATTATATATATAATTATAATGATCATACCAGAGTTTGTAATACACATGCTGAGGGAGAGTGGTGAGCATACGTGTCAGTTTAGAAGTTTCAGCTGTTCAGATCAGTATCTGATGTGGGCAACAATTCAAATGTCACGTGAACTACATTACATAAAAATAATAATAAAAAAAAAAAAAAAAATATATATATATATATATATATATATATATATATATATGTGTGTATATGTGTATATATATATATATATATATATATATATATATATATATATATATATATATATATGTGTGTATATGTATATATATATATATGTGTGTATATGTATATATATGTCTATATCCATCCATCCATCCATCGTCAACCGCTTATCCTGTGTACAGGGTCGCGGATATGTCTATATATTTAATGTAATTCCTAAATCATTTAAAACCATTCATGAAGGTGATGGCATGGCCTAGTGGTTAGTGCACATGCTGAGCACCTGTTGAGCAATGGTTGTCATGAGATGTGGGTTTGAGTCTGGCCTGCATCAAATGCTGATTACCCCAATCTCCCCATGATTTCCTCTACTTTCTCTATAAATAAATAATAAGGATGAAACAATGACAAATAAAAACTTTTAGGTAATGTTTTTTTTCTTTTGTGTGCGTGCGTGCATGTATGTGTACATTCTTTGGTTTGTTTGTTGCTCCACCAGGCAGAGCACGAATTGCGTGTGGCACAGACTGAGTTTGACAGGCAGGCCGAGGTGACACGTCTCCTACTGGAGGGCATCAGCAGCACACATGTGAGTACACTTGACACACACACACACATACAGCAGTGGCTTATTAAAGACACCTGGTGTATATCTTTGGATTGATGGAAATAAGAGACCGAATGCTGTCCTCTATTGCAGGTGAACCACTTGCGCTGCCTGCATGAGTTTGTGGAGGCCCAGGCTGCTTACTCTGCACAGTGTCACAAGCACATGCAAGACCTTCAGAAAGAACTGAGCAGGTGAGGATCCTACTGAGGTGCTGCAAACATTTTCATACATTATGATTAGCTGATCACAATAAAAGGAAATTCATAGGAAAGGGTTTTAGTCAAATATAGCTGTAAGCCACAGGATTTGCATGACAGTTCACTCAGTTTAGTTTATTTTTTATATGAAGTTGTGACAGAAAGCATAAGTTAACATGATTAACATATACAGAAATTACTATTTCTAGTTTAGATGATCACAAGACTTTCTGTGCAGTTTCCCATTCATGGGTCAACTTTGACCTGATTTTTCTGCTCTTTCTTTCCGTATTGCCAGTGAAAATGGAGATACGTAAGTAGATTTTGCCTTCACATTGAAAAAGGAAGGAAGTTTACTGACTAAATTTCAACTTTTTCATTCATGTTCATCTCATGACGCATACATCCCTGTAGCAACTTTTTGTTCTGCATCGTGAAAATGTCATTGTTTGCAGTTCTCACCTCAGTTAGAATGATTCTGTCAAAGGCTCTGCAATTTTTGGATATATTGCTCTTGCTTTAGCACAATATGTTTCATTATAAATATGTCAGTTTAGTTACATTTATGTTATCATATCAGTGATGGATGTGCCAGCGTAGTCTTCTAACAACTGACTTCAGTGGGGTAGACTACTAAAATTAATATATTCTTAGTGGTGGTGGTTTTAATGAGAGACCCAATTCTAAAGAGAAACTCCATTATTAGGGCATGTTTTTGTGTGATGATAGCTTGCTCTTCTTAACAGTGAATAACAGTCAGCATGGTAAAACCCTCTGCAAGAAGTTTCTTTGAAGTGCAACAATTGTCCCTAAACAAATAAACAAACAAACAAAAAAAAAGAACATAGTGAAACTGAAGTTTTTAATTGCTGAAAATCTTCATTCAAATATTAGAATGTAGCAATCGTTTACATGATACCCGAGAGCCAATGGCATTTGACATAACCTTATGTCAAATCTGTCATAGTGCTTGATGATGCGGCAGTTTTGAAGGTTTCAATGAGAGGAGAGTGGGATTTGAGTTTTATGACGGATGGTGACACTGATCGCTGCATAAAGACTTAAGTTTAGGTCTGTTCCTCACACAAAGACATCACACGGCCTCTGAAGATCCAGAATACAGTGCACAAAAAGCATTGATTTGTTGTTATGATAATTTTTACTTTTGTTTTTCTTTTTTTTTTGTTAAACTCCCTGTGTCCCATGGCAAACAAAACAATGAGCAAATTTCCAATAAGTCAACAAAGCACAATGAATAAATGATGACAGAATTTCCAATTCATGTAGTATATTTTGCAGAATTAGACCTAAATTAAATATGTTTATGTACTTGGAAGTACATTCAAGATATATATTTATCCGTATGTGTGTTACCCTTCCAGCTTTCCTAATGCTTTTGCTGTGAACACCTCCACGTCAGGGATGTTGCCTGGACCTGCTCCACTTCCCACTGCCACTATGCCTGGGGTTTCTTCACCCATCCATCCCCCCAATGCCTCCAATGCGCTTGAGTCCAACACACTGAAGATTGAGGAGGTAAAGCCACCAGCCACTGGTACTCGCAAGGCCAAAGTGCTCTATGATTATGATGCTGCAGATACAAGTGAACTCTCCCTTCTCGCTGATGAGGTAGGAAATAATTAAAAGAATAGCACCTTTTCAGTCCTTAACAGTCTGTAATAAATAATTTAATGAGTGTCTGTGGAAATTTAGCATGTAGGTAGAGTGCATTAAAATCTTTATGGGCATTTTGACAGAAAAATGTATCTTCTATACTAAATAAACTGTTTACTTTTGCCATATAAAATATATACATATTTAAAATAAATACATATTTACATGTTATGGCACTCATAGTGCGATTAGATTGGTGAGTTGGAGTAATTATACTTGCATTGTGTCAGTCAGAATACAAGAGGCAGACAAGACTAAAACAAACTATAAAAAACTGACTCAACATTGACCAAACAGAACAGACATAATAGCCTTGTCTCTGACATTAAAAACTAAAAGACTTAATCCTCAAAGGACGTCAATGGAGTGTTTTAAGATTCTATTACAACGTAGTTGAAAGCTATATGTGCATTTTTCACCTGTTTTTTATGAATGCTTCTGGAAGAGCATTTCAGTTGTCTGCCCAAACCACAATGTGCTCATTTTGTCTTCCTCTATTATTCTATAGCTGATTACTGTGTACACGGTGCCTGGAATGGATCCAGACTGGCTTATTGGAGAACGAGGCAACCAGAAAGGCAAAGTGCCTGTCACATACCTGGAACTCCTAAGCTAGATGCCCCTACACTTGAGTGTTGTACTAAATTATGCATGAACAAATATTCAAGCACTCCTGAGAACACACTTTGTCAGGTTTTTTTAGGGGGGGAAAACTTAACTGACGTTAAAAAAAAAACCTTATCTGATGTTACGGTGCACGAATATGGATTACGGTTTTCTTTAGTTCTATTCTTTGTTTGTTTCATTGAACTTACCCTGCAGAAAGAGTTTCTTAAATTACTGTTTTTATATCCTCAATGATCCTGTGACTGCTAGATAAGTCACTTACACAAAACAGATGTAACTGTTACGTCCTGAGGGGCGTATACTATATCATTGTGATAGTTATATTTTTAATGTGGTTTATTGTGTGTTGTGTCTCCCTGTGTATTTCCTTGTCACTTTCGCTCTCCATTTAAGCAGGATAATGAGGCCCACCTGTTGCTCATCACCCATGATTGGCTCAGCCCAGGAATGGAGAGTATAAGAGGCCCACAACTCTCTTCACCAGGGAGAGAGAGAGACAGAGAATATTTTCTCCTGCACTAGTCATTCTATCTCTTGGTCCCAGCTTTGCAATTGTTGTGTGTTAATGCGAGTAAGACAACAGTCTTGTCAGTTGTCTTTTAGTGGAGTTGATTAACAGAATTGTCATTTGCAGTTGTTTACTGTTTATATTCCTTTGGTAATGCCTTACAGTTGAACGTGCAACTTCGAGTTTATTACCCCAGTTTTACCTTAATTTTAATCTCTTTGAGTTGTTTGTGTTGTGGGATTATTTAGTAGGGAGGTGGACGCCATTTATTTTGAAGCATTCTGTTTTCTCTTGGTTATTTATAGAGAGGGAGTTAGGGAAGTGATTTGTGTTTTCTTTTCATTTTGATAGGTAAGTTACTCTCTAAACTCCTTTAGGAAGAATGTCTTTTGTTTGTTATTTTGGCCAGTTCCACTCCTGAAGTTTTCCATTCATCCCACTGATTTCTTTAATAAATTTATGTTTTACTATATCATGCGTTGTGATATGTGTTTACTCTGGGACCTGGAGGCAGGATCACTTTTGCACTCTATTCCAAAAACATTTGTTACCCACCTTCCCATACACCTAGACTAAGGAAGGTGTGCCGTAACAGTAACACAAACAGAAAAGTTAACAAATTGTTGTGTGTGTGTAAATATTTGTAAGTGTGTTCTATTAGATTGTGTTCTTTGAAAAAAAAAAATATCCAGGCTTCAAATCTTTACAGAATCCAATGTCTCATTCACCATGCTTGTATTCCGTGGTGGTCTTGGTTTGATAACGTGGCATTTGTGTGTTTTCTCCATGGTTGGCAAGATTGTGACAGTATTGAGTCCAGTTTTAGTGTGATTAACTGTAATCTAGACATATTCAGAAGACAGAAGATTTTCTTAACCCCCTTCAGGACTTATTCACATGCACACCACAGCCATCACATTCCCACTTTTGTCTCTGTGTTCAGTGCTTGTTATCTGTCATTTGTGTCAGTGCTGCCTTCTTGGCCAGGTCATTCTTGTAAAAGAGATCTTATCTCAGTGAGTTTTTATCCTGGTTATATAAAGGTTACTACTACATAGTTTATATATATATATATATATATATATATATATATATATATATACACACACATACAGTGTATATATATATAAACCAAGTCTAGGTGCAAGTGGGTTTGGCGTAATTGCGCATGCAAAGTGCTAATGGGCTGGGTCAAGGTTTAATTCTGAGGTTCTTCTTTGGTTATTTTACCATCTGTGTCCCATTAAATAGTCCATTCCCTCAAGCACCAGTGATATAAACAAAGACAGCACATTCTTAAGATGCTGGTATTGTAAATGGACTGTATGCAATAAATTAGAAGATTCGAAATATGGACTTTGTTGAATATCAGACATATTTCTATGACAGTGACACTCCTTTTATACGCTTGGAAAATGTCATTAGGATTTGGATGTAGGCTCAATTAAATGGCAGAGAATGTAAGTATTATTAATCATTTTCATCTACTGACAAATCAACACACAAATCATGGCTTGTAATAACAGTGATTGTATTGGCCTTCTTTCTGGCTGTGGACTATTGCAAACACTTCACTTCTATCGATCAATTTTGAAAAAACGAAATAACCCAAAAAGATTTCTACATTTAAATTACAATTTAAATTAAAATATAATACAAATAATGAAGTGGTCAAAACTGTCATTCCACATTCAAATATTTTAACCTCTCCAGGTCTTCCACCGGCCCCATTTGCAATGACTAAAAAATCCCTCTAAAACAACAGGTGGAAAATTACCAATATATATTAATCATAAATTAAGTTGTAAAATAAATAAGATTGCCTAAACATTATAATATTAATAATTGAAAAAATTATCTATAACCTCTAGGAAGATTAGCAAATAACTCTTACATTTTGTTTCATAAAACAGCTACAACAGTGATCATCAGGGACATTAATTGATGTTCCACATTTTCAGAGTTTGGACATTAACTTTATTACCACCTGTTGGTGGAATCTCCTAACTGCAAATGCAGAAACAGAAAAACAGCAATTGCATTTTGCACCACTTCATTTACATAAAATACACCTCCAGTTTGCATGCATACACCCACAAATACGGTTTGCGCTGGCATGAAATTTAGATTTTGCGCAAAGCAGCGCTGCGCTTGTGTGGTCACTAAAATAGAGCCCATAGTCTTCTAAGAGAGCACTTTTAGTCAAAAGTGCAAATAATTTCTTTATGAATCCAATTGAGAGCTCTCAACATCATGTGACATTCCTCCCTCCCTCTCCACCCAAACTCTTAATTTTCCTAGAAGGCAAAACAGACTCGTACACATTTTCTGGAATCTTTTTATACAGTGCATCTGGAAAATATTCACAGCGCTTCACTTTTCCACTTTTTGTTATGTTACAGCCTTTTTCCAAAATGTATTGTATGGGGTATTCAATACCCCATAATGACAACGTGAAAGAATTTTGCTTGAAATCTTTGCAAATTTTTTAAAAATAAATCATGAGATGTTTCTACAACTTGATTGAGTCCACCTGTGGTAAATTCAGTTGATTGGACATGATTTGGAAAGACACACACCTGTCTATATTAGGTCTCACAGTTAGTGTATGTCAGAGCACAAACCAAGTCATGATGTCCAAGGAATTTTCTTTAGACCTCCGAGACAGGATTGTGTCGAGGCACAGATCTGGGGAAGGGTACAGTAAAATTTCTGCAGCATTGAAGGTCCCAGTGAGCACAGTGGCCTCCATCATCCGTAAATGGAAGAAGTTTGGTACCACCAGGACTCTTCCTAGAGCTGGCCGCCCAGCCAAACTGAGTGATCGGGGCAGAAGGGCCTTAGTCAGGGAGGTGACCAAGAACCCGAGGGTCACTCTGACAGAGCTCCAGCATTTCTCTGTGGAGAGAGGAGAACCTTCCAGAAGAACCACCATCTCTGCAGCACTCCACCAATCAGGCATGTTTGGTAGAGTGGCCAGACGGAAGCCACTCCTCAGTAGAAGTCACATGACAGCCCGCCTGGAGCTTGCCAAAAGGCACCTGAAGGAATCTGAGACAATAAGAAACAAAATTCTCTGGTCTAATGAAACAAAGATTGAACTTTTTGGCTTGAATGGCAAGTGATATGTCTGGAGGAAACCAGGCACCGCTCATCACCTGACGAATACCATCCCTACAGTGAGGCATGGTGGTGACAGCATCATGCTGTGGGGATGTTTTTCTGTGGCAGGAACTGGGAGACTAGTCAGGATCGAGGGAAAGATGAATGCAGCAATGTACAATGACATCCTTGAAGAAAACCTGCTCCAGAGCGCTCTGGACTGCAGACTGGGGCGAAGGTTAATCTTCCAACAAGACAACAACCCAAAGCACACAGCCAAAATAACAAAGGAGTGGCTATGGGACAACTCTGAACCCGATTGAACATCTTTGGAGAGATCTGAAAATGGCTGGGCACCGATGCTCCCCATCCAACCTGATGAAGCTTGAGAGGTCCTGCAAAGAAGAATGGGAGAAACTGCCCAAAAATAGATGTACCAAGCTTTTAACATCATACACAAAAAGACTTGAGGTTGTAATTGTTGCCAAAGGTGATTCAACAAAGTATTGAGCAAAGGCTGTGAATACACTTATGTACATGTGATTTTTTTTTTTTATTTTTTTTTTTTTTTATAAATTTGCAAAGATTTCGAACAAACTTTCACATTGTCATTATGGGGTATTGATTATATAATTGAGGAAAATAATGAATTTAATCCATTTTTTGAATAAGGCTGTAACATAACAAAATGTGGAAAAAGAGAAGTGCTGTGAATACTTTCTGGATGCACTGTGTATATATATATATATATATATATATATATATATATATATATATATATATATATATATATATATATATACAGTGAGGAAAATAAGTATTTGAACACCCTGCTATTTTGCAAGTTCTCCCACTTAGAAATCATGGAGGGGTCTGAAATTGTCATCATAGGTGCATGTCCACTGTGAGAGACATAATCTAAAAAAAAAAATCCAGAAATCACAATGTATGATTTTTTAACTATTTATTTGTATGATACAGCTGCAAATAAGTATTTGAACACCTGAGAAAATCAATGTTAATATTTGGTACAGTAGCCTTTGTTTGCAATTACAGAGGTCAAACGTTTCCTGTAGTTTTTCACCAGGTTTGCATACACTGCAGGAGGGATTTTGGCCCATTCCTCCACACAGATCTTCTCTAGATCAGTCAGGTTTCTGGGCTGTCGCTGAGAAACACAGAGTTTGAGCTCCCTCCAAAGACTCTCTATTGGGTTTAGGTCTGGAGACTGGCTAGGCCACGCCAGAACCTTGATATGCTTCTTACAGAGCCACTTCTTGGTTATCCTGGCTGTGTGCTTCGGGTCATTGTCATGTTGGAAGACCCAGCCTCGACCCATCTTCAATGCTCTAACTGAGGGAAGGAGGTTGTTCCCCAAAATCTCGCAATACATGGCCCCGGTAATCCTCTCCTTAATACAGTGCAGTCGCCCTGTCCCATGTGCAGAAAAACACCCCCAAAGCATGATGCTACCACCCCCATGCTTCACAGTAGGGATGGTGTTCTTGGGATGGTACATATTCATTCTTCTTCCTCCAAACACGGTTAGTGGAATTATGATCAAAAAGTTCTATTTTGGTCTCATCTGACCACATGACTTTCTCCCATGACTCCTCTGGATCATCCAAATGGTCATTGGCAAACTTAAGACGGGCCTTGACATGTGCTGGTTTAAGCAGGGGAACCTTCCGTGCCATGCATGATTTCAAACCATGACGTCTTAGTGTATTACCAACAGTAACCTTGGAAACGGTGGTCCCAGCTCTTTTCAGGTCATTGACCAGCTCCTCCCGTGTAGTTCTGGGCTGATTTCTCACCTTTCTTAGGATCATTGAGACCCCACGAGGTGAGATCTTGCATGGAGCCCCAGTCCGAGGGAGATTGACAGTCATGTTTAGCTTCTTCCATTTTCTAATGATTGCTCCAACAGTGGACCTTTTTTCACCAAGCTGCTTGGCAATTTCCCCGTAGCCCTTTCCAGCCTTGTGGAGGTGTACAATTTTGTCTCTAGTGTCTTTGGACAGCTCTTTGGTCTTGGCCATGTTAGTAGTTGGATTCTTACTGATTGTATGGGGTGGACAGGTGTCTTTATGCAGCTAACGACCTCAAACAGGTGCATCTAATTTAGGATAATAAATGGAGTGGAGGTGGACATTTTAAAGGCAGACTAACAGGTCTTTGAGGGTCAGAATTCTAGCTGATAGACAGGTGTTCAAATACTTATTTGCAGCTGTATCATACAAATAAATAGTTAAAAAATCATACATTGTGATTTCTGGATTTTTTTTTTTAGATTATGTCTCTCACAGTGGACATGCACCTACGATGACAATTTCAGACCCCTCCATGATTTCTAAGTGGGAGAACTTGCAAAATAGCAGGGTGTTCAAATACTTACTTTCCTCACTGTATATATCTGAGGTTAAGTCTGGCTACCCTCCCAGCATCCTCTTTTAACTTGACAATTATGCAAGTGGAGAGGACTTTCATGTTTTCTTTGTCTGGATGTAATACCACAGCCAGGTTCTCCTTTTAGAGATTCTTTCAGTTTTGGCTTCTTTCCAGTATTCAACAGATGTGTTCCAGGATACTGTGCACCTGGTTCGGTCCTGCTCTAAACAGATTAAATTATCATTATAAGGCAAGGAGATAGACCACCCGGATATAAATGTGTGAGAAATCATAACATTAAATATGGTGGCTGTGCCATATTGACCTTACAGTTAAACAACTGAACATTTGAACATGTGGAGAGCCTGCTTCCCTGTCTTTTAGACACTGAGAAGACATACATAGGGAAATATGAGGTAACTACAGTGGCTTGTAATCACAGCCCAAGAGATTATTAAACATTAATTGTTTCTTGTATTCTGTATTATTTTTGCCTTGCAATTGCATATTGAAAGCATAAAATTAGATTTCATAAAAATTAGATTAATATCTGATGCTATTGGTAAAAAGAATCAAGTAAAAACCAGCAGTACCAAACTGTGCCAGCAATGCCATTTTTCTATGACAGGGATATATTTATTGATTTTATACACATTTACATTTATGCATTTGGCAGGCACTTTTATCCAAAGCGAATTACAGTGCACTTATAACAGGGACAATACCCCCGGAGCAACCTGGAGTTAATTGTCTTGCTCAAGGACACAATGGTGGTGACTGTGTGGATCGAACCAGTGACCTTCTGATTAACAGTTATGTGCTTTAGCCCACTATGCCACCAACACTCCAACTCCATCAATACATATTGAAACAAATAAAATAAAAATCATAAAAACAAAAAGTTATTTCTTCTTTTAACTGGATTTCAATACAAAACTACATATTTATGAGTGAACCACAAAATAGCATTTGTAAAGTGTAAAATTGCCAACAGGAGATGAAGGTAATAAGATGGGTTCCAACCTATAAAAGATTAACTGTTGTCGTCCTAAAACAAAGGTTTTTGAAAAGTTAACGAGTTGAACCAAATTAATGACAATAAAATTATCTGTATTAAATAGATACAAAATAGATATTAAAATAGTTCACAAAACATGCACATTATTCCACCAATTACCATCATAGTGTCACAATGTCACATACATAACAATAATGATATTTCCTCAACATATTCAAAATATGCTTTACTTGTGGATGATCCATATGCCTATAGTCATGCTATTTAATAACAATTCCAACATTATGGTTGATTGTGTACACCTATCAACAATATACCAGTTTAATTTAGAAAATAAATAAAAGTGGTCATACATTCACATATCTTATTCTGTAACTTTAAGCTTTTATGTACCTACATAATAGGTGATTTAAAATTAAGCAAACTTAAGGAATTCAGGCAACAATCTTAATCATCTTCTAATAAATGTGTATAAATGTCATTGTTTAAAGACTGATGTAAAAAAAAAAAGCCAGTACTATAGGTAAGTGACTTCGAAGTGGTTGTTTTTAGTCCATTGCACAAATCTGCCACTTTCTGGGTTAATTGTCACTCTTAGAGTAGTGTCAGCTTCTAGCATTATTACTCTATTCAAAGAAATTGAATGCACCCAATATGTTAAACAAGGCATAGTCTCCACACCAGTTATGACCGCTCTTTCTTCCAAATAGTTGCTATGCTGTTGTGTGACCTGGACCTTTAAAATAATAGGATCATCATTAGGCTGACATTGTTCATTAAGTATATGGTAAGAAATCCTTATACTGATTAAGTACAAGCCCTTTCTGAAGATGTCAAGTTGTGAGTCGTTTGTCAGCTTGAAGTTTGCGGAGTCAAGGTCATTATTAATCATGATCCACTGGATGAGCTGTTCTTTTAGAAAAAAACCATTCTGACTTCTGCAAACTTTAATAGAGGAAACATAAGAGCGAGTCATTAATCAGTTAAGCTTTCGCATCCTCAAACCTAGAGTTCTCAACAGACAATCCATAAATCTAGAAACACATCCTACATCAAGTAATTATAAAGAGATTGCCAAAATATAAGCAAAAAACTGCAGTGTCTCTTTAAAAAATTAATGAGGCATTATAACTTAATACAAATATAAGTGGAAAATAAGCCTGAAGGCAGATGGTTGTGTAAATGATGCAGAGCCCATACTTAAAAAGGGGGCATATGTTTATATATATATATATATATATATATATATATATATATGACCAATGAATAGCAAGTGCTCTAAACAGAGAGGACTTGTAAAGAAAGAGACGGTACATCTAGGTTGTAAAACCTTGCGAACGTGTTTTGCGAGGACCATCCTGCTGCAAAACATATGTCTTGTAAGGACACACCATTCGTCCATGCCCATGAGGAGGCAATGCAATGGCATGTGCTTTAACACCAACTGGGCAAGTCTGACCATGCGATTCATAAGCCAGGGTAATTGCATTGACAATCCAGTGATAAATTCTTTGCTTGGAGATACACATTCCTTTTGTGCATCCTCCATAGCATATAAAGAGCTGATCAGACAGTCTGAACAGGCAAGTAAGCTCAACACATGTATGTAGCGCCCGCACAGGGCATAACAAATGCAATAATTTTTTCCTCATCTGAATTAAATGGAGGAGGGAAGAAGGCCTGATGATGAACCACCTGCACTTTGAAGGGTGTGGTCAAGACCTTGGGTAAATAGCCTTTCCTGATTTGACAGTGAGACTTAAAACTTAATACAAATATAAGTGGAAAATAAGTCTGAAGGCAGCTGGTTGTGTAAATGCTGCGTAGCCCGTACTTAAAAAGGTATATAAAGGTAATTAAATATATATATATAAGAAAGACCAGGCCAAACTCCAGACATGAATTGTCGACTGATAATGCATGTAGGTCAACGACTCGTTTTTCTGAGGCCAGAGCCAGCAGTAGTGTGGTCTTAATAGAGAGCATACACAAATCAACAGAGTTCAAAGGCTCGAAGGGGGGTCCTGCGAGAGCTTTTAGGACTAATGTTAAGTCCCGAGTCGGGACTCTAGCCTGGCGAGGTGGGTTTAATCGTCTTGCTCCTTTAAGGAACTTTATGATTAAATCATGCTTGCCTATAGAGGCGCCGGATTCATGTGTGTGATACGCAGATATAGTTGCCACATACACTTTGAGCGTTGATGGAGTGAGTCCTGCGTCTAATCTCGCTTGAAGAAATATTACAATTTCATGTATGGGGCAGTTTACTGGGTCCTTGCTGTGTGAGAGACACCAATCAGTGAACACCTTCCATTTTAGTGCGTAGAGGTGTCTAGTGGATGGTGCTCTGGCTTGTAAAATGGTGTTTATGACTGAACACGGCAGTTCTGGTGTGTGTAGTGTGCTCCATTCAGGGGCCACACATGCAGGTTCACAGCTGGGCTGGGGATGCCAGATTGTGCCTTGCCCTGAGAGAGGAGACCTTCCTCAGTGGTATTTCTCATGGTGAGCTGTATACCATCTCCATAATTTCCGGAAACCATGGCTGGCTGGCCATTTTGGTGCAACTAATAGAACCGTTTCCTTGTGCTCTCAGACTTTGCATATGGCAGAGTGGATCAGGCATACCGGAGGAAACGCATATTTGTTTTTCACCGGCCATTTGTGTGCCATTGCATCCCTTCCCAGCCGGGCTTGAGACTTAGAATATCAGAGGGGATAGTGGACATTCTCCACTGAGGCAAACAGATTGATTTCTGCTTTGCCGAATATTTCCCAAATCCTCAGTATAGTTTGAGGATGAAGTCTCCATTCGCCCGTATCACCCCTTAGCATGACAGTAGACCCGCACCGTAATTCAGGCAGCCTGGGGCATATGTCATCTCTCAGGGAGAGATGATGCTTGCTCCATATGAGGGGGTGATGCGTCATTCTCGACAGTGGTGGTAAATGAATTCCGCCTTGGTTGTTTATATATACCACAACTGTTATGTTGTCTGAGCAAACCAGGACATGATAGCTCACTATTTCTGACTGAAAGCCTTTAAGGCTAGAATTACAGCCAATAGCTCTTAGCGGTTGATGTGCCACGCCCTCCTCGCACCTGTCCAGATGCCAAAAGTTGTGAGTCCATTGCACATCGCCCCCAAACCTGTGTTGGAAGCATCCGTGGTCACCACTTTCTGCCTGACAACTTAGGACTTTGAGTACCAGAGGGGACAGTGGGTATTCTCCACTGAGGCAAATAGATCGATTTCTGCTTTGCCAGATATTTCCTAAATGCTCAATACAGTTTGAGGGAGAAGTCTCCTGAATTCTGCCTTGGCGGTTTATATATGCCCCAACTCTCATGTTGTCTGAGTGAACCAGGACATTTGATATTTCTGACTGAAAAGCCTTCAAGGCTAGAAAAAGAGCCGATGTGTGTTCTCTCCAGTTTGAACTGAGATGGACACTCCATTGGCAGAATCTCCATTGTGTGGAGTGCTGATACAGGTTGTGTATGAAGGCACTCCCCATATGCATTAGTAAACGCAATGTCAAGTGGACTGAAGTTGTAAGGGAACCAAATATCACGAGGAGATGATATAGGCAAAAAAAAAATTTTTTTGACAAAAATGACTAAAGACATTATTTTAGGAAGGTGACAATATGCATAAGTGTCAAAACTATTGTAACTTTGGTTGGTATGACACTCATATAAATGGATAAATTAATTAATAGACCTACATTCAAGATGAACAGAGTAACCTTTAGATGATCCTTCTTCTGTTTTCAAAGTCTCTGGGCTGGAAAATGCATCCTGAGGCATCTGGGAAAATAGGAGAGCAGTAACATTATTTACACGCAGAGACACAAACTTTCTCTGGTTTTGAGCCCCTCCACATTCAACTGCATCGAAATCTGTAAATTGCCCTTTATGACCGCTGACTTTGTCCATCAATTATACGATATTCAGTTAATGTCTGTTTAACGTTCCAAACACTAGGTCTGAGCAACACTATTAGAGTGTGGACAAACAGAAGCATACTCTTCTTACTCTTACCGTAGTTTGTTTGTGCCATAACAGCCAAACCAAAGCTGAGAGGAAAGCTGCAAAAAGGAACGCAGTGGCCAAACGCAATCTTATTTCTTGACTCTTCATGTTTTGGCAATGGCGCATCAACACTTGCACCATATGCCCCTGCTCCACTGCCAACTCGAAAGTCTCACCTTGAGCCATTTACATGGATAATGCAACTGTCTGTGCAACCTAGGCTTGAAGAGTCCTTAGATTTATAGCAACGTATTTCAGACTACGCTTTACACAGACCGCCCCAAAACACACGCGCTCCCTCCTCCCTATAAGATTGTTACCGTTTGAGTCACCGTCATTCAGGGAGTCTGGACGATTTCCCAGGCACTTCTGTTTTAATTGGGCTGGACGTTTTAAATATCCGCGTGCGGTTGTGAGCCCAAAGATTGGAAAAGCACTGCTCTGGAATCTGTCACTAAGTTAAATATAATACGCTCGATCGACAGATGCAGCATACTGCTGTTTACCATAATGATAATAATAATGATAACTAATTCATTTTTAAAGCAAAAATCACGTGTACAGTAGTTACAATTAAATTTAAGTAAACAGGGCCAATCCTAAAATACATTAATTAAGGTATAGCACTAAAACGTGCACGTTTTCGCCTTTATTTAGCAGCCTAAATCTAGCAACCCATTTTATATTTGCAATTTTTAATAATTTTTTGTACATTTTTAAACGTTATATAGGGTTACCGTTTTGTTTTTTGTTTTTTTGTTTTTTGCGAACGAGTATGTGTAGGCTACTGTTTCTTCCTTTTTGGCACTCACCGATACAAAGTCCAATACTCGTTTTTCTTTTCTTATTTTTTTAATTCCTTCTCAAAAGTTTATTTAAAACATATAATCAAAATGGTGTTTAAATGAATGAATACGTTAACATTTTGTAAAATACAATTATAACAATTAATTTTCAACATAATATTGTATTTTTCAAATCAAATTAAGTGTTTTTATACAGAACCTCACAGCACAATCCTATATACAACACTGAAGTTATTTTTGGTCAAATAAAGTGCTGTATAACGCATCACTGATTTGAGATATTGCTTGATTATTATACAATTCATATTTATTTATTTATTATTATTATTATTATTATTATTATTATTATAGTAGTAGAAGTTGTTACACTTAGGTGGGACATTTGCCCTAGAAGGCCACTAGAGTTCACTAGGTGTATTTAAGAGTTAGAGTTCCCTAACGACTCAGTCCATTTGACATTGCGTTTACTAACGCATACAGGGACTGCCTTCATATACACAACCTATTTAAAACCTCTCTACAATAACGGCAATATTATAATATTTGCTATGATGTTGGAGCCCTGCCTGTTTTGGGGCGAAACTGATTGCTGTAAAAACAGGTGCTCAGACACCATTTCTTCAGAATTTCTTCCTTCAAGACAGTGATCATCTCTTGTCTCGAAGCCCTCTACCTATCGCCGTCAATGAACACGAGTCAGCGGACGGAATCTTCACAGCAGAGAGAAGACTCTCTGCTCCCCTGCAGTGCTCCGGCGAACATCTCTCCGCCTCGCCACTTGACGCTTCACTGGTGAATGGACCTCAGCATCCTGATTCTCCTCTGCGTGTCGGCAGGTGTAGAGTGTCCTTTTAAAAAGTTATTGTATTTGTGTTATATAAATATAAATGATATATAAATATAAATATATATAAAAGAGTCACTTACGTGTTTGCATCTTTTACAGAAGTCATTCTGTAAGCGTTCCTTGTGCGAGAGACACATTCCGCCGTCAGACAAGCACGAGAGCTGCGTTTACTGTCTGGGCCGTGCCCACACAGAGTCAGCTCTTATAAAGACAGACTGTCCTCACTGTGAGGACATGAGTCTCAAGTTGCTTCGCTCATGAAATGCCCTCCTTCTGAGGAACGATTTAGCCACTCGCGCCCTCCCCTTTTGTGATACACGAGGAGGAACATCGGGGCCGTGAGGTCGAGCAGAATGAATTTGAGGTGGATTTCGTCTTGGCACACACCCCACGAGCCCCTCAATCTCCACGAAGCGCAAGTTTCCCAGAACGCTATGTGTGAGATGAGCTCAGAAGGAGCATGTGGCCTTGTCTCGTTTGGTGGATCTGACGCTGGGGATAATAATGACTATGTCATTATGTCTCTCGCTGCATCAGGCGAGTGGTCAGTGATGATGATGCTGCCCCTCCCCCCAACGAGGGCAAGGAATGTGCACGCGCCACTGACAGGGAGGTGCTCCGCATCTTTTCAAGGGCATTCAAAGATCTTCACCCTGACTGATCTCCCCCAGAGGAACCTGAACAATCTTGCCTTGATAAATGGTTCCAGCAGTCCGGATGCCATCAAATGGAGCATCCTGCACAATTCTTCCATGAAGTTTAGGAAGTATCTAAGTCCTGGTGCGTGACCTTATACGGCACGCTCGTGCAGTGATGCCATCCTTTTTAATGTGGATCACGGGAGAGAAAATTGTCACACCTCTGCCCAGCGCATAAAATGTACATCCAAACCGTGTCGACAAACGTTCACACTGGCGGGAAAAGCTTACTCATCAGCAGAACAAGCTGGATCAGCACGCCACACAATGGCGGTGCTCTAGGGCAGAAATGAGTGATAAGGAAAAAGCTTCTGTTTTAGATGCTCCAGTGTCTCCAGGTGGCCTTTTTGGCAGCTCTGTGAATACATTTTCTGAGCGTTATACCTTGATTCAGCAGCAGTCACAGGCTATGGGACACTTTATGCCCAAACGGAGTATACCACAGCCGGTTCACCCTCACTCTGTTTCGAGCCAGCGCCCGACTAAAAGCCTCATACCAGCTGCCTCACAGGCTCCTGCGTATCAGCACGCGCAGCAAAAGCATCCTGACGGGCACAACCATTTGAAGCGGTAAGCAGAGCCCATGATTCCCTTCGGGTCTGCTCCAAAAAAAGCGTACTGTGGAGACACAAAACACTTTTCCCCATCTTCCCACTCTTATTTGTCGGGAAAGGAATATTGTTCACAATATTGTTCAAAATGTTGTTTCTGTGTCTTGCAAATGCATGAGATGCTCACACATTCTCAATAAAGAGCCCCTTTTTTCCTCTTCAAAGCACAAACATTACGCGCAACCGCTTCCCTATTGTGAGCATCGCATCATATCATATGGTGAGCAAACCAAATTGCCCTCTGTCCCATAATGCGGATGATTGGTGAGACCTAATGGGTATTTCAGAATGGGTGCAAAAACGATTTAACATGGTTATACAATCCAATTTGCACACTGGCCACCCTGTTTCAACGGCGTTCTGTCTTCCATGGTTTCGTCCAAAGACGCGCCAGTGTTACGAGCCGATTTATGCCAAATTGTCAAGCACAAAAAAATTAAAAAATGTTTTACAGCTGCTATTTTCTTACTCCAAAGAAAGACAGCAGGCTTTGGCCAATCCTGGATCTGAGACATTTAAATTGCGCACTTATAAAGTACCTATTCAAAATAATTTCACAGAAACTGATCTTATCGCATGTACACCCACATGCGTTGATAGATCTGAAGGATGCGTCCGTATCCAAATTTTACAACATCACAGGATGTTTTTGAGATTCTTGTTCGAGGGAACAGCGTATCACTTCAAAGTCCTGCCCTTCGGACTGTCTTTGGCTTCTTGGATCAGTGCGGTTCTCGCCCCTCTGAGACTGAGCAGCGTATGCATCTTGAAATACTTTGCCAATTGGATGTTACTGCCACCATCAGAGGCTTTGTTATGCCAGCACAGACTTACTGCTTCAGCCATTCTACTGTGTCCTTCTCAGTTCAAACTGGGGAGAACATTTCCACTGAAACTTGTTTCACAAAGCACTGGGATTTGTGGCGGTGTCATCCTCTGTCATTCCATTAGGTCTCTTACACATGAGACCTTTTCAGTGCTGGCTGAAGCGCCGTGTGCCACAAAGTGCTTGGCACCAAGGACGCATGCGCATCACTATATCCAGCCACTGTATAGCTGCTTTAGCACCACAGACAGCTCCTGCATTTCACCAGTGAGGTGTTGCGCTGGGGCAAGTTGTGACGCAGTGCCTAAATGCAATCGGCTGTATTTCTAGCCTTAAAGGCTTCACAGTCAGAAATATCAAACTGCCATGTCCTGGTTTGCTCAGACAACATGACAGTTGTGGCATATATAAACCACTAATGTGGAATTCAGGAGACTTCACCCTCAAACTGTATTGAGGATTTGGGAAATATCTGGCAAAGCAGAAATCGATCTATTTGCCTCAGTGGAGAATACCCACAGTCTCCTCTGGTACTCGAAGTCTCAAGTTGTCAGGTAGAAAGTGGTGACCACGGATGCGTCCAACACAGGTTGGAGGGTGGTGTGCGATGGACGCCAAATTATTGGCACCTGGACAGGTGCGAGGAAGGTGTAACATCTAGCCTTAAAGGCTTTCTGTCAGAAATTATGGAGATGCTGTACAGCTCACCATGGGAAATACCACTGAGGAGGGATCTGGCACAATCTGGCATCCCCAGCCCCAGCTGTGGAACCTGCGTGTGTGGCCCCTGAATGGAGCGCACTATACGCGCCAGAACTGAAGCGTTCAGTCATGAACACCATTTTACAAGCCAGAGCACCATCCACAAGACACCTCTACGCACTAAAATGGAAGGTGTTTACTGATTGATGTCTCTCACACAGCAAGGTCCCAGTAAACTGCCCCATACATGAAATTCTAATATTTCTTCAAGCGAGATTAGACTCAGGACTCACCCCGTCAACGCTCAAAGTGAATGTGGCAACTATATCTGCTTATCACGCACATAAAACCGGCTCCTCTAAAGGCAAGCATGATTGAATCATAAAGTTCCTTAAAGGAGCAAGATGATTAAATCCACCTCAGCCAGCTACAGTCCGACTTGGGACAAAACTTTAGTCCTAAAAGCTCTCCCCCCCCCCCCCTTCAAGCCTTTGGACTCTGTTGATTTGCGCAGGCTCTCCATTAAGACCACACTACTGCTGGCTCTTGCCACAGTAATACGGGTAGGTGACATGGATGCATTATCAGTCACAATTCATGACGAGTTTGGCCCCGGTCTTTCAAGAGCCACTGTCAAACCCAGGAAAGGCTATGTACCCATGGTCCTGACCACACCATTCAAAGCGCAGGTGGTTCACCTTCAGACCTTCTTCCCTCCTCCATCTAATTCAGATGAAGAAAAATCATTGCATTTGTTATAACCTCTGTGGGCGCAACACGCATTCGTTGAGCGCACACGACAGTTCAGACTGTCAGATCAGCTCTTTATATGCTATGGAGGATGCACAAAAGGAATGTCCATCTCCAAGCAAAGACTTCTCACTGGATTGTCAATGCAATTACCCTGGCTTACGAGTCACAGGGTCAGACTTGCCCAGTTGGTGTTAAAGTACACTCAACTAGAGGCATGGCCTCCTTATGGGCATGGACGAATGGTGTGTGTGGGGTGTCGACCAGAAAGGCATCAGGAGACAATGCTCATAAACAATAAACAATTTATTGGCCTTTTTCCCTCTTTGCATATATATATATATATATATATATATATATATAGATATAGATATAGATATATATCTGTTGGGCAAACGTACATACCATGGTGAAAAAACTATTCAGACAAAGACACCACATTTTTAACCCAAGGATCAAACCATTTGACCCTCCCAGGTGAAAAAATAATCAACACAACCCAAGATACATACATAAATAAACAAACTCTTAACAATTAACATTAAAACATAAAATAATAATCAACATAAATACAGAAAATAACAAATACACCATAAACTACCACATCTAACATTAACAATACATATACTGTAATCAGTGAATGCTCCTCAACAGAAGGCCTAGTTGACCTAGTCCTACATTACCCATAATTCCATGATTACTGTATAAAATAGGAAACAGATAGGCCGGATATTCTCTTAAAACCCAACCCCGGAACCATGCTGCAGTCATGAACCAAGAGAGAGGTAAGAAGAAAGATCAAACAAACTTCAAATTAATAAAACAAAAGAAAAACTCTTGTTGTATTTCTTTCTTGCCTAATGTGCACCCTTAGACAACAAGTACCTATCATACAACTTATAACTCAAACATATAATGTGGGCATGTAGGACTCAAAAACAACCCATCACATCGTCACATCTTCCCCTTCCCCTGAACTCTCGCAAGATAGGCGAGAGAGAATATCCGCTGTTACATTCTCAGACCCGGGATGATGTTTCACAACAAAATGAAAGGGTTGCATTGACAAACTCCAACGAGTTATTCAAGCATTTGTATCTTTTATTTTATCAATCCTTTTGAGGGCTCTATGTTCAGTTTCAACAACAAAGTCTTGACCAAGCAAGTAATATTAAAAGGAATCAAGAGCCCATTTAAGTGATAAACATTCCTTTTGTATTACTGAGTACCTTGTCTCACGAGGGTACAGTTTTCTGCTTAAATAAGCAACAGGATGCAAATCATTTTCATGCTCTTGCATCATAACGGCCCCAAGTCCCACATAAGAGGCATCTGTCTGAAGCACAAATGTCTTTTCAAAATCAGGACTATACAAGAAAGGATCCTTCATTAAAGCTTCCTGCAAATCCTGAAAAAAGATTGCTTAGAACACTCAGACCACTGAATATGATTAGGGCATGACTTCTTTATCAAGTCTGTTAACGGGGCCGCACTAGTGGCGAAATGAGGTATAAACTTAAGGTACCAACCTGCTAGGCCCAGGAAAGACCTAATCTGTTTTTTCGTGACCGGAAGTGGACAGGTCTGAATGGCATGAATCGTTTGGACTTAGGGTTTTATAACACCATTAACCAATTCAAAGCTCAAATACTCTGTCTCACCCTTTGCCAAAGAACACTTTGCTGGATTTATAGTCAATCCAGCCTCTTTAAATCGCTGAAACACTGTTGCAAGATGGTGAAGATGCATTTCCCAATTAGCACTAAATATAACTACATAATTGAGATAAACTGCTGTAAAGTCTTCCAGGTCATGCAAAACAGCATTCATTAACCTTTGAAAGGTAGGGGGAGCCCCATGTAAACCAAAAGGAAGGACCTGAAATTGCATAAGGCTTGTAGGGGTAAGGAAAGCAGTCAATTCTCGAGACTCAGGGGCCAGGGGAACTTGCCAGTACCCCTTACATAAGTCTATGGTACTAATAAACTAAGCTTCCCCTAGCTTCTCAATCAGTTCCTCAATACAGGGCATAGGATAGGAGTCAAAATTGGAGACTGAATTTAAGTAACGGAAATCAATGCAAAAACGTAAACTACAATCCTTTTTTGTACCAACACCACAGGATTACATCACTCGCTTTGAGAAGGTTCCACAATACCCATCTCTTGCATCAACTTAACTTCCTCTCTAAAAGCTGAAACCATACTTTCTGGGATACAATAACTCATTCTTTTCACCTGAGCATTGGGTTTCAACACAATCTGATGTTCAGTGAGAGTGGTGCAACCTGGAGTACTTTTGAACAATTCAGGATCGCATAATGCTTGAATTTGCCTTGTTTGCTCCTCTAACAAGTGATCAAGATTAACTGAAAAAGAATTCTGAGAAACAGGTAAATACTGTTCTTCCACCTCTTCCTCTTCTTCAACAACCCTGATTAAATTTACCATGGGAGCCTCTTTTTTTTGGGAACCATTCCTTCGAGAGATTGATATGTAGGGTTCTATGAGAACATAAACACCCCAGAGTGGCAATTTCATAGGTTGTGGGCCCCGGCTTCTTGGTAACCACAAACGGTCCCTGCCACTTAACCAAAAGCTTGTTCTCCTCTGTTTGAAGCGTTGTCCTAGTTCAAAAACCTGCTGTCTAGCCGTCTGTAGGTGTTTAATTGCCAACTTTGTCATCAGCTCTAGTTTCTCCCTCATTTGCAACACATAATCAATGACATTTGTCTTACTTGATTTCTGTGAATTCTGTTCCCAGGATTCTTTCAACAGAGACAAAGGACACCACACCTCATGACCATACATCAGCTGAAAGGGGGAAAAACCAGGCATCCAATTTTTTGACAATGAAAAATAGTGTCTCTTGTAGAACGATCATATGAACTACTTCAACTCTGGAAGACCAGCCAACGAACCATGGGCTACCACCATTCCTGTGGCTGAAGCCATTGTAGGATAAATTTTTTGCAAGGTTTACAATGTCCATGTGTATGTGTTTCTGTTTCACTGCAAGTTCAATATCCTCTTTAATAATATCCAGGGGAAGCATTGAAACATCAGTAACCTCCAAAGATGGCTTAGAAAATCTACACGTGCAAATTATGTGCAGTCTGAAACTGGTTCCTTTGAGCTAATGAATAATGTACATTTTGTAACAGTTTGTATGACAGATTACTCTTTTGAAGAAGCTATGTTTTGCTTCAAATCTCATCCATAGTGCAACAAGGGGATCAAACTGGTGTATCAACTGTGGATAAGACTCCAAGTAATGGTGTATGGGATGAATTCTCTCATGGGGGAAAACCTCTTAGAATAAGTCCTGTGTTGAGATATCTTGCTGTTGCACCTTTTCACACTGAGGACTCTATTTCTTATCTCAACTTCAAGTTCTACAATGTCCTTTAATTCACAAAGCACTTGCCACGCTGGTTTGTTGAAAAGAATTCTGATTCTTCATTTCCTCCAATTGTTCTCTTTGTTGAATAGGTGAGGGGTACAAGATGGGGATAGTTTGTCTTATCAATCCACTTAAATGGAAATGTTGTTATTGCTTCATTGAAATTGGCTAATGTAAAATATTTTTTAGAAATCATCATGTTACGGCACACCTTCCTAGGTCTAGGGGTATGGGAAGGTGGGTAATAAATGTTTTTGGAGAGAGTGCAAAAGTGATCCTGCCTCCAGGTCCTAGAGCAACCACAGATCACAACAATGCAAAATATAGTAAGTGTAAGCCCGTTTATCGGTCCAATGGCGGTCTCCAATAATACGGGTGAAGGTCTCTGCGCGTTACTGTCTTTCTTTTACGCAACACAACAAGATTCAATAAAATACAATTTCTCTTATGTATTACCTCGTTATTTCATCTGACTCCATAAATGAAAAAAGTTTTAATGATATCTGAGCATCATTAAAAGTGAGCGAATGTTTGATTATTCTTTTTAACTCTTTAATTATATTTTACCCGTTCAGATTAGGAAACTATGTCGCTTTGAGGTCCTCGCATGTTCTTCTACACTGCGGGTCTCACGATCACAAGCGGCCAGTATTGGATCATCAAACAGAGGTAATTGCTATATACCTGAGATCGGTCACATTCACGTTTACACAATCAAAGATACTTCAGTATAGCCCCCATGAAATTGCATACACTTGAATTTAACTTAACGTTTTCTTCAGTACTGGTCACGGCCACTATCACAGATATAAGTTGCCCAACATAACTTCTCTTATAATAGCTTTGGATTGGACATGCATGGTTGCACTTATCTGGAGAAACATCAAATTAAAACAGAGGTAAGACACACCCGAGTTTAGATTGGTCAAGCAGCATTAAGCTGTTCTAAACGGAAATACACTTTCTGTCTTTGCAAACCAAGTACACTTGAACTGATGCCAAATATTAGTCGTCACTAATCTGATGCAGACTTGCGGTAACATACGAATCGCTCAATCTGTTTGGGAAAACAATTTCAGAGTCAGTCAGAATAAAATCAAATGTTTACAATTTATTGACCAGGTAATAGAACAATAATTCAAAATCCAATTCATAAGGCAAAATCATCGAACAATCAATATAATCACAACAATTCGGAAATTGAGGAATTTGTAGAAATATTACCTGGCAACGAAAAACTACACACAGCGATCGTGTGGGAAGTCTACCTACAGACTCCCAGAACCTTTTGCCCCTTCTCCTTATAAACCAAGATAATTCAATAAGCTAACCAAATGGTGGTGTCTGTCCTTCTAATTAGATTTGGGTCCCCTATTGAGGGGTTCACTACATTTACATATAGTAGGTATGGAGGATCTGGGGGAGGGCACACCTTTAAGGGGCACACCACATCTCTCATATTCTATAACTTCTTCTAGCTTTTCATTATGGCTGGGAGGATGAGACCAGTTTACCAGTCACACTGAGACACTTAAAATGATACTAAACATACATTGTTACTTTTTGTACACACTTGACATTGTATAGGTTTTTAGTGAGTTCTAAGTGAGGAGGAGAGGGGGGAGTAGGGGGAGATAATCAGACGGTAGAAGGAAGGTGCGAGCCCCTGCTGGCTGCGTCTCGGAAGTTGCTGTTACATGTGCAAGAGAGAGTTCAAATGTTTATTCTCATGAGAGCCTTTTGTTCTCCCGAGGAGTATCCCAGACTCGCTGGCACCTTACATAAGTATATAACAAATTTATTGAAGAAAAACAGTGGGAGAAAAGGAAAACTTCAGGAGTGGAGCAGACCAAAATAACAAACAAAAGACATTCTTCCTAAAGGAGTTTAGAGAGTAACTTACCTATCAAAAAGGAAAAGTTGTGGGACTATTTAAAGTAGTAGGGAGGTGGATGCCATTTACTTTGAAGCATTGTTTTCTCTTGGTTATTATAGAGCGGAAGTTAGGGAAGTTTTAAGATAAAACTGGGGTAATAAACTTGCAGAAGATACACACTCAACTGTAAGGCATTACCCAAAGGAATATAAACATTAAACAACTACAAATGACAATTGTGTTAATCAACTCCACTAAAAGACAACTGACAAGTCTGTTGTCTTACTCGCATTAGCACACAACGATTGAAGTGCTGGGACCAAGTGATAGAATTACTAGTGCAGGAGAAAACTCTCTCTCTCTCTCTCTCTCTCTCTCTCTCTCTCTCTCTCTCTCTCTCTCTCTCTCAATTCAATTCAATTCAATTCAATTGAGCTTTATTGGCATGACAAATTGAACATGAGCATGAAAAATAAAATAAAATAAAAAATGAACAAGTGTGGAAAAAATGTAAAAAATAAACATTGTATATACTTTCGTGTGTGTGTGTGTGTTTACAAGAGTTTGTATGAGTTTGTGTGTGTGTGTGTGTGTGTGTGTGTGCGCGTGCGTGCGTGCGTTCATGTGTGTGTAAATGGGCGCATCACTGTTTGGTTGACTCTTCCCTCTTTTTGTGGCAGGAATTGATGTACTTTGCTGCTAGTGGAATGCAGTCTCTTTGTTCACCAAGTAAATATTGAGCTTGTGCATCATTCTTCAACTTTTTGAGGTTTGGACAAATTTGGAAAAAAAGAGTTTTCGAATTTCATTATAATTAGGGCAGGTGGTTAAGAAGTGCAGCTCTGTTTCTATTTGCCCTCTCTGGGCATCCAGCTCTGTCTGTATCTGCCCTTCTCTATAATCAGGCTGTGGTCACTCAGTCTGTACCTCGTCATGTTTTTCCTCAGTTTGTGGTCTCTGACTGTACTCAGGTATTCTGCTGTCGTGTAATCTCTGTTTTGGGCCAAATAACATTGTAGTTTGCTTTGTTTTTGTGTTGTTTAATTCCAATATGTTAGGTACTTTTCTTTTTGTGCGTTAATCACCCCCCTCTCTCTCTCTCTCTCTCTCTCTCTCTCACTTTCGGAGTGACTGTTGAGTGTGACAAGAGTGGTGCGAGTGTGTTTGGAGTGTATCTATACTTTTTCTATTTTTTCCTTTTCTTTCTTGCTTGATTTATTGTTACCAAGTGTTGGTATTTTTGTTTGGTCGGGCCACATGCTACCGTTTTTTCTTTTGCGGACAGCATGACGGCCCCTCGTGTGCAGGGTTTGAGTAAACTTACGCGGCGCCATGGAGTAAAAGTGGCGTCCGCGGTAAGCGTTGAGGATTGTTGTTTAGCTTTAGGAGAGGTTGTGGGGCATGAACATATCATGTCAGCCTCTAGAATGAACAGTGCCACTGTAATTTTTCTTAGCTCTGTTGAAAAAGCAAACAAGCTAGTTGAGACTGGAATAGTCACTGATAATCTTTTTTCTCCCGTCCTTCCACTTTCCATGCCATCCAGAAAAGTGTTGCTGTCTAATATTCTAATGTTATGGTAAATTGGTGTCCCCTATCAAAATGATTCCAATTAGTTGTACATCTCCGCTGTTAAAACATGTGGTTTATTTTAGTAGGTTCGTCTACATGATCTTAAAAGATGATGAGGATCTAGATCTGTCACTGCATTTCAAAGTTGACACTTTTGATTATGTTATTTATGCTACATCGGACAAGATGAAATGTTTCAATTGTGGGGAGGTGGGTCATTTAATTCGTGCTTGTCCTGGTAAAAATAAGGAAAACAGCTCTGCGGGTGATGACATTGCTGATGATATTAGCGAGCCAGTTGAGGCTGGACCGTCAAACGCGGCTCCGCCTGCAGCAGAGACAGGTGCAGCGAAGGACAGAGACGTTGAGGTTCCACCCACAGGCGAGAGTAATATGATTCAGGTAACTGACCCCAAAAAAGTGGTTGAGGAAAATAGACCTGGTGATACTGAGCTTTTGAATATTCTTTCTCGCAAACCCTTTACTAAGACGAACACGCAAATGAGTGATAGCGCAGTTAATGTAGTGCAGCCCAATTTGTTTTGTGATGGCATTGAAATGGAGACGGAGCAGAGTCATTTCAAAGTTCCATCAAAAAGGAAGAATTCAGATGTTTTTTTCAGATGTTAGAGCTAAGAGGGCAGATGAGGAGTTCTCTAATGGTGAAGACGGAATGGAGAGTGGCAGTGAAACTTCTAATTCTAGCGTCAGTCTCTCTCTAATTACCCCTCTGAGCTTCTCTGATCACAGTATGATGCAGTGTTCTGTGTTTTTAAACTCCGTTAAACCAAGAAGTGCATACTGGCAGTTAAATACTACTTTGTTAAGTGACAGGTATTTAAAAAATACTTTTAAATTGTTCTGGGATGAATTCTGAACTACAAAGGGATCTTTTAACTCCTTACGACAGTGGTGGGATTTTGGGAAAGCCCAAATAAACAGTATACTCAAAACGTCACTAAAGAGACAACTCTTTGTATGAACACCTTGGAGACTGACATTTTAAAACTTCAAGAATTGGCTGAGTCAACTGGTGCCCAGGGTTATTTAGATTCCCTTTTAAACAAAAAATCACAGTTGGCTGACTTACTGGGTATTAAAGCACAGGGGGCTCTGGTCAGGTCGAGGTTCCAGAGTATGGATCAGATGGATGCTTCATCCAGGTTCTTTTTTAACTTGGAGAAGAAGAATGGTCAGGGCAGAGCCATTCATGCTCTGCGTTCTGAATCTGGAGGATTACTAACAGACCCTGCGGATATTCGTAAGAGAGCAGTTGTTTTCTATGAGAGCTTGTACAAAATTGAACTTGGGGCAGGATACAGGGATGATAGTGAATTTTTCAATGACTTACCCCAGGTATCGGTGGCTCAATTGAGACACTCTTACAACAAATAAGGGTCAAACTTCAAGGTATACACTTGCCAAACTGTAAAAATAATCTTATACTCGCCGCTTATGCAGATGATGTTATAGTCATGATTAGTAGGCAAAGTGACATACAAGTTTTGTTAAGATTACTTAAAACTTTTAAAGGTTTATCTTCTGCAAGTGTAAACTGGATTAAAAGTGAAACTTTGCTATTAGGTAATTGACAGGTGGGAAACCAGAACTTCCCGAAGGTTTAGTTTGGGGAAAATCAGGTTTTAAATACTTAGGAGTGTATCTGGGTGATGATTTGACAGTACAAAAAAATTGGGAAGGAGTCATCGAAAAAGTTAAAGGTCGTCTGGATTGATGGAAATGTTTAACTTCGAAGATGTCATACAGAGATCGCATTTTAATTATAAACAACTTAATTGCTTCCTCTTTATGGCACAGGCTTGCATGTGTTGACCCTCCTTCACATCTGTTAGCTAAAATCCAGGCTATTTTAGTGGATTTTTTCTGGGATAAATTACATTGGGTCCCACAGAATGTGCTCTTCTTGCCTAAAGAGGAGGGCGGGCATGGCTTAATACATCTTCAAAGTAGAATAGCAACCTTTCGGTTGCAATTTGTACAAAGACTACTAGTTGGTTCAGTTGATTTTAAATGGTGTGCAGTCGCGTATTTGATTTGAAATAATCTTGAGAGTCTGGGACTGGACAAAACCCTATTTCTAATGAACCCTACAAAATTGAGCACTTCTAGACTACCAGTGTTTTATAAGAATATTTTTAAGGTTTGGAGTCTTTTTGTTTTTGAAAAAGTGGAGAGTTCACAGTCACTTCATTGGCTATTGGAAGAGCCTAGTTCGTGGAGCACGTCTGGATGTGTCTGCCAGTGGTCTGTTTCCAGGACTCAACAAGACGCTCATTGACAGTAAAATAACTACTTTGGGCCAACTACTGGAAATATCAGGAGATGATTTCAAGAACGAGGAGGTAACTGCTCAACGTTTGAGATTTAGATCAACCCGTCTAGTTGTGCAGCTACTAATGAAATGGCAGACAGCCCTTAAAATATCAGAAAGAATTTTGCTGATGGAATATTGTGACTCTGTACACCAAATCCTGAAGGTGATCTTTTTTTTTGCATTAAACAGGTGATCTACAATGGAGACAGCTTCATGGCGCTGTCGCCATCAATGCTTTTATCTCAGTTTTAAGTCCTGAGGTTGGTGCTGTATGTCCTTTTTGCACTGAGAGAGAAACCATCTTTCATGCATTTGTGAATTGTGCCAGATTAGTGCCTTTATTTTTGTCTTTAGGAAATATTTTTCGAAGTTGTAATGAAATTTTTTCTATGGTTTTATTCATTTTGGGTTTTAAATATGTGTTGAAAAGAATATTTGTATGCCAGTTGCTCAATTTTGTTTTAGGCCAAGCAAAATTAGCTATTTATTTAAGTAGGGAAAAAAAGTTGAACAGAATCAGGAGCAAGATGTAGTTACTCTGTTTTCAAACATGTTGCAAGCAAGAATATTGATTGATTTTAGTTATTACAAATATATGGATGCTCTTGTCACTTTTGAAGGTATTTGGTGTCACAATGAGGTTTTGTGTTCTGTATCTGAAGGTCATTTGGTTTTCACATGCTTGTGAGTTGGATTTGTGCTTAATATATTTGTATATTGTAACTTAAATGTACTGTGAATTGTTTTTGTAATAAAAGTTTGTTAAAATTCTCTCTCTCTCTCTTGTGCGCATGTGCGGTGTGACTGTGAGAAGCGTGGGAGTGAATGAGTGACGGCGTTTTGAGTGAGTTCTTTAAAACTTTCCTTCTAACTTTTCTTTCCTTTGTATATTTTTGTTAGTTAGTAGTTTGTAGTATTTGGTGGTGATTATGGGTTCAAACTCAGACAAACTTTTTCAATCTTGACTGCCCGACATGGTTGCAAATGCATACCAGATGATTCAGTGTCGGTGGAAGATTGCTTGACAGCAATCGGAAATGAAATTGGTGCACAACACATTTTGTTGGCAATAAGGCTATTGTTATCTTTCTGAAAGAGCTAACTATGGTGGATCATTTAGTTGAGTGTGGTGTATCAGTGATAGACATTTTCATTCCGGTACTGCCGCTGTCTAACCTATCAAAAACCTACTTATTCTTTCAAATGTCCCTCAGTTTATACCTAATGATATGCTTGAGCACATTCTTGTGCGTTACGGCAAAATCATCGGTTCAATGAAGATGATTCCTCTGGGTTTAAAAAATTCAGACTTGAAACACATCATGTCTTTCAGAAGACAGATTTTCATGATTTTGAGTGCCGAATATCAGGATTTGAATGTCTCAGTAAAACTGTCAGTGTTGGGTAAGGATTATACTATCTTTATTACCTCCAACACAATGAGATGTTTTGTCTGTGGAAAGCATGGTCATACTAGACTAACGTGTCCCACAAAGAAGGACGCTGAACAAGTTAACCATGAGAATGAGTCAGTTACTGTTAATGAGCAGGTAAATCACACTCCTGATGAAAATAATGAAATTAAAATTGATCAGCACTCTGAAAAAGTTAGTGACTGCCTTAATGAACCTAGTTCATCTGGCTGTGTTGATGTGGTCCCCATTGTTACTGATGTACCATGTGCAAATGTTGCTGGTGATGTAGAGATACAGGATGATGCGGAACCTGCTGTTGCTGACAGCGCTAGGGATTCCGAGTACTTTGGAGAACAAGTGGAAATTAAGGGAGTGATGAATTTGATGGATTCACAAGATTCTCTGGAAAATGATAGACATTCTCTTTATGATTCTGATAGTGAATATTCAGATAGTTGTGGAGACAGTATTGATGCATCCTCTCAGGAAAGATCCACTTCTAAAACCAATGTACAGTTGAACAGTTGAATTATTTTTGATTCTACAAAAAATCATCGAAGACCAAAACTTGAAATGTATTTTCCAAATCTAAGGCTTTTCAATGAATCATGCTCCATTGCCATGAGAAAAGCTACTTTAGAGGAACTTGATCAACCAAAACGTTATCGACTTAAGAAATGTATGTGTAATGTAAGAAAAAGAATGAAGACTCGATCTGTAAAACACTAGTAAGATTATGATGAGTTTTGTGGTGTTTGTGCTATGGATCCTAGAATTTATATTTCTCATTCCCATGACTTCATTTAATATTGGCTCTTTTAATATTAATGGTTGTCAGGGCACTGAGAAGAGAGCTGTATTATTTGATTATTTACACTTAAAAAAGACAGATATAATATTGGTGCAAGAGACCCATACAAATGTTCAAAATCAAGTGCAATGGATGACCGAATGGAAGGGTAGCGCACTGCTTAGTCATGGTTCAAACTTAAGCTCAGGTGTTGCAATACTACTTTCATCACGGGTGAATAGTCAAGCTTTTGTGTCTGAAATAATTTCTGGGCGGATTTTGCGTGTGGATGTTACCTTAGGGAATTCTAATTTTTCTTTTTTTAATGATTATGCACCAAATATAGGGAATGAACGTATACTTACATTTTTTGGTGTCTCTGTTTCTCCAAATTTCTTGTCTGATCACCACTATATTTCTATGACTGTTTCTGTTCCTTTTATTAAATCTTATTCTTCTTATTGGCATTTTAATAATAACTTACTCCAGGATAATTCTTTTATTCACGCTTTTCATTCTTTTTGGGAAGCTTGGAGAGAAGAAAGAGACAGTTTTTCATCGTTAAGTCAGTGGTGGGATATAGGTAAAGTACAGTAAAATATTTCTGTCAGCAGTATACTGCTCACAGTACAGGAGACCTTAAAGAGAAAATGAAGATACTGGAACAAAATATACTTCAGTCAAACCTTCAAGCCAATAATGATGATTCATCTCTCACACATATTGAAAGAAATACATTTCTTCTAAAGAATCTCTTGGAAGAAAGGGGAAAAGGAGCTTTGATTAGAGCCAGATACACTCATTTAAATAAAATGGATGCCCCTACAGCTTTTTTTTTTGGACTAGAACAAAAGTCCAGAGATAAGAAGCACTTTCACTACTTTAAACTTCCCAATGGTCAAGAAATAACTGATCAACAAGAAATAAATACTGTTGCTTTGTCATTTTATGAAAAATTGTATAAGGCAGGATCATGTGAAGAATCGGCTGTAGATGAGTTCTTATGTGACCTTTCTCAGATTTTAGAGAAAGATAAAAAATATTTAGAGAGATCTCTTAATTTTCCTGAGATTTCAAAAGATGTTTTAGAGTTGAATCCTGGGAAGTCTCCTGGGATAGATGGTCTGACAGCAGAGTTTTATAAATGTTTTTGGACTTTGATGGGACATGATTTTTATGAAGTTTTATTAGAATGTTTTAATCAGGGGATTCTTCCTCTGAGCTGCCAAAGAGCTGTCTTGACACTAATTCCCAAGAAAGGAGATTTGGGGTTTTTGAAAAATTGGCGCCCTGTATCACTTTTGACCATGGATTTGAAGATATTGTCAAAGGCTATAACAAATAGATTAAACCAATCTATATCAAGTATAATCCATGAAGATCAAACCAATTGTATTCCCAAACGAACAATTTTTGATAATCTTTTTTTGATTTGATATCTATTGGGAAAAGATATGATTTGGACATAGGTTTTCTTTCTCTTGACCAAGAAAAAGCCTTTGATAGGGTAGATCATATATATCTTTTGGTTTTGGGTCAAGTTTTGTGTCTCTTATTAAGTTGCTGTATAATAATATTTACAGTATGCTTAGAATTAATGGTTCCTTAACCAGACCCTTTCATGTAACTCGAGGTATAAGACAGGGCTGTCCACTTTCTGGATTACTGTATGCCATTTCAATCGAACCGTTGTTGGTATCATTAAGGAATTGGCTACATGGTGTGAGCATTTCTGGTTATCCAGATTTAACCCCTGTAAAACTTACAGCATATGCTGATGATGTCACTGTTGTTGTACGAAATGTGGATGATATAGATATTTTAACAACCTGCTTAAATTGCTTTCAAAAAGCGTCATCTGCACGTATAAACTGTGAGAAATGTACAACATTATTGATGGGAGAATGGAGGGTAATGGGACCTCCTCAATTACCTCAACAGTGTCAATGGACTCGAGATGGTTTTAAAATCCTTGGGATCTATTTTGGGACTGATGAGTATATGGAGAAAAATTGGGAAGGACTTTCTGACCAGGTGATCCGGAGAATCCAGAGGTGGAGATGGATTCTTCCACAGCTCTCGTACAGAGGAAGAGTTTAAAATATTAACAATCTGGCAGCTTCAATGCTGTGGCATAAACTCACAGTTTTGAACCCTCCTAAAGATTTCTTCTTAAATATACAGAAGGCATTTGTTGACTTTTTCTGGAATGGTCATCACTGGCTTCCACCTGGAGTTCTTTATCTGCCTGTGGCAGAGGGAGGACAAGGACTCTTTCATTTGGAGTCAAAGATGAAGGCAATGTGATTGCAAACTTTGAAAAAGATACTTTATTGGACAGATAGAGCGTCTTGGATACCATTCAGCCTCATTTTGCTTCAAAATATGACCAATGTTAAGCTGGACAGACAGTTGTTTCTAATTGAAAAGTCCTATGATCCAGAAACTCAATTGTCTTTTGCTGATTTTTATGCGTCTGTGCTGAAAGTATGGGGATTGTTTAAGATGATAAGAGATAACAATGAACATTATGGAATTCTTGAACCTTTGTTTTTTAATCCATTGTTTAAAGTACAATCAAGTGTATTGAATTCATTTATTGCAATGCTTTCTAAAGCTGGGATAATAAGAATTATTGATTTGCTTGATTTGCACAATAGTCAATGGAAAAGTGTACAGAATCTCATTGATCAAGGTGGTCTTAGATCAGTAAGAACTATGGATAGTTTTGTCAATAGTCTCAAAGACTCGTTTCCTCCTGAATTCATTGAGTTTATTCAGAATGGTGCATTGCCTCAGATGTTTCCTGCAATAAAAGTTAAACCCAAAATGTTGGAAATGAATGAAAGTGGTCAGGTTCACTTGTTGAAGGGGTATGAAGCTTTGGTTTTTCAATCCCTTGGTAAAAAGATTTTGTATCATATATGTGTGTGGCAAGGTGGAGGACGGGGCCCGGTCCCGAATTAGGCTAATCAAGCCTCCGAGAGGGTAAAGGGCTACCGCGGAAGACGGGCGTGAGAGAGAGATCATTCACGGACATGTCCGTTGTCTTATGTGTTTGTCTTTTGAGTTCTCCATTAAACCTACTATTTTATAAGCTGGTTTCTTGCCTCTTCCTTGCCCGTGAACTTGATCTGTTTTACAATGTGTAAAAGATGCTCATTGTAAACAATTAAGGGAAAGAGTTGATAGTAAATGGAGGGTTTATCTCTCTGTCCCTGAGGAAGTTACTCCTTCTTGGAGAGTTTTATATAAACCTCCAATACCAAAGAGATGTGGAGATCTTCAGTGGAGGATCATTCATGGTATAGTGGCCACTAATAATTTTGTTTCCAGGTTTAATCCATTGGTTTCATCAACATGTCCATTTTGTAATGAGATTGATAATGTTTTTCATCTATTTTGTGATTGTTTTTGTTTAGTGCCTTTGTTTGGTTTGCTTGATGGAATAATGTCTAAACTAGGGTTTTTATTCAACAAGACATTGTTTTATTTTTGGAAATAGGTATAGATGTTCTTGGCAAAATGAGTGTAAGCTTGCTAATTTTTTGTTGGGGCAAGCTAAATTGGCCATTTTGAAATCCCATCAGTGCAAAAATGAAAACCAAAATGTTGACTTGGTGATATTGTTTGAATCATCAGTAAAATCTCGAGTAGTTACTGAACACATATTATCAGCAAACGTATAATGTCATTTTATTTGAAATGATATGGGGGGTTAAAAGAGCTATTGTTACTTTTCATGAATCTGGAAGGCTGGTTTTTCACTGGTAATTATTGTTATGTTTTGTTGAAATTGAAGGAAAGTAATGATTTAAAATAAAAGGTTTTTGAAAGTCAAAAGTCTCTCTCTCTCTGTGCATGCGTGGGTGTTTGTGGAGTGTGAGCTTTGAGCGTGTGTATTTGGTTTTCTTTTGTGTTTTCCTTATATATTTTTTCCTTATTTTTCTACTTCTAAGTTTGTTTATTTGATTTAGTATTTATCTTGTGTGTTGTTTGTTTGTGCTGCCTGCTTTCTTAGGAAGCATGGCAGCTCAGGCTAGGACTGGGCTTGATGTCCTCACACGCCATCACGGAATCAAGATAGTATCCGTGGTGAGTGTGGAGGCTTGCTGTCTGGGTGTAGGAGAGATTGTTGGCCATCAAAACATTCTTTCCGCATCCAGAATGAATGGTGCGACCGTGATCTTTTTTAACTCAGTGGAGAAAGCAAACGAGGTAGTTGTGCGAGGTATAATCATTGATGAAATACTTACACCTGTTTTACCGCTGTTGTTACCATCAAGAAAAGTCACAATATCAAATATCCCTCCGTTTCTCAGTGATGATATTTCGAAACAAGCGCTGTCATGTTATGGAAAGTTGGTTTCGCCGAAAAAGAAGATTACAGTCGGGTGTGAATCTCCTTTATTGAAACACATCATTTCATTCAGGAGATTCGCATTCATGATCATCAAAGATGACGCAGAATTGGATTTGGCTTTAAACTTCCATGTGGACGATTTTGAATATGTCGTGTCTGTTACTACTCACAAAATGAAGTGCTTTGGATGTGGTAAATCGGGCCACTTAATCCATTCATGTCCCACCAAGAATACAGCTGGAGGTAGTAATGATAGTGGTTTAACTGAAGTTACTACTGTTAAACCGTCTGAGGTTGGTCTGGCTGAAGCAGTGCCAACCGAGAATAAACCTGCTGGGGAAGGAACATCTGTTGAGGGGCCTGTAGAAGCCGGATCGACCTTGACGGAATCAATGAATGAAGGTAGAGATACTTCAGAAACTTCTGTAGCTGCAGAAACTGGGTTGTTGAACAGTGATGTGGAAAACATGGGGGAAGATGATGTGTCTGACATAGAAAGAGAAATCAGAAAAAGTCAAAAAGTGGAAGTGAAATATCTGACTCAAGTATAGTGTTGTCACAGACTGAAGGTATAAGCAGAAGCTATGATGTTGATGATATAAAACGCTTTCTTAATACCATAAAAAACAAAAGAGTTGTGATTATAAAGGAATATTTCTCTGATCTAATGCAGTTCCATGACAAAGCCAAAAGCCTAATAGCAGATGGGTGCCTTTCAAACAGGGAGGTTTATCATTTAAAAAAGATTGTGAGGAAAGTTGGCACGGAGTTAAATGAAAATGAAGACTAAGAACATTAATAATCTGGTTTTGCTTGTGTTTTTTTGTTTGTTTATTTATTTTAGAATGGCTGAAGTGCGGATTGCCTCCTTGAATGTTAATGGTGCTATAGATTACAGAAAAAGAGCTGAGCTGTATGAAATTATTAAGCAGAAAAAAATAGATGTCACTTTGATTCAGAAAACACATAGTGACGTGAACAATGTTAATGATTGGATTAAGGAATGGGAAGGCTTATCTTTTTTCAGTCACAACACCACGTTAAGTGGAGGAGTAGCAATATTATTGGCAAAAACATTTAATCCAAGTTCATATCAAGTTAAAGAGTTTTTGAAGGGTAGACTTTTAAAAGTGACAGCACAAGTGGAGAATTATAATTTTGTTTTATTTGTGTGTATGTCCCCAACTCAACAATTGATAGGATGTTGTTTTTGAATACATTATGTTCTGTTTTACAAGATGTTTCTAATGATGATTATTTATTTCTGGGAGGAGATTTTAATTGTACAGTGAGTAATTGTGACAGAAATCATATCGAACACCATATGCCTTCAAGAAAAACGTCTCATTCAAATAATAAATAAGCATGAGCTAAGTGACGTGTGGAAGTTTGATCATGAGGATGAAAGACAATATACTTTGGCACACGCACATGATAATGTTTTATCTCTGGCAAGATTGGATAGATTTTATGTGTTTAAGCATCATGCTGGTATTTTTAAAAATTGTTGTATTTTTCCTGTTGGGTTATCAGATCATTGCGTGGTGCAATGTTCTTCTTTTTTAAAATTCCGTCAAGCCTAAAAGTGCTTACTGGCATTTTAATTTAACTCTGTTAGATAATAAGGATTTTATACACACTTTTAAATTGTTTTGGGCTGATTATAGAACAAAAAAAAATCTTTTCAATCAGTACAAAAATGGTGGGATTTTGGAAAAGTACAAATTAAACAGTATTGTCAAGAGTATGCTCACAACAGCACCAGAGTTTTAAATCAGTCAATGAAAGACTTAGACAATGACATAATTAAGATACAGGAATTGGCAGAATTAACAAAACAACAAAGCTACTTGAAAATTCTTTCTAAAAAAAAAAAAAAATCAGTTGGCAGAATTATTAGGGGTTAAAACACAGGGGGCTTTGGTCCGGTCAAGATTTATAAGTCTTGATCAGATGGATGCACCTTCAAAGTTTTTTTTTAACCTTAAAAGGAAAAATGGGCAAAAAAGAATCATTCACGCAAAGGCGTTCTGAGGAAGGAACTTTGTTGTCCAATCCTGTAGTGATTAGAAGGAGGGCAATTGTTTTTATGAGAAACTGTACAGAAGTGAAGTAGGATCAGATGATATCAATGAGAGTGTCTTTTTTGAGGATTAACCAAAAGTGTCTGATGAAGCTAATGCAGAGATTTCAGGTGTGCTTAACCTGGGAGAACTGCGTAAGGCCGTTCAGAGTATGGAATCCAGAAGGGTGCCTGGAATTGATGGCATACCAATAGATTTTTATAAATGTTTTTGGGAAGTTTCAGGAGAGGATCTCTTAGAAGTACTCAATGGTAGTCTGGACGAAGGTCTTCTACCTTTGAGTTGCCAGAGAGCAGTCCTGACCCTCCTTCCCAAAAAAGGAGATCTCACGGAGATCAAAAATTGGAGACCTGTTTCCAATGTGTAGTGTGTAGTGACTATAAAATTCTTTCAAAGGTTTTAGCAAACAGATTAAATGAATAAATTGATCCATCCGGACCAAACCTACTGTGTCCCCAAAAGGTCCATTTTTGATAATATTTCCCTTATTAGGAATATTTATGATGTCTCTAAGTTATTAAATAGTGACATTCGATTGATTTCGCTCGACCAAGAAAAAGCTTTTGACAGAGTTGAACACACATACTTATGGGAAACGTTAAAAGCTTTTGGTTTTAGTAAAAGTTTTATAGATAAAATTAAAGCTTTGTACAGTGATGTTGAGAGCATACTCAAAATTAATGGTGGCTTATGCACCCCTTTTAAAGTTTTTAGAGGAGTGAGGCAGGGATGCCCGCTCTCCGGAATGCTGTATTCGCTAGCAATAGAACCTCTGTTACAACAATTGAGAAAAACTGTACAAGGTTTTAAACTGCCTAATTGTGGAAAAAGTATAAGAGTCTCTGCATATGCTGATGATGTTTTAGTGTTTGTTAGTCAACAGAGTGATGTACAGGCTTTAATGAGTGTACTTGATGATTTTAAAAAACTGTCCTCTGCTAAAATTAATTTGGATCTCCTAATAGGGGATTGGAAAAATGGTTCTTTTTCCCTTCCTCCTGGCTTAGAATGGAAGAAAGGAGGCTTTAAATATTTGGGGGGTTTTTAGGAGATGAAGCAACTGCACAAAAAAATTGGGAAGATACTCTTGAAAAATTTAAAGGCCGACTCGAAAAATGGAAGTGGTTGATCCCAAATATGTCATATAGAGGTCAAACTTTAGTTATAAATAATTTAGTAGCTGCCTCTTTATGGCACAAGCTAACCTGCATTGATCCTCCTTTGCATCTCTTAGCAGAGATTCAAGTGATTTTAGTCGATTTTTTTCTGGGACAAATTACATTGGGTTCCTCAGAGTGTATTGTTTTTACCTAAAGAAGAAGGAGCACAAGGATTGGTACATCTTGAAAGTAGAGCAGCAGCTTTTCATCTACAGTTTTTGCAAAGATTTCTTAATGGTTCAATAAATTCAAGCTGGAAAGTATTTGCATGTAAAATACTACAAAATCTTGGAAATTTGAAAATGGACAGAAATCTTTTCTTTATGGACTTGTCAAAACTGAACCTCAATGGAATGCCTATTTTTTATCGGAATGTTTTTAAAGTGTGGAACATGTTCAAAGTACAAAGAGAAGGACATTTTGAATCTCTTCATTGGCTCCTTGAAGAGCCGCTAATATATGGAGCACGCTTTGATTTAACAAATGATGACTGTACAATTCCTGGACTCACGGAAACACTTGTGGCTTCCAAAATATGTACAATGGGGAGTCTATTTGACTTGACGGGACCAGACTTTGGGAATATGGAAGAAGTTGCTTTGAGTCTGAAAATTAAGTCAAGACGATTTGTTTTTAATTTATTAGAAAAATGGAAACAAAGACTCACTTCTGATGAACTGAAACTTTTATCAGATTACTGTAAAAACAAAAATGTTTTTTTCTCTTCTACTAATGTAGAAAAGTTTTTTTATTTTGTTTTTTTTTTTGTGGTACATAAGGTAAATGTAAAATGGTAAATGTTGAAAAATGTTTCAAAAAAGGATGTATTATCTGAGTTTTTTATTTTTCCTGTGCTTGATGATGTTTCAGGAATGTTTTTAAGCTCTGGAAAATCCCTATGTCTTTATTTTTTTTTTAAGTACTGATAAATCTTTTTATAAAGCTTGTGTTCTTGTTTTTAATAAAAAAGTGCTTGATAAGAGGGTTGATACACCATGGCGTAATGTTCTAAAACTATGTGATGATGATAAACTAGAATTTATAATTTAGAAAACTATCATTGTATAAGCCACCTTTAAGTAAAAGAGTTGGGGACATACAGTGGCGACTTTTACATGGTGCAATAGCAGTTAATGTTTTATTTCAGTTTTAAATCCTGATGTCACTACAGAATGCCCTTTTTGTTTAAAGAGAGAAACTGTTTTTCATGCTAATATGGATTGTTTTAGACTGAAAATATTGTTTAATTTATTACATAACTTATTTTATAGTTTTAATGAATCTTTTTCTATAGACGTATTTATCTTTGGTTTTAAATATGTCAGAAGAAATAGTTTTATTTGTCAGTGTTTAAATTTTCTTATAGGTCAAGCAAAGTTGGCAATCTACAGGTGCTGGTCATATAATTAGAATATCATCAAAAAGTTGATTTATTTCAGTAATTCCATTCAAAAAGTGAAACTTGGATATTATATTCATTCATTACACACAGACTGATACATTTCAAATGTTTATTTCATTTAATTGTGATGATTAAAACTGACAACTAATGAAAATCCCAAATTCAGTATCTCCGAAAATTTGAATATTACTTAAGACCAATACAAAAAAAGGATTTTTAGAAATGTTGGCCAACTGAAAAGTATGAACATGAAAAGTATGAGCATGTACAGCACTCAATACTTAGTTGGGGATCCTTTTGCCTGAATTACTCCAGCAATGCGGCGTGGCATGGAGTCAATCAGTCTGTGGCACTGCTCAGGTGTTATGAGAGCCCAGGTTGCTCTGATAGTGGCCTTCAGCTCTTCTGCATTGTTGGGTCTGGCGTATCGCATCTTCCTCTTCACAATACCCCATAGATTTTCTATAGGGTTAAGGTCAGGCGAGTTTGCTGGCCAATTAAGAACAGGGATACCATGGTCCTTAAACCAGGTACTGGTAGCTTTGGCACTGTGTGCAGGTGCCAAGTCCTGTTGGAAAATGAAATCTGCATCTCCATAAAATTGGTCAGCAGCAGGAAGCATGAAGTGCTCTAAAACTTCCTGGTAGACGGCTGCGTTGACCTTGGACCTCAGAAAACACAGTGGACCAACACCAGCAGATGACATTGCACCCCAAACCATCACTGACTGTGGAAACTTTACACTGGACTTCAAGCAACGTGGATACTGTGCCTCTCCTCTCTTCCTCCAGACTCTGGGACCTTTTTTTCCAAAGGAAATGCAAAATTTACTTTCATCAGAGAACATAACTTTGGACCACTCAGCAGCAGTCCAGTCCTTTTTGTCTTTAGCCCAGGCGAGACGCTTCTGACGCTGTGTCTTGTTCAAGAGTGGCTTGACACAAGGAATGCGACAGCTGAAACCCATGTCTTGCATATGTCTGTGCGTGGTGGTTCTTGAAGCACTGACTCCAGCTGCAGTCCACTCTTTGTGAATCTCCCCCACATTTTTGAATGGGTTTTGTTTCACAATCCTCTCCAGGGTGCGGTTATCTCTATTGCTTGTACACTTTTTTTGTACCACATCTTTTTCTTCCCTTCGCCTCTCTATTAATGTGCTTGGACACAGAGCTCTGTGAACAGCCAGCCTCTTTAGCAATGACCTTTTGTGTCTTGCCCTCCTTGTGCAAGATGTCAATGGTCGTCTTTTGGACAGCTGTCAAGTCAGCAGTCTTCCCCATGATTGTGTAGCCTACAGAACTAGACTGAGAGACCATTTAAAGGCCTTTGCAGGTGTTTTGAGTTAATTAGCTGCTTAGAGTGTGGCACCAGGTGTCTTCAATATTGAACCTTTTCACAATATTCTAATTTTCTGAGATACTAATTTTGGGGTTTTCATTAGTTGTCAGTTATAATCATCGAAATTAAAAGGAATGAACACTTGAAATATATCAGTCTGTGTGGAATGAATGTATACATTATACAAGTTTCACTTTTTGTATGGAATTACTGAAATAAATCAACTTTTTGATGATATTCTAATTATATGACCAGCACCTGTATATGAGTAGAAAAAACAAAATAGAAATGGGTGCAGATCAAGATATTAATATTCTGTTTTTAGCCACATTTAAATCCAGAATACTCATTGATTTTCGTTTTTATAGTTCCATGGATGATGTTATTACATTTGAAATGAAATGGTGCAAGAATGAGGCTCTGTGCTCTGTTATTGATGGAAAAATATTTTTTTCTCTTCTACTAATGTAGAAAAGTTTTTTACTTTGTCGTTTTTTTGTAGTATATAAGGTAAATGTAAAATTGTAAATGTTGAAAAATGTTTCATATGAAAAATTGTAATAAATGTGAGCTCAGCGTAGTTCTAGCGGGAAGACTAGCAGCTGTACATCATCACACTATTAGCTGGGTAATTCCTAGCCAATCACAGGTAACCCATTGCTTTATAAGTCTGATCACAATCTATCACATTGCTAACACGGCAAATTGCTAGTGCGCTAACACGGCAAATAGACACGTTTCAACCCCTCAGGCCACAGGAGAACCAGCGCACAGAACATCTCTGGAAACGCCTTCCATTTCCAACGACGTCATCACTTCACCTCAATTTCTGCCAACATCAAACCCATGGGGAGTAAACAATCAACAACCAGCAAACCCGGATCTTCACCCATATCTCATTCATTTAGGAGATCTCTCTCAATCGAATTGCACGACCCGGCGTGGAAGGAGTGCGCTCCACGCCAAATCCGTCAAAATCATCGGCTCAGGCAGCAGCTGGTTTCCATCAGAAATAAGCTAAGTCATTTTCATATCCATCAAATGCAATTAGATTTAGTCATGGGTCTAGGCCTTCCGTTGCCATGCTGCCTGTTCATTATAAAGTTGCAACGCTGTCTGTTCATCATGACGCATCAATATCAAAGCCAGTATTCCATATCAACAGCGCATTCACTCTCATAGTAACGGCAGGGAATCGCGCTTTCGCATGAGGGCAACTTGATAAAATTTTATTCACCTGTCATTCACCCAGCACGCATGCCCGAGATAATTTCAGGCATATCATCACGCACAGTCAGTGCTATCGTACGGGGTCCCATTACTCCATTCAGTAAGATATCCCCGTTCTGCTGGTCGCCTTCGCCCAAATCACGTAATGGGCGCTTTCCATACCATTTATCATCCCTATGCCCTACTCACTAGAGACCGAGCCCATGATGCAGGCATTCCTAGGGAGCTTGGCATCACAGTTTAACCCGTTGATGCGCGCCCCCCTTTTTCGAGCACAAACCATGAAAATGACACACCTGAACTTAAATGGTCGTATTTACCCTTTGGAGTATGGACACCGTTGTAGTGTCTCTTGAAAGAAGACACTTTGGGCTTTATTTCCCAAGTTTCAGAATTAATACATGCTATTTTTAAAGTTAGAAAACCATGCCCCAATTTAAGGGGAAGAAAAAAAAAATAAAAAAAATAAAAAAAATAAATAGACTTTGGTATGGGCTCGCTTCGTTCATAATAATCTAATATAAAATCATACAGTTTTACAACATGAATGCTGCTCTGATTGCATAGTTTGCTGAAGTAATTCTTATCAGGCGAGATCTCATGTAAACATGGAGAACATATCAAGACGTATCATTTTATGGACTAAAGGGCGATTGGACGTATAGAATGAACCCCCGTCATGGACAATTGACCCAAACGCGGCGAACTGGATTCATCTTGCGATCACGATTACATAATAAATGTATGAAGTCCCGTTTTGACATTTAATGTTTTCATTCATACTCCCGGCACAAATAAACAAAGTGCCGTTTCTGGAGTATCGTTATCATGCAGCAGAGATCGGATATTGAACCCTTAGACTTCCTGGAAAGATGTATAATCTGTAAACATTAATTACATATATATAGACGGTAAATTAAATATTAAATGTAAACCGAGTGACTGCACTCCCCTGTGCGAACAGGTGCGTATCAACAGGTTAATATAGCCTTCACCAAAGCCTCGTGAAAGGGTCCTTGGTGAAAATAGATGACTTATTTCGTTCGGTACAACATTTCGAGAGATGTTTTCTTGCACTAATACGTACTTCCACGTTCTCAGCGCAAGCACGACCGTTGCTATCATAGCATATTTACATTTTATTTCAGGCATCATTAAAGTGCAGAAATTCGTATGGCACGTCTTCATTAATCATTCACTCATCGTTGCTCAGACCACGTTTCAATCCGCGGGGATCTTCAAGCACTCGGGGCCTTATCCATGTTCCAAACTTCAAGCTCAGTCTAACAGTCTTATCAGCCCAACTACATCACTTTTATGAGCCGTTCCCTTTTAATGTGCATGGTCAGGGACGTTATAGTAGCAGGTAGGTACATCGGTCAATCACTGGATAAAACCTGTGCCAAGTCAAGCTCATTAATATAATCTTGTTACCGTTTAAGGATACAATTATGCCCATTTTATTCTTATTTATTTCTTCCCAAGGTGTAATAAGTCCCAGGTGTCGCCAGCATGCGTCTGTGAAGTTTCAGCTCAAAATACCCCACGGATCATTTACTATACCATGTTAAGTCTCTTTTGGGCGGAATCAAAAACACGCTGATTTTGTGCATGCTTCTCTAAATACAATGAGCTACCGCTCCCGCCCCCTTTCCGGAAGAGGGCTGTGCCGTTTCAGCTCCCGCTCCAGACAATACAGCAACAACAAATCAGAACCAATATGATTGACAGCGCAAATACCGGAGTCCAGCCATATTTTATTAATATTCATGTATATCCGGTCTCCATGAATGCAGTCAGAAACAATGGTAAATTTAGCACATTAGCTGCGGAATCAACTTCAAGCACATTCGGAAAGGTGACTTGCAAACATTCACAAATGTAAAGTGCGATACTTCATCTTCAGGACGTAAAGCTTGGACATGAACAGCTGGTACTGATCCACGCATGAGAATCACATTTTGAAGATCCTGATTTATATTGACACATGCACAAAGCAGTCCGGTGTAAAATGATTGCACAAACATACACACATTATTGTATGTTTTGGGGGACATTGCGTTCTAAAACAAACTGCCCACCGCATCTTCAGCGGCTCTATGCCGGGAGCACAGGAAGACTCATGTCCACTTTTACAGCCAAGAACAAAATCTGTATGAAGCTGCAAAACTATCTTCTCACCATATTGGCTCCAGCTCAAGGAAGGAAAGAGAGGAGGGAAGAAGGAAAGAAGAGAGGATAGGAAAGGGAGAGAGGGGATCATGCTCTATTCTCTAAACATGCAAGCTCCCCCCCCCCTTAAGGAAACACTACAGGATAAGGTCTATTTGCACGCCATTCTCCGACCAGTTTGGGTCTCATAACACAATCTCCAGTCCCTATCAGGCCACCTCAACTTCGCCATGCTTATCATTCCTCAAGCCCAATCCTTCGTACCCGCCTCCTCACACTAGCTCATTCTTCAGACAAACTCTCCTACCTAGCAATCGACCATGGCTGCCGCGAATCTCCGGACGACAGGTCCCCATTCTCGGACGCGGCTCCCTCCATAGGATTCAGGGGTTCTGTCTAGGATCATGGCCCACAGGGAAATGGCCAGAAATGAATATCTTTTTTTTTTTTTTTTCAATATAGCTTCCTACGCTCCATCCGCTCTTTGTTAGATATTTCGTCATTTAATAAAGGTTCCTCGATCTGCAATCCCCGTCTCGATGTGGCCCAGTGAGGGAAGAAGGAATTACACCGAGACCCAAGCATCATATCCTTCCATGCTGGTTGCGCAGTACTTAATTATATGGTCCAGTAAAACTGAATTCCCCTTTACCCTCCATGAAATAAATCTTTACCCCATATGGGGTAAAATATACGGTGAGTACAGAAATAAAGAAATGCATTCCCAGAACCACCACAGCCGCGTTTCGTGATTGCACAGCAAGCTACATCAACAAGAGATGTTTAAAAAGAGGCCTTATTCATTCCACACCCATCACGGCCAGCGTCATATGGGTCCTCTTCAGACACGCAAACGCATCGTAGCTACGCGACAATTCTGCAGTCGTCACCATAATCATAAAGGCTGGTCCTCCTCGAGACGTCCTACATGGCAGAGCATTTCCATGACAAGGTATTGCACGACAACATCGCTATTATCACATGGCGTTATGCATGCTGCTCACCTTAGCAAAGACGACCATTAAACAACGGCCGCCATTGCTCGAGGGCTGGAGCCCCATGGAATATCTTTCTACGAAACGTATTGCACGCATCGTCGCCATTATTGTATGGCTTTACGCACGTTGCTCACCTTTGGCAAAGATACCCAAACAACTTTTCCCTCGTCGGAGGGTTTTCATATCAAATGTTTGCTTTCAACAAAGGGATTGCACGTAACGTCGCCATTATCGTATGGCTTTACGCACGTTGCTCACCTTTCGGCAAAGATACCCAAACAACTTTTCCCTCGTCGGAGGGTTTTCATATCAAAAGTTGTCTTTCAGCAAAGGGATTGCACGCAACGTCACCATTATCGTATGGCTTTACACACGTCCACCTTTCAGCAAAGATACCCAAACAACTCTTCCCTCGTCGGAGGGTTTTCATAATCAAATGGCGTTTACCTTTCAACAAATCCCACAACCATGCCAGAGATACCACAAATTTCATGTCAAATTCAGATGCTCACATCTTTAACTTTCTCCTCCTCCAGAATGAATGCCTAACACAAGACCCGGTTCGTACCAAACTGGATCATCTCTTTTGGGGGTAGTATTCTACTCTCTCTTTTGGGGGTAGGCTCCTCGCCCCTGCCTCCTATCTCCGGCAGGATATGATGGTTCCGAGTACAACTCCCTCGGACCGCCATACGGGGCCTACACCAAAGAGAGACATTGCTTTTCTGTTCTACATTCATCAAATAAATGGCATCTTAAACCTCACTCAAGCCTGCGTGTCTTCCCGATAGAAAGTATTTTTTTTAAAATTTAAATTTTTTTTCCCTCTCTCTCAGAGAGATGTGGGCCTCTTATACTCTCCATTCCTGGGCTGAGCCAATCATGGGTGATGAGCAACAGGTGGGCCTCATTATCCTGCTTAAATGGAGAGTGCAAGGGACAAAGAAATACACAGGGAGACACAACACACAATAAACCACATTAAACATATCAATATCACAATGATAATATATATACGTCCCTTAGGACATAACAGTCACATTAAGACAAAGAGCAATCTCAACAGGGATAACTCCATCAAAATGTTCATGAACTATATCTAGGGGAAAACTCTGTCACACTGAAATATGACAGATTTTCTGACAGCACACACTTCCTATTTACACCAAAATGACAAGCCAATGAATTTTCTTCAATAGCTTTCAGATGAGAAGTATGAATGTCCTTGCTTCTTAGACAAATTTCTCCTGACTTAACTTCTATTGTTTGAATGTCTTCATTTTCTGCTGTACAAAATCTACAAACTTATATACCTGAACTTTCCACGAAACCTGCTATACTGTGGGCCCCAAAATTATCTGCTACTACACAATGAACAAAGCCTTTCACGATTTTCCTCAACTTGGCAATAAACAGTTGGCAATAAACAACATAATGAGATCATCTACTAAGGGCTTCAATACACTGTCATAACCATAGCACTTAACATCCTCACTATGAATAAGTGCAGCTAAATATATATTGGACAGCGATGATATCTAGCAGGTAAATTCCCCAATGCCCAATATATTCCACAGATTTTTCTGGAGGTGCGGAGGGGATTACAGATTTAAAAATCATCTATATACAAAAAAAGTGAAATAGAACATTCCTTTGACAACTGCAAACTTTCTTTGTAATTAATATTATCAGAAAAGGATTTATACTGAATTGTATCAATCTGAATTTGATGGGGAGATTTCAAATTGATTGTTTCATCCAAAAATTAGAGATGTATTGAAAGGATTTTCTGTTTTGGGAGTCAAGCACAAATTCTGTAGGTTATACAATATTAAGATGTTTTTTGTAGTAGGTTTTTCACTTCCAGGCAGTGGAAAGAGGTCCCTGATCATCAAAAGAAGCTGTAACTGGATTTGACTTACAAAGAGTAGATGTTAGCTCTTGAAGAGCTGTCTACTTGACAGTTACCATTCTGTAAGTGCTGAGCTAAGGTTTGATGGATAATAGGGACAGAAGCAGTGCTTATTAAAGAGTCAAACTCTTGCACAAGTTACAGCCAAACTAGGAACAAGATAAATATTTTCTAGCTTTAGTAAGAGAGAGGCAACTTTGAGCTCAACATTATATAGCAAGTCATCTAAATCCTGAACATTAAAACTAGAATCAACCAAGTCCTCTGTACATATATCAACTGAGGGCTCAGTACCTACACTCAATCTGGATACTGTCAGAATAATGACTTTCAACAGAAAGATCTAAGCTTGATCCCTGTTTCTCAAGTATTCCAGGCTTTAAGTAATTTATTGAACAATCCTTATTATTTCTGCTTCTGTGAGTTTGAAACGAACCATAAATATTTGTTTTGTATGAACACCCCTGAAAAACACAAACAACTGTTGCGCTGTTTTGCAGATGCTGTGCTATATGTTGAAAATAGTCTTTTAAAGTCAAACATTGATTGCAATTGCATGAGAGACATTTAAATGTGGTCAGTTCAGGTTGTGAGGATTGCTGATGGCATCTTGACAAGTGGCTAAATAGTGCATTCCAAGTCTTGCAGGTACACGGAGAGGAATGGTGTCATCCATTGTGTATGTGTTCAAGCTTATAAAGTTTAAGAAGCTCAGATCTTTGTGAAACAATCTTTGCATTTACATATTCATCAGAAAACTTGGAGGAAAAAAAACCCAACTTACCCATTTGCCACTTAATACAATTTACAAAATGCAGCATAGTACATTTGCATTTAATTGATGGAAACAGTTAAGTTTGTTGTCAGTTATTATTAAAATTATTATTATTATTATTATTATTATTCCATTTTAGGAAATTATAAAACATAAAAAAAAATTACAGTGAACAAAATTCAGTTACTACTTCAACAGGGAAAGCAATGCTTTTTAAAGCAAGTAGATATTAATTTAATTTGACTAGTTCATTGAGAATTTAAACGTGTAACTCTTTCTAGAGGTATCATTATTTGTTTCCATAAATCTTTTGAATTTATCAAGCCATATTGAAAATCTGCATACTCTGCAATGATTCAAAAGCTGAAATAGGTAATAGGTTTTATACTTTATGAGACACAAAAAATTTGTGATTAATTTATCTTTCTTTGCAAGATAACAGCAGTCATTCTCTTTTACTGTAAATATTTTAGATAGATTTTTTAAGGATATTTAAAACTACATGAAATTACTTACCATTTTATTTATAGTTATTGTCTGTTCAAATTAACTTACATTACATTGGGTGGGTAACTTTTTTTTTTTATTTGTGTTTACAATTCTTTAAAAATAAATATAAAAATACTAATGTGAAGTGAACGTGCCATTACATTTTCATACTGTCATGTCATTTCCACTACATTACAAATTCATGTGAAATTGCTGAACATACATTTACATACTATATTAGTAAGTATACACATGTGGTAAGCTCCAAGCTATTCTCTAAAGTGCAGCATTTCCATTATGTATTAAAACATACATGGAAATGTAAGCGCAGCGTAGTTCTAGCGGGAAGACTAGCAGCTGTACATCATCGCACCATTAGCTGGGTAATTCCTAGCCAATCGCATGTAAGCCATTGCTTTATAAGTCTGCTCACAATCTATCACATTGCTGTTTCAGTGTGCTAACATGGCAACCTCCACCACCCCACCACTACCAGTTGAGCCCCGTCCCGCACGGGGGTAGGCTCCTCGCCCCTGCCTCCTACCTCCGGCAGGATATGACGGTTCTGAGTACAACTCCTTCGGACTGCCAGACGGGGCCTACGCCAAAGAGAGACATTACTTTTCTGTTTAACATTCATCAGATAAATGGCATCTGAAACCTCACTCAAGCCTGCATGTCTTCCCGATAGAAATAATGTTCTCAGTGGTTCATTCTGGGCCTTCACGAACTTCAGCAATATGTCTAAAATTGCAACCTTTTCAGGAGACAACTGCAAACCTGTTAACACAAAAGGAAAGGCCAGATTTCACATTTAGTTTTTTGTTGGGTTTGCATAATTGTCACTGCAGACTTATTTATTAACTAGACCTTAGACATAGTGATGGTATTGTACTATACTGCATTATACTGACAGATGAATGGAATATGAATTGTTCTTCTTCAGTCAGTACTCATTGTCTAGTACTTTGTCTAGCCGGGTAAGTAATTTTGTTCATTTGAGCAGAATTACATTTTCAATAGTTTTTAAAATTGAAAAATGAAATGAAAACATTTGAAGAAGGGATGCACCGATACCACTTTTTCTCTTCCGATCCGATTCTGATATCGGAAATCTCAGTATCGGCTGATACCGATCTGTGAAATAATTAAGACTTCTCAACCACTTCTCTGGGTGATGTAGCTTGCTGTGTCATCACAAAGCAAAACTGCAGCTGTTTCCTGTTAGAAGGATGTTCTATAAGAATTGGTCTCTTGTCTCTACTCTCACGTAGCTCAGAAATGTATGTCACATTTCTATAATAATGTGGAATAATGGAGGCATCTCTTAAACTTTTCCTGTTGGTGTAACTGCAGCTGTTTCCTGTTTGAAAGATGTTCTATAAGAATTGGTCTATTGTCTCTAATCTCATGTCTCATACGTAGCTCAGAAATGTATGTCACAACCAAATAAGGTAATGAGCCTGTCCAGTGTGTCCAGTGGAATGTGGTTTTCTGGACTATATAACGAAGTGCTGAACAATAAACGTTGAAGAAGGATTTGATAGCACTGGGTGTCTGTGCCATTTCTTTCTTCCCTCAGCTGAGCCGTATCGAGACGGGGATTGCAGATCAAGAAAATAAATTAAACACATTGGGGGACAAAATTATCTAACACAATCCCAATCCGATACCAGTGTCGTTATTTTGCATAATAAGTTTAGAATATGTTTACATTATTGTGTGGAACTAATTGGGAGTACTCTTTAATATGTAAAGAAACACAAACCTCTAACTACACATTATTTCAATATAAATGTATAGCTTATTAAGAAACACTTTATTATTAACTAGTATACTGGATAATGTAGCAGCAAAATTAACAGTATTCCAGTCTTCAAGTCTTCAATACAAAAGAAACAAATGTTGAAACATCCAAAAATGTTTCAACTTATCTCTTGTAAAAAGGCAGGAAAACTGCTAAAAATAGATAGATTTGCCCCTTGAAGGTCTCTGCATTGTTCTGTCTTTTCTGAGCGCTGAAGTAAAGCAATTATTGTTAATAATTTACACTTTACAACTTCATCTGTTCCTCCAGAGCCGTTTCTCCTATTTTAAATACCCAGTATTGATTTAAATGATTTCAGAGGAATACAGAATAAATCAAAAAGTAACAATTTATTTGCCAGGTTGGATTTAAAACATAAGTTACAGAAAGTCAAAGAACATACCTGGCAGTTGAGAACCACATGTCATTGCAAAGCATGGGAAATCTGAATGCAGATTCCTATTATTACAGTTACACACACTGAGGTGTGGGATCATCTGACTACAGAGAACCTCAAGCTCTGGGCCAGCTTTCCTTAAATATCCAGACAGAATACACATGTGTACAAAATATTATCCTTTGAACAATGAGAATTTGGGGGTGAATGGGTTCTTGGCTGCCTGGTGTTTACCTTCAAGGAGGGGGATAGACCTCCAGAATTATTCAGTCGCACTTGAGACATTTTAAATGATACAAAACATGTTACACTAGTTACATTATTTGTATACATCAGATATGATATTTTGTTACATACAGATCTTCGGTGAGTTTGAGGTGATTCTGAGCTGAAGGGGAATGGGTGAGTAGGAGAGGAGAGAGAATGGGACAAATGTGGAAGGGCAATATTTGCTCAGTGGGGTGGGGTGCCTCAGGAAGAGTTGCTAATTGTGAGAAAGTTCATATGCTGATTTTCTCAAAGATTTTGCTCTTTGCTTTTGAATGCCAACACATTAGCACCCCGCCTTACATTCTGGACTTTAAAGGATTCTCTTTTTTTGTTCAATTTAGTTTAGATATCACTTCACATTTTATTCACACAGTTATTTTTTGGAACCCATTCAATTTAAATATTGTTATAAATTGTAAACAAATACTAATGATGACAATAATACTACTACTAATAATAATAATATTAAATAGTTATTCATATTATTATTATTATTGACTTTTAATTTGAAATACATCAGTAATATATTTAAGTTGTGCACTTTTCAGTGAGTTTTTATTTCGTCTCTAGAGGCCGCTCTCATACTGTATAATGACAGCGCGCCTTTCCCAGCTGCCCCAGAACCGGACACAACGGGGGGGGGGGGAAATTATCAGTGTGGATTTTTGCTGGTAACCGATAGTTCCAGAAATCGTTAACGGTGCCGATTAATTGGCAAAACCGATATATTGGTTTTGCCTATTACCTCTACTTAAATGTGCATGGAAAAGATGCTTCCCTTAAAACAACACAATTTCACATTCTTACCTTGTTTAAAAGTTTTCTTGTACACCAGACGGTCTTCACTTTTGAATTTCTCTAAGGGGAATGTTATTTGCTTTTGGCAAAATTTAACAAAACAGGTTTAAACCGGAAAACATGATTTTAGATTAGACTCTGTAGGTCCATACAATAAAAGTGAATGGGTACCAAAATGTTGAAGCTCCAAAAGGACATAAAGGCAGTCCAGTGGTTAAATCTGTATCTTCATAAGCGAAATACATTTACATTACATTTATGCATTTGGCAGACGCTTTTATCCAAAGCGACTTACAGAGCCCTTATTACAGGGACAATCCCCCGGAGCAACCTGGAGTTAAGTGCCTTGCTCAAGGACACAATGGTGGTGGCCGTGGGGTTTGAACCAGCGACCTTCTGATTACCAGTCATGTGCTCTATAGGTGTGGGTGAGAAATGTATCAATATTTAAGTCCTTTTTAACTATCAATCTCCACTTTCACTTTCACATTCTTCTTTTGATTTTGCCGATTTGCATTCTTAAATATTGATCTGTTTCTCACCAGCACCTATCATGATATCTGAAAACATGTTTTGTTTTTTTACAGTATAACTGTCTGAATGTGCTTGTATATTTCTTAATTTGATGATACAGAGAAGACAAATGGATTTTGGTAAATATTACACTGCAAAGAACAGCTTTGATCAAGATCTAATGCTTCTTGTTCACATAGCTGAACTGTGAATGTACATGCATCTGTCAGGTGAACATCAACACATCAAGTTTCCCATCAAGCTGAGTAATTAAAAAGTTAAACAGTTTAGTCTAAAATGAAAAGATTTTTTTTTTTTTTTTACAGCTTTTACAAGTTATTAAATTGCATTCTGTGTCTTAATTTGAAACTAATGATACTGTGGAATGTGCTTTGATATTTCTTAATTTAATAGTTGCTGATTTGAATTTGTGACTGTACCTTTAACTGGAGATTTTTTGCACATGTTAGATATTGATAGAAGGAAGTTGAGGAATTGTTTGATTGCACAGGCCTGACTGGTTTCCCCTACACAATGACTCATGAGTCATCACTCATTTACAGCAAAAGGCACAAAAAGATACAAATGTTTTTTTTTTTTTTTTGTTAAACTGGGGGGATTTTTTCATTCTGATATGATATGCTGGGGTATGATTTTCAGAATGTTTCAAATCAGCCACGTTTATTCACAATGGTAATGTTTAATCAGTAATTAGTAATATATATATATATATATATATATGGGAGAGTGGGACAAAAACTAATACTTTTTGGCTAAGTTTGTGTAAATATACTTGGGGTTCGATGTATTTTTCTTGTTTCACATTAACTTCACACGTGTCTATTGCATATATGTGGTCTTGTTTCATGAATACAGCGTATACTTTTTTTGCCATTTCGCCGTGAAATGTTACAATGTGCCCCCATAGGCAGGGCACATTGTAACAAGACCATAACATCTTAAAATCCTGCTCTAACAATTGTATCTGGTCTAATTAAAAAGCCTAGAAGATACACTAAAATGTTATGTCAATAAAAGACATTTATTAACTTTGTTATATATAATCTAGCAATCATTTTGACACTTGACATATCAAACCCGCAGCATTGATCGAAATAATGCATGGATTGATGACAACACACACACACACACACACACACACACACACATTAAGAGGAATTGTTAATTAGTAAATTTAATATCTGACTGCCTGGAATTGCATGTAGCTTTTTGTAATTGGGTCACATTGTAACGTAGTTTGGAAACGTTTAAACTACGTGTTTTACAACTAGCCCTGCGTTAGTTTGTGCCCCGCGCTTTCAGCTCTGCTGAAGTGACCCGTTCAGCTCCGGGTGTATTTCATGCATTCCTATCTCTTTGTGTGTGTGTTTTTTATTTCCCGGTCCCCTGGCGTCCGCCAAAACACATTCAGCTTTCGACACGTTCTGGTAAACAAATTAAAAAATCACCACCACGAGAAGGCATAAGCGCGTCGTCAAGTACGATTGTCTCTCGCGTGTCTTTGACCGATTATGATGAGCTCATGTTCAGATGTATTTTTGAATGAGATGCGTGACCAGTAGATGGCGCTGCCTTCACAGAGAGGGGTTTTCGGCGATTAAAATCTTCGGATTCACTCTGTTCCTCACACAATCCTATCGTATAATTTTGAATTATTATAGTTCTTTTGTAACATTTTTATTTAAAATAAATTATTGTGACTACTTTTATCTGTTTGTTAGGTCTTCAATATTGTTGCGAATTGGTTAGGTTTAGGCATAGGCTATGGGTGGGGTCGGGATCTTAAAAATATCAACAAACAACAACAACAACAAAAAAATGTTGGTGTAAATTTTAATTATTGTTTCTAAATTTTACTAAACCCATCATCAAACTTTACCAATTATCAACGATGTTAAACATGAAACTTTATTCATGATTTATATCGTATTCACATTGTATTTATATGTAACAAGAGGTTGTTACAATCAGCTGTCATTGATTAAAATACTCTGTGGTTATACATCAAAATGCATTTCATCAAACAACTACCCACACACTCAGAATTAGCTTACAACTTCTGTTTTGGAATACAACATTGTTTGCCGTTTTTTGGCAGTGATGACATTGTTTATGACATCCTGACACTCTGCTTTGTTCTTATAATGCTTAAACTCTCTACTAAAGTCTCTTTGTAGGTCTGTAGACATTTTAAGTATTAAAATGTTATTTTATTGTTGATTCAGCAGCTAAATTCACACAAGACACTCATTTGTCACCACCTTCTGGCATCACCAGAAATGGTCGAGGAGACATTAAATAAATCTGAACTAACTTTGCTGAACATAGTCAAAACACTCCAGCCACTTGGATACATTTAAATCCCACAATGCACAAGCACAGAGTAAAAAAATTCAATTGTACATTTGGACAATTGTCATTATTGTAACTGATTAAATAATTTATTCAGGACCAGCTTGTGCTCAGTCGTTTATTGTCATGTGTGAAACAGAATCAAATGCTCCACAAGATGCCCTTTGTTTCTGCAGCTAATTTTGCAATACTTGAATCTTTAATATACTACAAATATTAAAAGTAGATAACATGTATATATTAATATAATACTTATATCATACTTGTTGGGTCTGTGCAGAGATGGAATGGGAAGTGAAACAGGCCCAAAATGTATTGAGTGGGAAGGGGTTATTTCGCGGCCGTCCCACTGGGAAAAGTCCCGGCTCTCCCGATGGCCAGTCCGCCCCTGAGTCTGTGGGAGCCACCGACATTCAAAACATTGTAAGTGTCTGCCACAAGGGGGCGGTACTTACCTCATCAACATGAACACAAATGATCATCACGCACACACTTTTTTTTTTTTTTACATACATAGTACTAAAATGTTTTGAATATATTTTAAAGACCAGTTAAATAACATTATTTTAGGAAGTTGTTTTAATTTTTTCTGAGCTGCTCCTATCTATTTCTCAAGCTTTTTATTTTTAAAGAAAAAAGTACTTTTTACTCCTTAAATTGTATTAATTATTTAATTTAGACTTAAAAAGTACTAGTTACATTTGTGCAAATAATTTTCTTTCATCCTACTAGACTAACCAATCGTTTTGCGCTCTTGTGCAGTCTTGTTTATTCCACTAATTAAATTAATTTAATGTACAATGTAATTGGCCACAAGATTCTACCTCGCAATATTTCCTCGCTCTATATTTAATTCTAGCTAGGAAAAGAAAAGTTAATTTTTTATTTTTTATATTTAAGGAGAATTTAACGTGAAAACCTTTTTACTTCTAGGCCTACTTATACATTTAATTCTGTTTTGGCAAGATACTCGGAATTTGAATTTAGAAACATATTCACTCAGTATCCAGACAATTAATTTAAGTATAGTTCCTGAGTACATTTACACCCCTGAGCAACATGTAAGATCTTGGTTGTAATGTATGACAATCTATTTGTGACACTATAAATCTTTATTTCAGCTATAGTAAAAAAAAAAAATTATATACACACTATATTTTTTCCCCATAATTTATGTGATTTATGTCACCAAAAACAAGATTCAATACAGCTTTAGGCACACAATGGGAGCTGGCACATATTCCTATATATATAATTAATAGTTTAAATAAAAATATTACAACTTTCTTATAAATATATTGTGTTTATACATTTGAGAACAGTGAAAACATAATTTAAGTAACTCAGCATGAACAGTAACCTTGTTACTATAAAGGCAGACATGTCAGTCATATCATACTGTGTGATTTGAACACAAACACTGTTTGGCTTAATATGGCTCGGATTAGTGTGGCTCACTAGCAGTATTTTACTAGTGGTAACCCATGTAAAAACAATAACATCAACAACAACAATATATCGCTATCAAGACCGGCCATCCAACACCCCTATCAGAAAACATTACATCATATTCTGTATATAACAACCCCGGCCTCTTATAGAACCACAACTTTTATACAATACAGTGCTGCTCTATAGCCATACCTTTTTTATGGCACATGTATCATGCACCTCATACATTGATGTGATGCTGGACAAAATGTGAAGATAGGATATCACGAGATGTTGTTACATTCAGCTGTCGATTATTAAACTATTCTGTGGTTATACATCAAAATGCATTTCATCGAACAACTACCAGAATTAGCTTACAACTTCTGTTTTTGAATACAACATCGTTAACAATTGTTTTTAGGCAGTGATGACATCGTTTATGACACCCTCACTCCGGAAGCATCAAATACTGCCGCTTGTGCATGAGCCCAGCGCGTCAATAGGTGGACTAAAACTGACGCGAAGGGAATCAGATATTTATCATTGCAAAATTATATGTTGGGGTAGAATTTTGTAATTCTGATATATGTTGGGGTATGATTTTCATAATACAGAGGATTTATTTACAGAGGATAATGTTTAATATATATATATATATATATATATGGGAGAGTGGGGCAAAAACTAATACTTTTTGGCTTTCTTTAGTTTGTGTAAATATACTTGGGGTTCGATGTATTTTTGCATATATGTGGTCTTGTTTCATGAATACAGTTTTCTACCTCAAAAAAAATAAATAAAAAAAAATAAAGTGAAATGTTACAATGTGCCCCCATTATTTTATTTTAACTAAATTATTGTTACTGTACTTTTATCTGCTTGTTATGTCTTCAATATTGTTGAGACCTTACCAGTTATCAACGATGTTAAACATGAAACGTCATTCATGATTTATATAATTGATAATTGATTAGGTTCAGGAATGGGTTGGGTTAAAGCGGATCTAAACAAAAAGATCGTGTAATATAACCACACTAATATATTTATAAGTATAATGAAACATTGCGTTTCAACACACGCAATACTACCCGAAGATTTGCAATGAAGCCTCCCTTTGAGACTGCCCTCCGCCTGCGTCGGATACAGAAGCCAGAGAGTGGTAGATTGTCTGTAGATTGACGTGCTGGGATTGCACAAGCGGCAGTATTTGACGCCTCGGGAGCGAGAACTGTTTGTTTATGAGGACGTACTAAGTACATTCTCTTCAAAGTCAGACATTAGCAGTACCGCATGCCCTTTTCATTTTGACTCATAAAAAAACTGAAACATAACAAAGCTCACTCATATATCACTTGAGAGGAAAATGTGTCACACTTCTGAGAAGATCATGAGATGTGATCTTTATGTTTCGAAAGGAATGAAAAGGTGAAAAAAACAACATAGAAAGTATCACAACCTCCTACACGATCTTTGTTAGTGTCAATGCGAATTTCCTAATTAAACAGCTGAATGATCTCAAGTGTTTGAGCAGCTGTTGATCTTGACCGCATGCATGTTGAAATTACAAAAAGATTTAACGGGAATATAAACTGCAAAAGCGGTTGCCACTTTAAAAAATCGGACATGGATGTAGGTGTTCATATGGGACATCATTAATCTACACAATATGGTCCACAGTCTACCAGCTGTCTGACCATTTTAGGATAGTGATATAGGTGGAGAAAGGTCGTGAGTCGATGTTCACCATATCACTAGGAAATGCTCGCACTGACAACTGGTTTGTTGATTTCATGTTCATCAGAAGGAAAGTGTTGAGCTTTGCATCTTGCACCGTGTTGGTATTCACCATCTGTGTGTCATGTGCGGCAGCGAAAATCTGCGTGTTCTCACCGTAGTTGAAATCCACCAGAAGTTTGAGCTCTACAGAAGTCAGAGAGCTGCTGTTACTGTGAGTCTTTAACTTAAAGTTGACTTGTATGTAGACCAGGTAAACTCCACTCTCTTGTATGACAATCCACTTGCCGGTGTGATCCAGAATACGTTCACTCTCATTCCTGTGTCCCTCCCACTCATTCTCCCACATCAAACTACCATCTGTCTGACTGCAACTATGAGCTAGACGACAGTCAAAGACAGAGAGAAATATAGAATAACAAGAGTCATCTTTACGTTTTGGAATCGCAGGTAGGCCTAATTGATGTAGATAAAGGAATGATCTTGCACTTATAATGTGAAAACTTAATGCAAAAATAATTTAATTCATATACGAGACATGTGCCATTAAAAAACATACAGCTTAGCCAATGCCGTTTTTTATTACATAAACGCATTTAGAAACAAATCACCTTTTAGAAGCCAGTTTTCTCGAGAGCGTTGATGCTTGAACATACTCTCAGTGGCTGTCAGAGTGAAAAGAGAAGATGGAAGAAATTAAGCATTTGTTGGTCAGATGTCCATTTTGAATCAATGCAGAAAAAACAAAAAAACAATTGTGGCACACCAAACCCAAACTACACCCCAAAACATTTCTACAACAGACTCCCAGAAGACACAAAAGAGCACTATTGTCTATATGTTCTCGCAAATAAAACCGAATTACATAGGGAACATCTACAAAATATTGTTCCAATATATCACATGTAGGGAACTGTCACAAATCTAAATACAACTCACAGACACTTTATTCACAGACACACAAAGTACCATGCTTAATTGTTACAATTATTGTTGCTACTGTTTAACCATTACAAATTCATAGGATTTATTTTACAGTTTGTGTTTGAAGCTTCTTTATGTAATTTTGTTTAATTTCTGAAGTTACCTCAATATCTACATTAACAATAACTGTAACTATAGAATATTTGGAGAAAAGTATGGCTACCATAACTTTTTTATGGGTATCAGATTTTCTATTTATCTTTTGTATAAAAAAAAGAAATATCAAATCACCCGAACATGCAAATAGATTTTGACATTAGATACACTTACCACTGACGAAGTTAACTCTTTGGCATTCAGGCACCTGTTGAAGTCAAATATAATCATGTACATTTCTCCACGCAAGCAGAGAGCAGGCTAAATGAGGGGCCGTTCACACCGTCCGTCCGCGCTGTTGTTCAAATTTTTTACTACGTAAACATGTGCAAGAAAGACTTCTTGCCTGTTGCGCCGCGATAAGATCTTTAACTGTTAAAAGGTTTCTCGAGACACCATTATCAAGCTTTTTGCAACGCAATACGTGTTCGGTGTGAACGGCTCCTAAAGTACACTAGTATATGGTTGGCAAAAATGCAACAAGTCTTTATTTACAAACACGCCCCCTGCAACTCGATTATTCGTGATTCTCAATCGTTTAAGCACTGCAGAAATCCATTAGCTAGAAAACAAAATGTTTTCAGCCCACGAAGCATTTCAAAAGTATAGCCACAAGAAATAAACACTATGTGTGTTAACATGATTTTAGTGTGATAAAATCACATACTAAACTGAGGATTGTAAAGAGAACTTTTCTATCATTCATTAAAACTGTAATTTCGACACACTCCTGGTTCTAAATGTAAACTCAATCACTCCTAGTTTTATTTAACCCGATTCACCCAGTACAGATGTATAGTTATCGTCTTAATATCCCATAGAACATCAAAACAATGTAAAACACTACCACCGGTCATTTTAAAGCACAAAGATATGCAAGACTTAAATAGCCGTATTTGTAAGAAACGGAAATGTTTTGTAAATGAAAGTTGAAGGCAGTAGATCATGTTGTCTTTACCTTAGAAAGGAAAACATACGTCAAGCATGTCGCAATTAAAATAACGACTAGAGCTATGGACGTCCAGATAAAATGCACTCTGGCGGTGTGCGCCATCTCAGTGCCTGCTCCACTATGCTGAAATACCCGCAGTCTCAGACTGGAAATGCCTCTTGTGCATACCGGATGAAGTAGTGCCTGAAATGAGATATGGGTCTCCCACGCTTTCAATACTGCGTTACCTTACGGGTGAGACGAGGGTGGAATTGATCATTTGAGACAGAAAATAAAAGTGGCTTTCACTACAAGCTTTTCACTAATTTCGTATCTGAAAAGCCCTCAAAGTTCGTTTTTATTTGTATTATCCCTCAACGATAAAGCGTTCAATAAAGTTGCTTTGAAATGAAAAATGGGTGGTGGAAATGAGCAGCGCTGCAGTTTTAATAATCTTTTAAGTATTAGGCTATATCATGTAACAATGTTTTTTTAATGTTAATAAAAGTTGTTATAAAGGGATATCTATTGTTTACAGTGAATAAATGCGATTATTTTGGAACTATCTGCGAAACAGGTTTTGTCACACATGTAAAAGGTTGATGAATACACATCATTACACACTTAAAGGAATATTCCGGGTTCAATACAAGTTGAGCTCAATCAGCCGCATTTGTGGGATAATATTGATTACCACAAAAATTAATTACGACTAGTCCCTCCTTTTCTTTAAAAAAAAAAAAAAAAGCAAAAATCTGGAATCCAGTGAGGCACTTAAAATGGAGGTAAACGTGGCCAAATCTGTAAACATTAAAATACTCACTATTTCAAAAGTATAGCCACAAGAAATAAACACTATGTGTGTTAACATGATTTTAGTGTGATAAAATCACATACTAACTGAAGTTAGAGACAATTTTACAACTTTATTGTCATGCCGATGTAATGTCAACAAACTGTAAAACCACTGTAAGAATTGTGATTTAAACAACTTTATAGCTCAAATAATACACAAGTTTTCACAGAAAAATTAAGGTAAGTGCTTTATTAAAATTGTAAGCTTCACATTTCTGCCTTTAACCCTGCAAAAATGGGCCCCATTGACTTCCATTGTAAGTGCCTCAGTGTCACCTCAGATTTTGCTTCTATTTTTTTAAAGAAAAGGAGAGACTAGTAGAAGTAAAATTTTTGTGCTCATCAACATTATGCCACAAATGCTGTCGACTGAGCTCAACTTCAGCCTAATACATTTGGCATATCAAATTAAAATTACCATCAGACATGAAATATACATATTAACATTTTAATGTTAATATTAAATAACAGTTATCCATTGAACAATTGTTACTTAGTGCATTCAAAATAAATGCAAAGACATAATTTAAGCAGTATGACATTATTTTTATTTGCATATCCTTTCACAAATTGTAGAGCATATGCGCTGCTTAAATACTCTCATGGCAAAAATGTGGCTAAATTTGGCTAATTCGTATGATACCGTACAACTGCACTCGTATGAATTCGTAAGACTTTCACTACAGCCAATGACGTCACTGGACATCGTTTCCATCAACTCAACAATTACTTGCTTCAGTCACACATAACAGCTTCCTGTCATGTTTACACACTCTAGTGATCGGTGAAGGGCATATTAATAAGCATGTCCTTAACGCCTTGTGTGCAAAACTCATGCTTCCTCATTACACATCTGGGCCTGCACCTGATGAAATCGTACAAAAATGTATAGAGCGAACCTGTACGAAATCGTAAAATATATATTAATTTCATGAGACTGGGTTGGCGCTGCAATGGTGAAGAAGGGGTCCCAATCTTCCAGTTAGATCTTACATGGATTTTGTTCATATAAGATAATTTTTACATCATATTTGACCTCATATGTCATAGTGAATTAAAAACAGCCATTTGTGATCAGAGTTTGTGTGACTGCTTCATGAAAAACTCAAAACTAATGACAGCAGCTGCAAAAAATGTGTGTATCAATAGAGCAGATGCGATCACAATAACAGCGATCCGTGAAATATCATAATTTATGTAAAATGCTAAGTTTTTCCTGATCCAATGATCATGGTGGAAATTTAAAGAAGACCAAATATCCAATAATCTGCAGGAAATGGAGTGTTTTGACCCCACAAACAGCACTTTTGAGGATTTTCATCTCAATTTGAGCAAAGCTTCCATTTAACTTTTTCTTTTCTGGACTGCCTAAAGGACCTGGAAGTAGCGGAGTGGAGCATTTGTTTAGCAATAGTAACATCTTCTATAGCAATATACAAACAATCACTAATTGGAATTTCTTGATCTTGTCAGATTACTGATTTAGAGGATCAGTAAAACAGGATGTTTGAAAAGGTGACATTGAAAGGTGAATAAAGGCCAGGGATGTTATAGACAGGAACAACATTTACATGTATTTTGCCTGTACCACAATATCCTGACAAGGATTTTGTGGCAACTCTCCGTGAAATAAATACTTAAGGGCACAAATTGACCGCAATTGCTTTAGACACCACCCTTTAGTCCCCCCCCCCCCTGATATACAGGTATGTGAGATCAATTATGCAAACAAGGTCACCACATGTATAAACACATGTTCCCATTGGGTGTGAGCAGCATGACCAAACGTGTTCATGCACTGTGCATGTTTAAGTTTTGCTTGTTTCTTAAGGGATATGCAACCTGTCTGCGAGCATCTAAAGCTCACTGCTGATCCAGCCACAGATTATGTTTTTTCCGGTAATATTTTTTTTTTAATATGACTCACATTTATTGGTTACTCTGTTTACATAAGACACAAGTAAAATTTCCAGAAGAGGGCAGTTTCCCAGATTATTTCAAAGTCAGCAAAAGTAATTGCCCGCAAATGTCTTCCATTTCAAAGGCCTATGGGCCTCTATGATGCCACAATGACATCAAATTCCACTCGTCAGCCCTCTATTGGCCAAGCATAGTTGATTTCCAGCATCATGTGTTCAGATTAATGTAAATGGAGAAAGGTCACAAAACCAGACTCGAGATTTGCGATGAAAAAGAGAATTCACATTTCAGTCTATGGCTCAACCTTAAGGTACTTTAACTGTTTTGTCATTACATTGATATTTCAACACAAAACAACACAACACAACACAACAATAAAAAAATAAGTGCGTGTGGGCATGGTTTTTGTTTTATTTTGCCAAGTAACTGCACATTTTGATGAGTCAAACTATCTTCAGTTTGTTTGTTTTCAGTGTCACCACAGGGTTTGTGGCATTGAGAATGATCTTGGCAAGAATCTCAGCATCTCTCTGTACAGTATGTAATGGGAACCGTATTTACAGAAAGTCAAAAGAGAGAGGCCGGAAAGACTTTTAGTACATCAGTTAGTTTCCACTCAATGTGCTCTCAATTAACAAAATGGAAAATGACAGTCAACTGGGACAGGAGATCAGGGTCAATCAATAAAAAAAAATAAAAAAAAGTGAATCTGCCTCTAAATCATAGCTGTCTGTTGACAAACTTGATTGCTAATTTTACCATCAAATTCCCAAATTAAATTCTGTGTGAGAATAATATGAATTAAATAACTTTTTTTAGTATGCACTCAATGAGCACTTTATTAGGAACACCTGTACGTCTATTTATTCATGCGATAATCGAACCAACCAATCATGTGGCAGATGTTCAATGCATTAAATCATAAAGTTACAGGTCAGGAGCTTCGATTAATGTTCTTATCAACCATTAGAATGGAGAAATAAATTTGATCTCAGTGATTTCTGCCATGGCATGATTGTTGGTGCCAGACGGGCTGGTCTGAGTATTTCTGAAACTGCAGATCTCCTGGGATCACGCACAACAGTCTCTAGAGTTTACTCAGAACGGGGCCAAAAACAAAAAACAACCAGTGAGCGGCAGTTCTGTGGATGGAAAAACCTTTTTGAGTGAGGTCAAGGGAGAATGGCCAGACTGGTTTAAGCTGACAGAAAGGCTATGGTAACTCAGATAACCACTCTGTACAATTGTTGTGAGCAGAATAGCATCTTAGAATACACAATACGTCGAACCTTGAAGCCGATGGGCTAATAGAGATCCTAATAGAGTGCTCAGTGAGTGTAAATTAGAAATATGTGTAACCCTAGTAACGTAGTACTGAAATTACACTAGATTTAGACTGAAAATGTAATTAGATTACAGTAACTAACATTGTGATCGTATTACACTCAACATTGTTCAGAAAGTGGGTTCAGGAGGCTGATCTTTAATTGCTTCTAAAAGCTGCTGTAAAAAAAAAAAAAAGGTAGCCTCACTTGTTAGAAGCTGAAACTAGTATAACTTGAAGAATGAAAAAATGACTCAGACCCTGTGATATTTGTTAGCACGACCCCTTAATGTATACCCAGAATATGTGGGAGGTTGCAGGAATATTCCCCAGCTAACTACCTGACCTTTGATAAATCTTTCACTTAAAGATGTTAATTTATCCGTGGGTGGGGGGGCTTTCTATCCCCTTACTGGATTGTTTTTAAGGATTATGTGAAAAAATATTCACCTTCTCTAAAAATCGTTTTCATTCAGTTAATAAAATACTCTTGTAAATGGCAAGATCGTGAACACAAATCATCCAAAAGAAAAAGGCAATACACAGAGGAAACAGTTCACCATGGAGATGTCTGCACAGTGACATTTGCCAGAGAAGACAATGTTTTTCCAATGGTCGGTTGTCCAGAATTGATAAGAACATAATTACTCTGTGGGTTATAAACTATCAAATAGGAATTAATTATGAATCTGAATCAACAACAATCTTGCACAAATGGGGACATTCTAGGCTAGGTAAAGCTCAAACAAGATTTAGGTAGCCTACATTTTTAATTGTTAGGAAGTCAAAGAGTTGTGTGTGAGCTGCATTTGGATAACTTAATAAATGAAACCTTTTATGGCATTTATTACCTATATTCTTCCTGCTTAAGACAATACCAGACAAGTACATGGGTAGTAACTCTTTCAGCCATGGCACATATTTGTCACATCAGCATATTGCTTAATAAAACTCAGAATAGCAGCTTCAAGTGCTGAATATGGAAAATGAGAATGTCTATGTATATTTGAAATCATCTGTTATAAGAAAAAAATAAATAAAACAAAGGACATGGTCCATAAATGAAAGTGATGAGTATACTGAACAGAAAGAAAGTGATCTGAGCAATAATGTAAATTATTGTACAAAGATGTTTGAACCTTTATGGTCTCACTAAAAGTACACAGAATTATCGCAAATTGAACAGTTAACATACATTTTATGGGTATGATTTAGTATATTAAGTCAAACTAACCATTATGAACTTTGAGTAAAAGTATTAAATACTTTTACATGAGTAATGAAGGCAAATATTCAAGTGTCTTTCCCTAATAACAAACAAACACTTGTTTACTCTGGTTGTCCATTCCATTCAGTGAAATGGAAACTTCTTTTTAGTGAAGCAAGACATACTCAGCATGTTTCAAATAAGTGGCATCACAAAGTAGCAAAACTTGCTTTTATTGAAATATTTCAGAGTTAGTTGTGTTGTGAGTGTGGTGCACCACGCACCACAAATGATGCACAAACCATACAATAGTCTCTGTGAAATTAAGACACCATTACGAGAGTTGTTCAAATGTATTTTCTATGAGTGTGCAAGTATGCTGGATACAGAAACAAGACAATTTACCTTTTCCTTGTCGCCACATGTACCGATACAATAGCAGCCTCCTCATGACAACCATTCTGCACATCTAATATTTACATAGTTTTGTTTAAACACATCTCAGAAGGATGACTTCAGGACTGTGGAGGTGGGAAGGAAGCTAAAGAGAGATGTTGCAAAAGTAATCTAAAATACAGCTAGAGACAGAGATAAACTGTAGCACTTGTCTTGAAGTTTGGGCCAACGCCTTCCAATTTTTACTTATTAAAACCGATTATAGATTTTTCATATTCTTACACACCCTTTTATATTACATTTTATCAGTCTTGCTGACTGACCTGGCATGTTTTTTTTTACACCTCTATACAACACACTTAGTCATATATTAGTTTACCACTCTCAGCACCCACACACTCAAATATGTTCTCTCATTCATCCATTGAACCTCTCTCTCAACTTGTTTTAGCCTGTGCTACAGGCAGTGATTTCTTTAATCCAGTATGGCTGTAAGACTGAATGAGCATGACTATAGCTCAACTGATCAAATTTGTTCCCCTGCTCTGTGGACCTGCTGCAAAACAGAGACAAACTGACCCTATGTTTTTAAATCATCAACTTGAGAGAGAGGTCCATCCAAAATAAATTATAAAAACTTGATGAACACTCCAAGAGTCCACACAACATGGCTTCTTTCAATAGGAAAAGTGGACAGAGGAGAAATTCCTGAAAATAAATAAAACAAAAACAAATAAAATCCAACTATACATGGAAAAGTCCCCTAAATCCACTTTGCTGTAGAAAACTGTGACAAGAACTTGTCAGACACTCTATGTTTAAAACACAGATCCTCTTTGGCCTAAAAAGAAATCATCTACTGTTGTAATTCACTTGGGTAAGAAAGTGTCTGCCAAAATACTTTTAAATGAATGGATAAATCATTCAGCATTTGTCACTCAGTATTATGTACTTCCATTGAAGTCTATGTTACTCTGTATTTTAGGCCCAGTTTAACGCTGCCCCCTAAAGTCATGCAAGTGTAATCCCATGTATGATACCCTTGTTTTGTAGTGGCAATAAAAGTGGGAATACACAGAATTTCAGCTTGTTTTATGGTGTAGTTTTCACAATAAAAACAAAATCCATTCTGAGCCTATCAAATTAATGTCCTCTCTGTGTCTTTAAATCATTCTCAGCATTTACAAAGGGAACAAGTGAATGGATGTAATGGAACTGGCAAGTAAGCATCTGCATATCAGTATTTAATTGCATGAAAATGTGCAAATAATGTTACTAAGCATTTGATTGATCTACCCATGTGTGATGAAACTTCATGCATGTGTATTGAAATCGCTACTTAAACAGACATGCTTCAGTCTTTAGTTTTCTGTCACGCATTAGTAAATTAGTTTCTGCATCTCTGCTATTTCTTCAAAGACAGTATGTTTTAGCTTCCATAGGTCTTCAAAAGGAAGAATGGCTAACTTAGTCTTTCAGTTATGATCCACAGGTGATTTTCTCTCTTTCTTGTCTATCCATCATTTCCTTTTCTTTATATTGGAGTGCTTTTAAGTGTTTGCATTGTGTGCACATTCCTCCTGAGACAACTTGATACCAGGAAGAGAAAAAAAGTCCAAAAGGGGTCCACGTATCCATGGGTCCACTATCTGCCCACTGTTGGGCCAGTGCTGGCATAGCAACCCAGTTTCTGGTGCTATGGAAGACTCGACATCAATTACACCTTGTACAAAATACCAGGTCCGGTTAAAGCAAGTTGTCCATTGCCCATATCATTCACTTCATCCTCTAAAAGCCCTGATATGTCAGCATTTGGAATGCTATCGTGATAGCTGCTAAAGCTTATATTGTCTTCCTTCAACTCAATGGTCCAGAAGGGGGCGTTTAGTTTGCGGTTTTGGTACTCTCTGTAAGTGTACACTCCGCCCACCACAGCCATGAGCGCTACCACCACTATGATGATGACAGCTAGGACAATGATGTTAAAATTATTCCATGGAAGCGGTGTCACTGTGGCGGTGGTGGTGTTGGGGGTGGTGCTGGCCAGGCTGGTTATCAGCGTAGTTGCTAAAGAGTTGGAGGTAAACTGGGCTGTAGCATTGGGGCTGGAACTCATGGTGCTGTAGTGAAACCAGTGAGTAGTGGTTGAAGGAGTAGTGTGGACGACTGCAGATAGGGCCACAGAAGGACATACAGACAGAAAGAAAAAGATAGACATTATAAAACATTATGCAGATATTATAATAAAATATCCATTATTCAATGACTCTCTGTAATACTTTGATTGGTCCATCACAGCATTCTGTGGTCAAATAGTTTTGTATGATAACTTTGAAATAATACAATTGATCTTTGTCCCAGGCTATCAATTTTTTGTTGTTTTAATTTTAACACAACAAGAATGGAATAAATGCAACAGTTAAAACTGTTATTTGATCAACTGGTTTGAATAATATAATATTTAATAATATGAAACATTCAATTGTATGGTAACATATTAAAAGTATAAATTACCTTTTAGTTTACAGTGAAAATTAACATGTAATTTACGGTAAACTGTTTTTAAAATTACAGTGAATAGAAAAGATTAGTTCCCAGAAGTCCATACGTGACCCAGTACATTTAATTATACTTAATTTTAATGGTTATGTTTTTATTAAAATATAATTATTTTTTACAACAGTTATGAGCATTGGGTTGTTTTATGTTATTTTATTGTCATTTGTGTTACCCTGATGGTGTTTGTGTTTGTGCAAGTGACACTGTGCAGTTTCTATTGCACCTAGAAGGGCCACTCTTGATGAACTGTTGATGATCTTCATATGACTTTCTGTTGTTGAAATTGTTAACAAAACTTTTTTGTTGGTATATTAACATTATATCATGTAATGGTACAAATGTTTGTAATCCCTAATTATACAGGCACCACAATTATATACTGAAATGCCTGAAACACATTTTTGTACTTCAACAGAAATATCAATCACATCATGGAAAAATAAAACGTCCTTTTAAAGGTGCAATATGTAAGATTTGCAAACCCATTTGAAATGGGTACTGCAGTCCAAATTAAAAATATTGGAGAGTTGTCTGCCCCATCCCAGATTCAAGCTCATAGGAGTTGCAAGAATTAGCCAACTCAGCATCCGTTTTAAAGGATTTCTGGGCTTTAAGCTATCTCCATCTTCCAAAGGCATCTCCAATATTTATCCTTGTTTTACAATGCCTCTGGTCATGGTGGTTTTAGATAGATGTCAAGGCTTTTTAGGTTGGGTGGAATCTGTTATCTCTGATTCAGTTCATTTGCTGGCTTCCATGGCTGCAGCATGCAGTGTTGTTTGCCTGCAAACTTGTTCAAATCTGGCAACCTGGCAGTGTCAAAATATTATTGGTGAGTGGGCAGTGGGCGGGATCACACAGGCCAAAACATAAACAGAAATTCTGGCCTGGAATGGAAACATCAAAGTGGAATATATTGGCTGTAGCATTGTTATCGGTAAAGCCAGTATTTCAACTCAGCATGTTTCCTAATTCTCTAATGACATATTATGGTAATTTTATGAAAAATATATATAGAAAAAAGATGAATATTGCAATAATCAGATTATAAGGAATAATAAATTTAAGTTGTTTACATGCTAACCACTTCATTCCCTTTTGCTACTTGCCATTACTCTGATTATTTGCTGAGAAATGTGATGTTTTAATGCTTTTATATAAATTAATATTTATTACAAAAAACAACTTGTTGCAAATATGTCTCTTTAAATACATATTGGCATTAGGAAAATTAGTTGGTCAGTTTGTGAGTTTGTGAGTACAGTTTTGTACGATTTATTAAAATAACCACTTCATAAGAGTCAATTTCGATTACACTGGATGCACTGTCTGTTTTGATTCACTAAAAAGAATTGGTTTATATGAGTCATTTGTTTGTCAGACTACATTGGTTGCTCTGTTTTGATTCACTAAAAAGTATTGGTTTATATGAGTCATTTGTTTGTCGGACTACATTAGTTGCTCTGTCTGTTTTGATTCAATATAAAGAAGCAGTTAATAAGAGTAATTTGTGTGTGAATTGGAATAAACATGAAGGATGTTGTTGTGTTTTGCCCACGAGCACAAACTCATTTCAAATACATGTTTCCTTACCATTATTTTGCTGCATATGGTTTAATTAATCTCCACCAAACCAAGTGGTTAACATTTTGACCCATTTAACGAGTCTTCTTCAGAACTCGTTACAGGAGTTGAAACGTTAAGTTATTGTTGAAGCAGTGAGTAAGTGTGCGAATCTTTCTGTTTTAGATAGTATCGTTTTTTGACTCGGCACCTTACAAAATGTATTATGGTGTGTGTGTTCTTACAAAAAAAATTTAATCTCCCCAACATTCATTTCAGATTGCAAACTGACATTCACAACTTGGGAAAATGTGTTTTCTTTTGCAGTGGGGATGTAGAAGGGGAAACACTACTGCTGAAAAACGGTGCATGGAACTGCCATTTTACATAAAGCCGAAAAGTAGGTGCAGCTTCTTTTTAGCAATATTTTTGAAATTTTAACCTGTGCCTGCAGCACTGGTGCAGGTGCACTTTGGTCAGAGTGGAAGAAATGTGATTAAAGTCTTTACATGCCAGTATGAAGCAATTCAAATAGGAGTGCTCCACATACAAGAAAAAGAAAAAAATATCGACACATTCGCCGTAAAAAAAACCTTGGTGCGCAAATGTTTGCTCCAGGCGGAACGGCTTTATAGGAATCAGTTGTTTCTTTTCAAAAAGTTAATTGTGGCGAAAATTCACAATTGGTATGCAAATGCCTTTACAGTACAGCAGCACTCTGCAAACATGTGATATGTATGTTATAAATGAAAGATAACACAAAAGAAATGGAGAGAGAAGTGGAGAAAGAAAAAGAGGAAGAGAATCTTACAAGGGCGAGAGCAACATGTGGAGTAGATCTAATGTAATGTAGAGAACAGACGCTGCACACTGGTAGATGGCTCATGAGCAGGAGTGATTCCATCTGTTCAGTAAAACAGACAACTTTGGCAAGAGAATGCCAGACTGTACTCACAGTACAACTTTGTGTAGGTAAGGACTGTGATCCTATATAAATTCTGAAATCCTATCTCAGTCATTCACCCTAGAAAATATGTAAGGTTTAATATGGGAAATACAACATTTCAACCAATATATTTTCCTGCAACATATATGGAGCTCAGTAGCACAGCGTAAGAAAATAACCATGAGACATCAACAGTGAATGGCAACAGGAATGTTCTGTAGCACAACATCTGGAGCAGTGCTTAAATAGGGACCAAAATAAATTTATTTTTGTTGGTGGAGTGGAAATATTGACAAATGCAGTGTGTGTATTTGGCCGACTTACAGATGTGATAAATTACTCTTTTTTTTTTTTTTTTTTCTTCCTTTTGGAAGGTACCTGGCCTTTTCACTATTCCTCACCAAAAGAATGAACAGCTTACAGATGAATGCTGTGAGTAAGAGAGCGGATCTGGACTTGTCATTCCACAACACATTCTCTTTTCTTGTCTTTAAAAACCATAGTTCCTTAACACACAAGAAATATTCCTTTATCTCTCAAAATAAGTGCTTAAATATATATTAAATTAATAGTTCACTCAAGGGGAAATTATTGTCATAATACACTCTCCTTCATGTCGTGCCAAGCCCACATGACTGCCTTTCTTAAGTTTTGATGAATATCCCAATCCCATCTTTTCAATAAAATGACTTAAAAAAGAAGCTTTAAAGAGGGTTGTAAGTATCATACAAGAAGTCCATTCAATTTATGCATCATATTCCATGCCTTCTGAAGGCATTTGATGATGACATTTTTTTTTTTCAGTGAAAATCTCTACATCCATTGCATGTGCATGATTACGTTTATTATACTTTTGGGTCCTTTTTTAAGGTTTAAAGTAAAGAGCTATCCTGGTTTGTGCAATTGTATTGAAAAGATGCACCACAATATTCTTTAAAACATCTCTTTTAAGTCACGCATAAGAAAGAAAGTCAAATGTGTTTGGTTGAGTAAATGATGACAGAATTATCCTTTTTGGATGAAATATCCCTTTAACATCTTATTGCATGCAAGATATAGCCCATTTCAAGGACTATTCATCGGTTAAGGGAAGTGACGTCTTTGTAAGATATAGATAATTTCAAGGACTATTCAACTATTAGGGAAATGTAATGTGTTTAACGTTAACAATGTAAACAGTTTTGTGTTATTAAAATGCTGCTAACAGAAATTTTTCAAGACCAGATAAGCACAGCACAGCGTTCTAATTCCTTTGTTATTGTTGACGTCCTTGAAATGGTCCATAGAGGGCAAAATCGAATCTAATGTCTTAGATTAAATCTTGTTTAATCTAATTTTTGTACTAAAGTCCTTTTAAAAGTCCCTTTAATTAAGCCCCCCCATATTCTTCATATTAATACGTATGACCCTAAGCTCATTTCCTGTCCTGGCTTTGGCTCTCACCTTCAGGAGAGCAGTTTCTTGTGAGCGCGTCCCCTGTAAAACCCTCTGCGCAGCGCTCACAGTGCAAGCCCGAAGTGTTGCTGATGCAGCTCAGGCAGTGGCCCGTGTCCGGGTGACAGATCCTAGGGGACGTGCTGGGGTCCGCGTTCCCGCTGCAGTTACAGGGAAGGCAGATGCTGTCGGCATTGTAGAAGCCATCACTACACTGCTCACAGTTAGGACCCTGGTACTCTGGCTTGCACTGGCTACAGACCGGCTGGCCCGTTGAGTCTAGAAATACATGGACACAAGGAATGCTTCAGGTTAAAGGATACATTTATTCCGTTAACACTGTATTAGAGAAGCAAAGCACAGTATAATCTCTTTCCAATTAAATTACCAAAGGACTTTTTCCAAAGGAGATCCAAAGTTAACTTGGCCACCAGATGGCAGAATCTTTTTAGAATGGAGAAGGCAGAGCATCTGAATGAATTTAAGGAAAACCTGGAGTTACAGTACTGAGGTATTTTTTTTTATATAACTCTACATTCACTTGTCATATGAACATGCTATAAGGGGCTTTTTACATTTGAAAATGTTAACCCAGGGTCATTCTAAGACCTGGAAATACAATGTAATCCCAGCTTCCCTTTTTCAATGTTACACACTATTCAAACATTCCTTAATGTTAGCATGACTTTTAAACTATTTATTTTTATTAATGGATGTTACTGTTCTTTTTGTGAAGGATTCATCCATGTATTTTTGCAATTTTATTATTTTCTTTGACCTTGTATTATTTAATCAAAATATCATAACTTGCACTTGCAGTGACTCTTCTCTGATGACATATACAAGTGGTAGTCAGTTTTATACCCACCCCTTCAAGAGTCTTGTAAACAAACTTGAAGTCAGCTAATGCAAAGATTAAAAAGGTGTATTTTCAGCAGTTTTTTCCATGGGACAGCTGGCTTGAATTTACATTTTGCATAAGGAGGAATAACGGCGAATTTGCAGTTGTGTTCAAGACATTTCACGCCTTAATTGCTGAGGTGATCACTACAGAATACGTGAATCGGATGCCTATGGAGTTTATCAATATTTTTAAAAGCAGATATCTTGGGATCAGGGTTGGGGAGTAACAGGATTAAGTATTTAAAATGCTAAATATAAGTAACTGTATTCCACTACAGTTACAATTTAAAACATTGGTTATTAGAATACAGTTACATTAAAAATGTATTTTGATTACTGAAGAGATTAGTTTGAATTTTATTGGCATTTGTTTAATTTAATATTTAGTCCTTTCAGATGGAAAACATTTATACATATAAAATATGCGATCCAAAGTGCATTTGAACAGAAGTGAAACGCTTTCTTATGATGTGTTACATTCATACGAGCAGACAGAGAAGTAAGTTTGAAGTAAGTTTGGAGCAGAAGAAATAGAAATAAACCTTGTGTAAATTGTCAGTTTTATGTTAAGCTAAAATGCCATTTCATTTTACTTGCACATGTTACCAGACATGATCATATTTTTTTTTTATCAAGAAAATTCATGCTAGATCATGATTTCTTTTTTCTAGTAAGACCTCTGATATTAGGGCAAAAATCATATTCTTGATAATAATTTTTATATTTTTTTCATGTAAAAATGTCTAAAATTCATTAAAATAAGATCAATTTGGTTTATCTTGTTTTAGAGACAACACTGCATAAGATATTTAGGTTTATCAGAGAATGTGTTTTTAACATGTGTATTTTGTCTTACTGTACTGACAGATTTTTTAATAGTCAAAACAAAGTGAAATAATCTATCAGTGCTGAAGAAGTAATCCAAAGTATTTAGAATATGTTACTGACTTTGAGTAATCTAACGGAATACATTACAAATGACATTTTACAGCATGTATTCAGTAATCTGTAGTGGAATACATTTCAAAAGTAACCCTCCCAACCCAAAAGGTTGAAATATTGTGATCTTTTACTTGCTTGTTTCTCATTATAAGCAAAGACTATGATATGCTATTATCAGTGTGTTGAGATCGCTGCTCAATTTCCCTGGTAACCGCCTCTGGCTCAAGCAGCACGATGAAAGGGGTGTGTGTTTGTGTCGACTGCAAACACTCCGGTATGTAACGCCCACTTTTCACAATCCAATCAACAACTGATGGATAAAATCAAGTGCCCACCCTACATTGTTTCTAGTTCGATAAGCTGTTTTACTCGGAACTACGTCACAATAAGTCAGTTGCAACTTCTATTTCATGCCGACTTTAAGCTTTAATTAAGTGAAGTGAAGGTGTTCTTCCGCATTCATACAAAGAAAAAAACATCTCCTCTGCCAAAAGTCTTTCACAGCACATTTGCAACTAAAAGTAGGAAGCTCACAAATATCAATCAAAACATTTGCTTCTAAACCTCAGTGCTTTAGTGTGCCACATAATAAACATTATCTTCTTTTTTTTTGTCTAAAAACTTTCCTGATGTGTTTATCAGATCAAACCGTTAAAATGAAAAAAAGATGAAATTCTCAGTTTAATCCCACAATTGTGCACAGGGAACAGTGCTAAAACACAAGATAATATGCTTACACATCAGCCACGGGGTGCATATATGAATGCATAAATGCGCCTTTTCCATTTCACAAACATGTAAATGAGCTTTTAATTAATTGTTGTGTAGCCATAGGACAGAAATGTCTTATGCCAGGCAGATACTATAAATAGAATTATGGTGTGACCTGTCACTGCAATTTAAGTTGCAAGCAATCAAATGTGACTTTGATTGTCACAGCATGATTATATGACTACAGAGAAAGAAATTAGAAACTACTGAGAAACATCTAGTGTATTGTATTCTACAGTACTTACAAAATGCTGACATATGAACAATCTGACCTTAGGGAACATAACTGACAAACATTTCATTATTTGACAGTAAGAAAATAAGTCAACTATTGCCCGTTTAAAGTGATTACTTTCTTTGATAAAAACTATCCGAGTTTTAAAATCGTGAACAACCAGAACCTTCCCTTCCCTTCCCTTCCCTTTCTTTTGGAAGAAGACATCAGAAAGTGATAAGAGTGGATGCATGAACAGGCTTGCCTTTCAATCTTTATTTATTATGGGCCACTTTTTTTTTAGATTAACAGATAAGGATTTATCATGACTGAAAACCTGTGTGTACAGTATTCTGTATGATGGAGAGGATTCTGTGTTTGAGGAAGAGATTAAAAAGTCCCCCCCAAAATGAATGGAAAATATTTCAAGACTGGATAAAAGAAAAATTTTAATGACCTGGCCCACAGAAGCAGAGATAAAATAAAAGAGAGTAGAAGAACCGATGAGAGGGAGGAAGAAAGAGAGAGACCATAACGCAAAAACCATGCTGAGCCATTGAGAAAGAGGGAGAAAGACAGACATGCAATTAGACAGACTGTATGCAGTACAATACCTGCTGTGAATCAAATGTATCTAGCAGAGATGCGGCTTTTATGTTACATACAGAGAGGGCAGTGAATCAGGGGGGCTCGATGACCCTCCTATCGCCATTCCTCAGTCTCAGCCGACAACAGGATATAAAACCAAAACCTCCAGGCAGTGATTCACACCTAGGGACTACTACACTACAAGAGCCAATTTTCCATATTTCTCAAAAATGAGGGCAATAACCATCATGACAAAATAACGACACAAAGGACCGAGAGAGAGTCCAAGGCAGCAAAGAGCCCATTTAGATATACATAACCACCACAGTAAAGAACATGTAGGGACAAAGAGTCTTCTTCGAGAGAACATACAAAGAATCCTTTTGTTTCATCTCACCTGTTTGTGTTTATTCCAAATGAGCCGTATTCAGCTTCTTTCACCAGCAACAAGAACTTCACATGAAATTCAGTACTGCTCCAAGTTTCAAATGTTCCAACATGTTACGTCATACAAAGAGAATTCCGACAACAAAAGATATGCTTCCTTATGTTTCTATAACTCTGATTTGAGACGGCAATGTCTGAATTGAGGTTAGTCAATGTTTAACCAACTCATAATTGTACCATAGGAGGCAGCTTGTGGAGTGTCTTGGCTTTTAGCTAGTTTTTTTTTTCCACCATCACAAGTGTGCGCACACCACTTTTGTGTTTACTTGACGTACTGTGATCAAACAGGTACAGACATGCACACAGCTACAGTCATTCCAGCAGTTTTCACACCTACTGACCCTAAAACATGAATAAAAATATACTGAAGTGTCACAGCTTCATTCTTAATATAGAGGATGATGTGAGTAAGTCTTCAGTATTCAGTAGTACACATAAATATTTTACTGATTTCAATTAACTTTACTGTTTAGTTTTTCCTTCATACAAATCATAAACACTCTATATACACATCCACACACAAGTTCAATAGAATATATATATATATATATATATATATATATATATATACAAATATATATATACTTTCATTTTCATGTTTCGATTCTTGCTACATTTTAAAGAGCACTTGTTATGGTTGTTCAAATATTACCTTTCATGTAGTGTGTTATATAGCTGTTTGTGAACGTAAAAAAAGTCTGCAAAGTTTAAAAATAAAAGTGCACAACAAATGGAGTTATTGAACCCCAAATGAAAGAACCGATTCTGAACATCTGAAACAAGTTGTACAGACTTACTTCCTGTACTAACCTACGTAATTTGGTAACAAAAAACCCACCTCTGGTCTTCATTGGCAGCTCACGATTATCTTTGGCCCACCCTCAAAAAGATGTTTAGAATGAACGCATTAGAACAGATAATTGAACGAGTCATTTTTGACACTGGGGAAAAAAAGGTAATGCTGCTATTTAAATTGTGAGCAAATTAAAGTGTTTTTTTTTTTTTTACCTTGGATGCATGTAAGTCTATTGTATGAGACCTTTAAAACAAAATTAGGCATGTTTAAAAACCATAATTGGTGCACTTAACATCTCAGTGTTAGTCTTTTATTTGATCACTCTTTGACTACTACAAAGCTGGTAAAAACAGAACAGCAACAGAGCAAGCGACATCATACAAATTATACCAACTGACACTACGTGTCAGATAAACAAGGCAATCACTGCTAGGTCATTTCCAATACAAATTCAGCCAGCGTATGCAAATCAAACATGCATTTCACTAAGGAAATCCAGCACTGGCAAGGAGAGCAGAGAGACTCTGTTCAAAAGGTGCCACTTGTAAGTATAGAAAACACTAATAGCAGAGGACATTTCTGTGGTAAACGAATGAATGCATTTTTAAACTAGAGCGTATGTACATGTCACTTAAATTGTACCAATGCTGTGCATTTTTCATTTCTGCCAAGTCTTCCACAGTAGCTGGAGGGAAAAATAATGGATGATGTAACAAGCTACAGTCCTATAAACAAGTGTAACGGATAAGGATGGGCAAGGAGGTGGTGGGAACCGGCTGAGCAGTCAACTTTTAATGACATAAATCAACTTAAACACACACACACACACACACACACACACACACACACACACACACACACACACACAGGCCGCGTATGTCTCCCTCTCTCTCGAACTGGCGCCTCCGGCTCATCTTTATCACCCTCCGAGCTGATCAGAACAATTCAGGGCCAGGCGTGCATCCTCTAGGCCCGGCCACGCCCTCCTCCTTGTCACAAGAAGTTAATATCATCAACTTACATTTTAGACATTTATTTGGCCAGTTTTAGTCTATTAAAAAAGCAGGACATACCAAGTAACTGAGAAACACACATACTGGAAGCTTGAATATCACATACACAGACAAGCAGAGATACTGTACAAAGAGTAAAGCGCCGCAGTTCAGTTATACTAAATAGCAGCACTCTTGGAATATTGCTTATCCAATAAGATTAGCAGACTTGTAACACCTGCATAATTTATAATTACATAACAATAACCGTATATTGCACTGATGCAATATTAAACAAGAATTACATATTGTGATACAGCCAGCCTATCGCACAGTTGTCACGAAAAGAGAGCTGAGCCAGCAGGCAAAGCTCTCGATCTACCGGTCAATTTTAGTTCCTACCATCACCTATGGTCATGAAGGCTGGGTCATGACAGAAAGAACTAGGTCGCGAGTACAAGCTGCCGAAATGGGTTTCCTCTGAAGGGTGGCGGGTTTCTCCCTTAGAGATAGGGTCAGGAGCTCAGTCATCCTTGAGGAGCACGGAGTAGAGCCGCTGCTCCTTTGCGTTGAAAGGAGCCAGTTGAGGTGGTTTGGGCATCTGGTAAGGATGACCCCTGGGCGCCTCCCTAGGGAGGTGTTTCAGGCATGTCCAGCTGGGAGGAGGCCTCAGGGAAGACCCAGGACTAGGTGGAGAGATTATATATCCACACTGGCCTGGGAACATCTCGGGGTCCCCCAGTCAGAGCTGGTTAATGTGGCTCGGGATAGGGAAGTTTGGGGCTCCCTGCTGTAGTTGCTGCCCCCGTGACCCGACTTTGGATAAGCGGTTGAAGATGGATGGATGGATACGGTCAACCATTTTCTTTATTTTTAATTTATTATAACATACATTTACTGAGCACTTTATTAGGAACACATGTACACCTACATATGCGATTATCTAATCAGCCAATCATGTGGCAGCAGTGCAATGCATAAAATCAAGTAGATACAGGTCAGGATCTTCAGTTAAAGGGGTCATGAAATGGAAAATAAATTTTTTCCTGGATATTTATATATAAAAGAGGTAACTGTACTATAAAAACATACAGTAAATTTCAGAACTCAAAACTTCCTCCCCAGTCTAAAAAGAGCATTTATACTCGCCACCCTGCTGAAACGTCTCATTTTGAAATCTGTCTATTTGTGACGTCACAACACATTGTACATTTGTATTTACACATCCCACAACATGCGTCATCGCAACCTTGGCCCTGCCTTCTGGCATGCATTCGAGAGAGTAGGCCTTGTGTGGGTAACTATTTCTGAACACCAAAGGTGTCCCTACCCATCTGGATGATTTTTAATTATTTTGTATATAAACATGAACTACACAGACTCTTTGACCGCTGCCATGCATCACACTGCTTTTTCTGCTCGCTGCTGCCTCTTTTTGTTTTTTTATTTAAGCACAAACACATCATGCATGCATTCTTTCCCACATCTGTGCTGTTTTTAATTGTGGTGTATGCAAACATGATCTAGATGGTCGTCTTTGTCAGCTTCTGTGTGTTTCCGGCAATGTGTGCCTTAGTGTGTCTACAGTATGTAGTATGTGAGTCATTTCACTTTTGTGTGCGTTTTTTTCAGCTCATTTCATGGATTGCTTGTGAATTTGAGGGGCTGCATGATGTTATCCAATCATAACAGTGGGCGTTTACATTGAAGATTTAAGGAGGCGCTTTGGCCGAATCAGAGCATTTTCCACCATAGTGTTCCTAATAAAGTTCTCAGTGAGTGTATATAGAAATATGTTTAACCTTAATGTTCTTAGAAGTAATTACATTTATTTAAAGTCAGTAACAGAGTTACTATAATATAATTACTTTTCAGTTAAAAAGTAGTGTCACTTCTGTTAAAGTAACTCAGTGAGTGTGTGTGTGTGTGTATATATATATATATATATATATATATATATATATATATATATATATATATATATATATATATATATATATATGCATAATGCAGATTTTTTTAAAGAACACTCAATTCATACTTCAACGCTTTGACCTCTTTTGGAACTATTTTCGTTGGCAAGGAAGAAACGCACAAACTAACTTACAATTTTTAGTCTGAAACGCAAGTTATTTAATTTTATTTACTTTTCATTGAACTGTTGTTCAAGTAATATAGAAGTTTAAAAGTAATTTTGCACTTGCCATCAAGCTGTTGCTCCATATATTCCATATATTGGCTGTGATTTCTGCAGCACAAGGCCATGAATGAATCACAGTCATGCCGATAAATGGAACAACAGCATTATTACTTGTGTGATATGGCTTAAATACAAACCATTTTTAATAAATATTAAATAGTGAAACAAAACAATAAAGATTCAATTCCAGTAAACTATTGTATTCTTAAGATACTTCAGTTCTGAGAAAAACAAGCTTTGAATTGATCCAGGAACCTTACTTTTGTTTAAGGTTCTGTTGCATCTAATTTGTAAAGCCCATTTAAACTCCAGGCTGAGCAAATAAGGCCCTTGTCTCCCATAAAAACCTTACAAACTATCACTTGCAACTGGTTTGAAATAGACATTCGTTCACATCTGCATTTAAATATTCATGAGGCAATCTGTAAGAGAGATACCTAAAGAGAGACCTAATGAAACCAAGGGATACAATATGGTTAAAAATGGCATGTGTACTTCATTGCAAGATTGGGACTTGCAGGATCCCTGAGCTGTCAAAAGAACGTTAAATAATTTCCAGATTTTTAAATCTCAGAGATTTCCATATCCATTTGTTCATCAAAAAAATAAGCACTCCATGAATTTCAAATGACAGATTGTAGAGCTTCATCTGTGCTTGTCAGTTGTGTTCCACTAGCAGGATCTTACAAAATCATGTGTATGTGTTTAAGACCTAATGGTATTTTTCAACAACGCACAATAGTAAGAGTGTGACGGCCATATGACAGTAAAACTTTATGTTCTTAAAATAACACTAGTTAAAACAATAACAACAGGTTGAAGACAATTAATTCTACTCAGTCAGTGAGATCGTGTACATCTGTAAATTCAGAGAGCTGCAAACTCAATTAATGAATTATTGACACTTAGAAAATCCAGTCATTCCAAGACATCAAATTACTGACTTGAGCGTGTGTACTCAGTAAAAACTATTATCAGATTCAAAAACAGTTTTGAAATAAATGTTTTCTTCTCATGCAGAAACCCCAGCCCTAACTAATGTAAGCGTTCATATATTCTTACTTATAAAACAGATCATTCTGGACCTAGACGCTGATAAGTCAATACTGTTTTTCAGCCATGCTACAAAGCACAATATAGTGACAGCTATAGCACAAAGCTGTTCACTGTGTGTATATATCATTCTCAGCAAAGCACCCATAGAGGTCTTACTTTACACTAAGGACTATATCTTATAGCAGAAGTATGGAAATGAATGAATTTGCTTATAAATTAATGTTTAAATGAAAATGTGTGTCATTTTAAAGAAGTGACCATTTTAGAAAGGTAATAAGGCTCTACTTAAGGCCATGCTAGAGTAAAACAGAAAAAGAAACTGGGGGGGTGGTGGTGTAGTGGGCTAAAGCACATAATTGTTTTGTTTCACTATTTAATATTTATTAAAAATGGTGGTGGTGTAGTGGGCTAAAGCACATAACTGTTAATCAGAGGGTCACTGGTTCGATCCCCACAGCCACCACCATTGTGTCCTTGAGCAAGGCACTTAACTTCAGGTTGCTCCGGGGGGATTGTCCCTGTAATAAGTGCACTGTAAGTCGCTTTGAATAAAAGCATCTGCCAAATGCATAAATGTAAACTGGTTTCAGACGTACAGTATATTAGATGTACGAATTTAACAAATATATTGCTAATAAGCACCTACGTATATTACTAATTAGTAAATATGAGGCACTGAAAAAAGGAATTGAATAAAGAATTCCCATAGAGATGTACATGTACTGTATTTTGTTGGTGACATTTTCTATAGAAGATTGGCTTACAAGTTTTATCTCATATATGCAATTCAAAAATGTATTTAATTATCTGACACAGTACTGTCAACTTCAGAAATACCAACATAATCTCATGAGAATTTTTAAGAATAGAATTAAATGAATTTGTGAGAAATCATATGACTTAATTTGTATAAAAACGTACAACTCATACACCTTAATCCTTCAAAACCCTAATTTTTTCCACCGTACATACAGTTAAACTTATTTATCAATACATGGTCACAGTTTAAAATTTATAACTAGGCTTAGGTATGGGGTTTGGGTTATGGAAAAAATTATGAAATATATCACGAACAGTTAGTACTTTTAACTGTACTAACATGTTTATGGTCTGCGTGAAGTGTTACATTTCTTTGTCAGGTTTTCCTTTGTGTCGATACACATTTTGTTTAGCAAGAAAGAAACAAAACCTCATGGTCTACAAGGACAGACATGTAGTTTTGGTGTAAAAGTCATGCATTTTCACAAGATTTCTTACAAATTGGCCATCTCAAATGAATGTATATAATTATTTTCCACATATTTTGTTTTCTGTGTTCAGTGATTTGTTATTCAGTGCCCGGTGTACACTCTGTAAGCCTTACAAATTACAAATAAACTGATTTGAACTTGATTTAATACTTACTTTCTATCTTAAATTTTATGTTACAACTTGGACACAGAACAAACCAACATATTTACACACACACAAACTCCCGTCTCAACATCAGTGTTAGTGTTTCCTGTGATGTGGTGAGTCTTTAAATTTGGCTGTGAGTGCTGAGGGATGTGTCCAGACTGTAGATGACCATGGACACAGTGAGAGTATAAGAGGCAAAGAGTCACTCAGCAACAGCAGGACGGTGACTCAAACGGGATTACATGAGTCAAACAGGAGGTGTGCTATGACGTGTCTGTCAATTTCTCTCTCTCACTCTCTCTCTCTCTCTCATATGAAATGCATACTAAATGTTGGGTGATTGTTTTCATGGTGTTCAATAAAAGTTTTAAAATTGTGATATTACATCACCACAAAGCCAGAATATTCAGTTAATAATAAAAAATATATATTTATTATGCAGTTCCAAGAGAAGGGCACATCTTTTTTCTCTCTCTTTATTTTATAGAATAGGGAAAATATATTTTTTCCTATCCAATTTTTGGTGTGAATTTTGAGTAAATATTGTGTAAAGTAATGAGTAAACTGAAAAAAAACAAAAACAAAAAAAACAACAACAACAATTGTTCATTTAAATTAAGCAATTCTGTTTACATCTTATCTACTTTTTTTAAATGTAAAATTGCATATATTGGCCACCCTGTTCTCTAGATATATGTATAGGCCTTTAAAAAAAGCATATCTATCGTTCACTACAAGTTGCAGGCGAAAACTTAATAAAGAACCATTTTGGCTTTAACCCACAAGACTTTAGCCATTAAAGAGGCGCAAAATGCTCGCCAAGCCCCAAGTTGACATTAATCAAGCAAAAAGGTCTACATACTCGAACCAGCAATCCACCTGGAACTACATCAGTACTAATGGATGCTGGGATTTGAACCGGCAACCCTTCAATCACAGCAGCAGAGCTAACGCCTCCCCATCGTGCAGTGTAAGGTGTAAATTTACGATCAAAGCCATGTGCTCGGTTTTTGTGCTGAGTGACCTTTTCAGCATGCACACATGTGAATTATTCACTTCCTTCCTCCTATTGGTACCTTTGACATGTTTATATTTTCCATTGTTTATTAATTGACCCCAGTAAAACACTGCTTGAGATGTCCAGAAGAAATGCAGTACAATCTGTAGAGATGGAGTCTAGGGTTTGGCTGATGGCGTATTTTGCTCTTCAGGGAGATCTTTGTTAATAAAAGTGTGGCCTTGATGGGTAAATGAGGAATTAATTTAACACGTGTGCTCCCCTGCACCTCATCAGGCTGCATCATCAGGGATTTACGGGAAGAAATAAAATAAGGTCTGTCGGGTAATCAGACGCTGTCTTGACTATGCAGGTTATTAGCATTCCATTACCATAATCACAAATCCTCAAAGGCTAAAGCCTGTACTGAAGTTCCTATTACAGTGCAGGTTGTTTTTTGGATGTGGGCATGATGATGTGTGCTCTCTCCTATTAATACAGACTCTTCCTACTTTTCATTAAATACTACAATGGGAGGCCACACTTTTTGAACCAAGATTCTAAATTCCTCAAAATACTATTTATCATCTGCTTCTTTGATGCTCCTTCAACTGAACAGCAGAAATGCAGGAAGAGAAGATTGGTATCCAGAGTCATCTATAAGGGTTATCTTAAGATTTTTTATTTCCTTGAATGCTTCCAAATATCCAGGCCTAAAATTAGGCTGCTGTAAGCCTATCCACAAACCCAGCCAGAAAGAAAAAGAGAGAGTGTGTACAAGCGAGAGCGAAAAAGGGAGTGAAGCGCTAGCTTTCTATGTTAAAATATGATATTTTGAAAAGCAAAAATGAATTAAAGTACAAATTTCTTTCAGAAAAATCTAAATCTTTACATTATTCCAAACTTTTGGCCGCCAGTGTATATATATATGTTTTTTTAAGAAGCACCTTTATTTTTCTATAGCTAGCCATATCCGTACACATTTCTATAAGGTGATGCAGCAACCTTATGATATTCATCTTGTTTTATCAGCTCTAAATATGCTTCTCATGTGGCCACATGGATGTGCATGGAATGATTGAAGCCTGAAGTTGTGCTGTGCTCTATCCAAGCCTACGAGTTCTGGTTACAGGAGTGGCTCACATGCTTGATTAAATCTGACTTCCCTTGATATTGTGGTGCATGCAACACATTTGAATTCTACTGAGAATTTTCTATTTTAAAGCGGTATGGAGCTATTCAACCAATTCAAATGGATAAATAGCTGCAATATTCTGAACAGCGCTGATGAGGGAAAGAGAAAACACCTGCCTTGCCCCAACATCCGTTACAAGACTTTTCACATCTAAATATAAACGCCCTTACTAACATTTATCACAGTAAACTATAACATAATAACTGTGGAAGTTGTACCCAAGAAAAAACACGGATAGCACATATTCGCCTGTTATGGGTAAGTATTTTGGATTGAAAGACTTGTTGTAGAGATGACAAATTGTTACTGTAGTGTTTACGTCATTCCACAAGAACATGACCTGTAATCAAACGATATATGATCACATGAATGTGACTTTATTTTTGTATTATTAATTTTTCTTAAGTACCTTATTTTGTTGTGGATGTCCCAATCTTGATACTGGATTTGCACTTTTTAGAGAGCTCAATAATATATTCAAATTAGATTTTGGTTGCATTTGTGAGATAACAAATGTAATTGATTGTGTAAAATATAGCAAATAATATCGTAATATTGATCGAAGGCCCTTGAACTGAATCAAAATCGCATCACGGAAGACTTTTAGGTATCGGCAAACATCGGATCACCGGCTAAGAGAATCCATATAAGATCATATCATAAATGAAACTTGCGGTTTACCCCCTTTTACACCTATTTATTACCCTAAATAACATTTTCACAGTCAACAAAAAAACTACAACATAAAACTACTCTAACTCTGCACACATACATGCAGAACACTTAGCAAGCATCTGCCCATTTGCTGTTGTATGTTGTATTTTTCCATTGTCAGGTTTATACCTTATTACACATGCTCGTGTGACTTCGGGAACACTCCTGCTGCTGTCAGCAAAACCAGCAACCCACTCACAGATAAACTGATCATACAATACCTCACAAACATATTGCAATTAAAATCAGGCTACAGAGAGGGAGCATCAAAATCTCTGAAGGTGCTTCTAAATTTAGTGGGGGTGCTCTACTAGTTAAAGTGAAGATGCTTTAAAGAACCATCGTTGTTCAACCGAGGGTGCTTTAATGTCCGTTTGTCACCCTCAAGCACTGCCACAGAACCGGGCCTGGAGCACTGACTATAACACTATCTGAAAATAGACGAGAAACTCCATCTGTTCTCACCTTTATATTTCATAAGCATATCCTGGAAGGATTCTGTTTCTCCTGCTTAGACAGGAGGCAGGGAAAAATAGTTTTCAGTTTCACTTTCACTTAAAATAAACTTTCCTCTCTTAAATGTCCACCCACCCAGAAACTCAAGCAGCTGGCCAGAATGATGCAAGACATGTAATCCAAAACAGATGTTAGGGGGCACTCTGCTTATTCCAGATGTGGAGATCTCTTCTGAATTGTCTACAGCAGCAGCCAGGCCAAGAAGAGCTTATTAATAAAGTTAGCAGGCTACGCTAAAGGGCTATGCTAGCCTGACGTGCGTGTGAAGGACTCACCCAGCCTACAGCTTCCTGTGGAAGTGACGCTGGAGCAAGGGCAAGGGATGCAGGCGTCTGTTGCAGGAGACCCAGGCTTTCGGTAGAAATTATACCTGCAGTTCTCGCAGCTGGGTCCTACGGTGTTGCCTTGGCAGTTCTCACAGATGCCTGAGAGAAAAGGGGGAGGGAGAGAGAGTTGAGTAAACAGACCCAGAGCAGTGACTGACAGGACTTTGGTCCAGTGAGGTGGACAAGAGTGGAACAGCGCTAGACATAAGAAATCTGAAGTTAGGAAACAGACAGAAAAAAAAAAAAACGATTAAGCAGACGTGCTTCTAAGGAGTGTGCAAGACTGAAACACATGAAAATAAGGAAGGAACTTGGAAAGAGATCAGACCTCGCCCAAGTATGTGCAAATTTAACATAAAATACAAACATAGTGTTGGAGAAGAAAGAAAAAAACATTACAATTTTAGAGTAAAGTTTTGTGTGTGCCAATAAGATGTAAGGAATTCTTTAAGAGGTAAAGGGTTCAAATGTTATATGATGTTGATCTAACATACTGTTTGAAAGGTAAAAGGAAAGAGAACCCAATATAAGTGGTTGTATAATTCACAGAGGAAGCATGAGAAACCACACATACACACACAATGGCATTCCTCTGACTGTTATGCAACAAGTCTAACCTGACATGTGTATAAATACTAAAGCCTCTAATAGGAAAAAAGTGAACAGCAGAAAAATTTAACTTAACAGGCTGAGAGGTAGTGACGAATGGGAGTCATGGTTTCATTCTCTGCGCCTGAGAGAAAAAACAGATACACTGCATAGTAATGAATGTGCAGGATAAAACAGCAGAGAGAATGGCAGGAGAGGAATGGGGTGTTGTTTTGGAGCTGGAACAGGATCTGACAGCATTTTCACACATGATGAAAATCCTTTTGATTCACATGCTGATGAACACCTGTGCTATTGATGTCCAAAGAGATTTCTCTGTTGTACATCAGGCTGCTTGTATTTGCTGTCCTTTCACCCTTCTTTTCTAATAAAGCACCACTTCTGGCCCTACTCTTCCTCAATACAACGTATTTGGAAACTTAAACCAAACATAAAAGTGTATGGATGTCATTGTATAAGATAACAAAATATCAAACCAATTGACAAACCAATTTTTTTTTTTTTTTTAAAGAAAGACTGCACAATCACAAATTTCAAGTGAAGCATTTTACAAAAAGATAGTTGGTCGTAAATTGTAAACCAAAGATATGCTGTTCAAAATCAAGATTTGTGGACAATCTTTCTGGTGGACAAACTTAGTGGAACATGCCCAAAGTAATGTGATAAACTACACCTATGGTTTACTTTGCTAAGACACCTGTGTAAACTTTGAGGGCAACTGACTTCAAACCTTGGAACTAGGTTAAAGTAATTGCAAAAATGACTCATAAAAGTTAAGTTTAACCACAAAGATAAAAATTAGGGTTAGGAGTTAAAAAAAATAAATAACCCTGGGTACTATATAAGGGTTAAAATAACAGTAAAAGTAATGCTTAAATAATTGAAATGAGTCCTAAATGAGTGTTGTGCAGTGCAAGTAATTGAGTATTGTAAAACAGACAAACTCGACCAAAGAGTTTAAGAGCAAAAGTTTTTGGGGATTAATGTAGGTTTATTAAAGAAATCAAATGGGATAAAAAAAATAAAAAATACAAATTATGAATCCACTTCTAACTGCATAAGTCTCCGTATCCGGTCTGTTTGTCTCAATCCATTTATATAAGGCAGGAACTTGAAAAATCTTCAGGGATGGAAGCAAAAACGTATTCCTTTAAAGCAAGACAAAGAGAGCACTAGAGAGATGTAACTCAGTGCCAAAGAACATCGATCAAAGGGTCTGTGTGTCTGAAAAGACGGGCTGCTGTCAAAGCCAATCTAATGTGCATGTGTGTGTGTGTTTTTCCACCTGGTCTCCAGGGCCAGAGAGCAAAGCAAGAGCAGGATCATTAGTGTTCAAACGCTGCTCCCAGTGTTTAAGGTGAATAAGTGTCCACAGCTAAAGTCTTATGCAAACACTCCCTTTGGTCCAGCTCTAACTCTTCTCTCATTCCATAACTGAAGACTGACACAGAGGTCAGAGGAAAGCAAGATCAGAGTCAGGAATACGATTAACAATGATATATTAACATATGAGCATACAGCAGTAGACATGAGAACACATGCAAACTTTTGCTAATGCTCTAGTTGTAGAATATAATCTAGCAAAATTAATTTAACTATAGTGAAGTAATGTGAAAGGCAGCATTTACTATAGAATTCAGTTTTGCAGCCCATATATTAAACAAAACCATTTTTTATTATTTTATATAAAAAAGTCTCAGGTTTTTTTACGTGTTTTTCCCCCATTAAAATTCCATTGATTAAATTTGTTTGTTAATGTATAACTTTAACTAAACATTGTTATATAAATATCCAGTCAGTAAGTGAGTCAGATGCTGTGGCACGGTGGAGGGCGGGACCGGCGCGTGATTACGCACGCCCGGTCCCGTATTAGGTTAATTAAGCCGTCAAGAGGGCTAAAGGCCACTCGCAGACGGCGATCGAGGGAGAGAGAGCTCAATTACGGACGTCCGTTATCTTATGTGTTTGTCTTTTGAGTTCTTCATTAAACCTTTAGTTTATATGTTAAGCCGGTTTCTCGCCTCTTCCTTGCCCATGAATTTGATCTGTGTTACATTGGTGCCGAAAGCCCGGGAAGGAAGAGGGATACGCCGTAGCGGAGTTCTCGCCACTTCTCAGTGGAGCAGCCGCGGCCATCTGCTGGGGGACAGAGGAGCCCAGCCACCTGGACGCGGAGGAACGGCCGCCGACCTCGAGGGGAGGACGGGCTCCTGGCCGACCGCCTGGAGCAGATAGGGCCGCTGCCAGGGGCGGGGGAGTCCCCTACTAGCCGCTGGAACGCGGCGGGGTTGGAGACTGCCGACCGCGTGCGGGGAGGGGCTCGCCGCCGACCGCCTGGAGCGGGAGAACCGCTGCCAGGGGCGGGGGGAGGCCCCTTCGACACCCCGGGAAAGCGGCGGGGCGTTCCGTCCGCCAGGGGCTGAGGACTGCCTCCGATCTGCCCGGAGAGGCGCGGCTGTCGTCCTGTAGAGGGTGGAGAAGTGGCTGAGGAACGAGCTACGGCATATCAGAGAACCGGCGAGTACGTTTTTTTTTTTTTCCTTTAATCTCTCTCTCCTCTCTCTCGCTACCGCTCTGCGTTGGCCTTTTCCCTCTTTTTTTAAATTCTGGTGTTCGTGGGAGGGGAGGTACTGCCCAGTGCAGGAACCTCCCCCCCCCCCCCCCCCCTATTTTTAATTGTTGTGTTTTTTGTTTCCCTCCCCTTGCCCCTCCCTCTTTTTTAAATTATGGTGTTTGTGGGAGGGGAGGTACTGCCCAGTGCAGGAACCCTCCCCCCCATTTTTAATTGTTGTTTTTTGTTTCCCTCCCCTTGCCCCCTCCCTCGTCCAGGTTGATGGGGATGACCTGACGGCAGACCGCGCGGGAGGCGACCCCCCCCAGGGGATGTACATCAGGCCGGGGGTCCCCAGCCTGAAAGAAGGGAGGAATGTGGCACGGTGGAGGGCGGGACCGGCGCGTGATTACGCACGCCCGGTCCCGTATTAGGCTAATTAAGCCGTCAAGAGGGATAAAGGCCACTCGCAGACGGCGATCGAGGGAGAGAGAGCTCAATTACAGACGTCCGTTATCTTATGTGTTTGTCTTTTGAGTTCTTCATTAAACCTTTAGTTTATATGTTAAGCCGGTTTCTCGCCTCTTCCTTGCCCATGAATTTGATCTGTGTTACAGATGCTAACTGAGTAATTGCTCTACAGCAAGAATCAAAGAAGAGGTCTGGATCATAATGTGCATTTACAAACAAATATATAGGCAGAAACAGATCCTTATGCAGTTTTACACATAACTGAATAAAAAAAGATGGGAAATCAAAAAGGTTTAGGTTTGACTATGTCACTTGATTTGCAATAAAAAAATGTATAAATAACATCCTTTGATTATGGTCAAGTAAAATTTAATTACAGAGCACATTTAAAAACAAGAATTGTCCAACAAAGTGGTGCAAAGTGAGATTAGATCAACATGGGAAAAGCATGAAAAGAGAAAGCAAGATATACAAAAAAGGTAAATCAAATGACAGGATTTAAATTGACAGTAGGAACAGACCCAATACCCACTGCTGAACTGCTTCATAGCCCTAGACAGCAGAAAGGGACTGCTTGTGGACCTCAGAGCTGTAATGAAGGCTGGATTATTTCAGTGGAGTGAATGAATGCCAGCCACTTCAATAGAATGAATAGCATGATTGACTACAGTATGTCGAAAGTAATGTTAAGATCCATCGAAGTGGCAGTTTCCAGAGATCACAGACAACGATAAATCATTAGAGACTTTAAGACGAGCCAACTCTGTGCTGTGCTCTGAAGCCCAAATGAGATTCCTCAAAAATCTTATTTCCAGTTACAAACAAAAACGAAGAAAAACAACTTTTATGAAACTGGGTGGAAAAGGCTGAAAATGAATAAGATCCAAGAGGGTCAACAATGGGCGGATGACATGTTTAAAACTGGATGGAATAATGTCATTGATTTGGCAGCTATTTATTATGGAATGAACACAGCTTTGTTTGTTACGAGTAAGAGCGCAGACAAAGCTCAGTCAGAACGTTTGAAAGATAGGAATGTGTCAACTCTGTTTTGAGGATGTGGAAAGAGCTGTCAGTTTGAAATCAAGCGGGCATACAACGAATTGGATTTAGAAGACTACAGCATGTTGTTGGCTCAGAAAGGTCATTTTAACAATGAAGACATTTATAAAGGCTTCAGGAATTTAACTGGAAGAAGATGTGACAACTTGATTAGTACTACATTTATTGGGCAAAATAGAACTTTAAATATATGATAATTTTTTAAGAAATAAAAAAAAATCCATATTCTAGTTTTTAGTAAAATAAAGTTAAATCTATATAACCAATAAATAATCAATTCAATCTTTCAATAGTATAGCCCAAGCAGTTGGAAACTGTGGGCCACTGCCTACTGGAAACACCTGATTAGGTGCCACATTGCACCTGATCACTCATTTATATGTGCACTGACCAGTGTGCACAGTAGGTGGCAGGAGGGAGGCAGAAAGGCAAAATAAAAGGAAAAGAAAGGTTAAGAAAAAGAAAAGAAAGAAAAAGCTGGGAAAAAACCCAAACCAGAACAATGTATAATAGCATGAAACCCAAAGGTTTCCCAATAAACAACTTTAAAACAAACATTAAATCTATTATTTATTTTATTATTATCTGAAAACAAGATTTGGGTTTGACTATTTTTTGTGTAGAATCAATAACAGGCTGAATAAAATTAAGCAAATCAACAATTAGTAGAGATTAGAGAATGTCTAACCAAAGGGAAGTATTGGTGTTAAAAATCAAAAGATTGGCATAAGTATGCATAAAGGAGAAATTTTTTGAAATTTTTAATAAAGTCCATATATTTGGGAGGTCTGTACACAAGTGCACAAAGCAACAAACCCGGGGCTTGACAGTTCCATCTTAAACAGCTGCACCTCAAAACGGTATCTTTCAACAGATCATAGTTTTTGCATACATTTTTAAAAATCTGAAGCTATAATTTTCCTTCACAAGCAGTTCTGTAAGAGCTCTGAAAGACAGACTCTTGGAGACTCATTGAGCAAATTCTCAATCACAAATAGGAAATTCAGTTCACAAGAAAAAATATGTTAAGTTATGTAAATGGGATAAGTGATGCAAAGGGATTGTATTTTTACCAAGGCCACGTTTACTGAAATAGACCTCTTAACAATGGAGTTATTGATGTTTTATACATATATATATATATATATATATATATATATATATATATATATATATATTCTACTCATCAGAAAGGTAATTTCTGAAAAATAACATCTCTGCTCGATAGCTCTGCTGTGATCTTGTCTAATGCAATAAGATGTTAACTTTGACTGATCTTGGAAAACAGGAAAGAAACAGGTTTATAGCAGGTCCAAGAAGTACAAAAAGTGTTCTTTTCAAGGGCCTTTTGCAGCAAACACAGAATCCAGACCCTAGTGCAACAGAAGATCTGCACCCAGAGATCTCTTGGTACACTTCAACAGCTCAAATTGCATTTAACTAAAGTAACACTATCCATTCAACTCATTCTAATGGGACAGTTTGACTCCTGTTGTGCTGTCTGACGTAATGGCAGAAAGATATTGCAAGATCTGCGCTTCTTTGTGTATGCACATTATTGGCTTTTAGAAAGCAAAGCTGTGGGTAGGGTGCATGTTGACAGGAACATTAAACACAACTAGTGTGGCACAAACGGACGCCTGGAAAAAAAACTGACAATCAAAGAACAGTGTTGAACATCAAATGAGAAATTAAACAGATTTAAATTTGGGCTGTCAAGCATTTGTTACAGATTGTTAATATAAAAATATTTTTACTGCAGGCAACAGTCAAAACTGAAAATGATATCAGGCTGGTAAAAAGACTGCCGGATAGCAAAAATTATTACAGAAACAAACTGACGGAATAAGAGAACGAGTAAACAGCAATATTCAGAATGTCTTTTTAAAAAAAGGAGGGGGGTGGGAAGGACAGAAAAAGATAAGGAATGCTCTGCCTGAGACAATGGTCCTAACTTTGAGAGATTATTTCTTATGGCCTTTTCACATGATTTGTGTCAAAGTTCCCCAATGCACTGCACTCTTAGAAGCAAAGCATTAAGCTACAGCATAACCCCAAGTCAAGCGTTAACATGATTTTAAATAATTTGATAAAACAAATTTGCAAAATTTGAGTTTCTGCAGGCCACATCCACACTAATCCGTTTTCATTTGGAAAACGCATCTTTTTCACTACGTTTTTGCCTTCCGTCCACACTGAGATGGCATTTTTGTCCAACGAAAACAAAGCTTTTCGAGAGAAAAAACCCCCCAAAAACCTCTCTCCCAAGTGGATAAATTTGAAAATGCTGTCTTCGTATTGTAGTGTGGACAGGGAAAACAGAGATATCTGAAAACGGAATTGCTGTCCAGCAATGGAACACAGGGATGATTGCTTTTCAGACCATATCTGGAACAGCAATTTTCTGCATGCGCAGTAAAGGGATTAAAGCATTTACATTAGTTTCTGTGTGGATGAGAAACTTGTGGAACATGCTTGAAAACAGCAGTGTGGATGAAAATAATTTTTAAAACGAATACGCCATTTTCAAATGTATCTGGATTACTGAGGACATAGTCTATGATTATCAGACATATGATTGTGAGAAAATTTAAATAATGGAAGGGACACTGATCTTGTGGATATCTATATGCACTGAGTTGTACGTCACAACATCAAAAATATATCATGACATTCGATTATGTATGGCAGTGCTTTTCATCAGGAGGTCAAAGTGGCACCATGATGCTTGTGTTGAGTGATACTTTGAAGCGCTGACGCAAATCATGTAAAAGGCACTTTACAGACAGACAGATCCAGGAGAAAGCAAATGCAATGTAATTATAGAGATTAGAATTACCACACAGAATATTCAGTTTTAGCTGGTATATTTTCAAGAACAACCAACTTTGCACTGTAACATTTCAAGGTTACTGACTTTGGTTGAATTGAGTTGTAGTATTCCTTATTTATAAGTTGCTGCAAAAGAGTATTTTAAATTAATAAATGTAAAAGAGTTGATTTGTGGATATTTATCTTAAAATAAGATGAGCGGAGCACAGATAACTTGTCCTGTGTCAGAGACTTTTTAGCTTGTATGGTGAGAGATATATTGGTTCAAGCTCTGCAGTGATATCAGTAGCAGCAGAAAAGTGCTTATGTGTGATTGTTGAGTCAGAGTGATGACTTGGCTGCTTGGCGTCAGCATCAACATCAGCCTTTGGTAGCTGCACTGGATGAACTTGAAAAAAAACCTCTTTCATAATAAAAATGCAATGCACCATTCTTCCATTTTCTAATGCTTTTACTTTTGAATCTATAATGTATAATGTGAGCCTCCAAGTTTTGACTGACTTGGTGTAAGTGATAATATCTGCTGTGATCAATACAAACATTTTTAAGGATGACACAAAACTTATCAACATGTTACTACAGTAATAACAAGGTTCCCATACTTTTTGATCAAAGAATTTCTGACTTTTGTATGACCTTTCAAGTTATTTGTGATTACTTGGTAAGGATTTCTAAAAATAATTCTGATTCAGACTGATTCACAAACGAACCATTCAGACTGATTTGTAAACCAGTTTTGCCAGTTCACTGAAAAGAAATTACACAATAGACTGTTCGCTCACAAAATCGACACCACTGTGAGCAAGTGATACTCTACCTTAAAAATGATAATTCCCATTTACTCACCCTTATGCCGTCTCAAACGCATATGACTTTCTTCTGCGGAACACAAACCAAGATATTTTTAGATGTATGATGTGTTTATATACTTATAATACAAGTCAACGAGGGCCAAAACTTTCAAGGTTCAAAAAGAACAAAAAGGCAGCATAAAGGTAATCCATACTGTACGACTCGTGAGGTTTAATGTAGGGAAGTGCACGTTAACTGTTTGTAATATTCAGTTAACCATAAAGGTTCACAAAAAGTTATTTAATTTTACTTAGGGAGAAGTGACTTGAGATTAAAGTTTTCTTAACCAACAGAAAAAAATATGTAATTTAAGTGCTAAACCTGATATGTGCTCTGCAGGTTAACATTTTCGTGAGGCAGGAAACACTGGTACTGACTTTTTTGAACATTTTAATGTTTAAACGGTTTATCATTTAACTTTTGGAATTATATTCTGCATACCAGAGCAAAAGGCAAACACATTGGTTTACCGTTATCTAGGGCTTAAACTTTGCCTGGTGAAAAAACATCTGGAATCATGTACAACAGTCACATGAAATCTCCATTGCAACCGGAACATCTTCAGAATGTTGAATCTTGGTGAGACCTGTGCTAAAAAAGCTTGGAAGTTTTGGACCCTACTGGCTTGCATTATATGGATATAAACACATCATACATCTATGAAAATATCTTAATTTGTGTTCGGCAGAAGAAAGAAAGCCATACTCATTGAGATGTCATAAGGGTGATGTGGAGATGGGGGCGTGGTCATACATCTGTCTGTGGGATAGAGAGTGTGGTGAGGCTCGTCACATGAGTTGTCATTATATCTAACACCTGTTTCTTGTTTTAGCGATGGCTGAGGGAGACCTGAAAAGGTGCACAAACACATCAGAATGACAGAGAGAGTGTTGGCTGCATGTGTTCGCCATATTATAAAGTGAACCCTCAAAGACTCGTTTGTATGTATTTGAACACTAAGAGCCCTTTTTGTTAAAGTTTTTGTGTGACACTGAAGATATAACATCATCATGGAGTCTTGTCTTGTCATCAAGTCCCTCGCCAGCATCCAGCATAACCAACACCAAGCAGCTTCAGATCCCTGAAGTTCAGAAGGCACCTGTTTGTTTTTGCACAACTGTTCCAGGATGCCTGTTGGAAATGGTTGCTGGCTGAGGGAACCTGCAGCACCATGGACATCGTCAACCTGGTGACACTGGAACAATTAATCTCCCATCTTCCTCTGGGGATGGTCGAGTGGGTCCAGTGAAACTGCCTGGCGTCGCTGGAGGAGGCAGCCGAAGACTACGATCCAAAGACTCTTTCTTCTCTCTCCTACATCTCACCCCCCCATTTCAGTCCTTTTCTGGAAGTGGGGAAGAACCCCACCCAAACCCCTCCCCAACCCAGGGGGTCCTTCCCCTTGTCTGTGTCCACAACTTCCCCTGTCTACCTACGCTCTCCCCCCTAGGTTGACTAGACCACCCCCGGGCATGTTAGGGAAGCCTGGGCCAGTCTGTTAGAGCTGTGTAGAAGCCGGGCACTGCCAGGAACACTGTCCAGTGATGGAGGTGGGGACACTGGTCCAGATCCCTGACGCTCCACAGGCCGCTCCCGATTGTGCAGGGGCATATCGGATACCGGTGAGTATAAAAGGGGACACATTTCAAGCTTTGGTGGATTTGGGTTGTTCTCAAATCTCTATCCACCAACTTTTGGTGCAAGATGGGAATAGACATGTGAGGGTGTGCATCCAACAGGGGGCTTGTGGCAGTGTTGTTGCAGGAGGTGGGGTGAGGGAGTGGAGGAAATGCCGGTGCTGTACATCATTCGCAAGCTCTCCTTGAGGGAGACGAAGTTCAGCACGACTAAGAAGGAGTGTCTTGTGATCGAGTGGGTGATCCTCACCCTCCACTACTACCTGCTGGGGCAGGCTTTCACCCTCTGCTCAGATCACAGCCCACTCCTGCATGAAGGATACCAACCCGCGGTTCACACGTTAGTACCTGGCACTTCAGCGATTCAAATTTGAGGTGATCCACTGACTGGTGGCATTGATGGCTGTGGCTGACTTTCTCTCCAGAAATGGGGGGGGGGGGGGGGGGGGGGGGGGTGTTAGGCCATATGTTGCCCTGGCAAATCATGAGTCAGGCGGTGGGTGTATGTGGGGATGGGGTAAAATAATCTGAATTAATCCATTTGTTTGTACCGCCGCTAATGGGTGTCTATAAAGTAACTTAATTCATCCAATAAATGTACTCCCAAACCCCTACATTTACAAAATCTTGAAGAGATAATCCCATTCTACCATATCAAAAACCTTTTTGGCATCAAGTGAGATGGCAGTACCCGGAGTCTGATCATTCGCCACTGACCACGATATTGACGTCTAATGTTATCAAAAGAACTGTGGCCCTGGATAAACCCCACCTGATCTAGATGAATAAAAGTTATCATTACTTTTCTTAATCGATTAGCCAAACTTTTTGACAATATTTTAACATCAAGCTGGATCAGGGAAATTGGATTGTAGCTCTTACACTCGCTTTGAGCTTAGTCCTTATTAAGAATCAGACTGATTCGGGCTTGCATCATGGTTGGTGGAAGCTTTCAATTCTTTAATGATTCCGTATGAAATTCTAGCAAAAGTGGAGCCAATTCTGTAGCATAAGATCTAAAAAAAACATAGCGGCAAAGTGATCTGGCCCCTTAGTCTTGCCTGTAGGCAAGGCCTTTATTACCTCGCCAAGCTCCTCCAAGGTTATCGCAGAATCAAGAGAATTGTTTTGCTCAGTAGTCAGTTTAGGGACTTCTAATGGTTCCACAAAGTTTATAATATCTTCATCAGTAGATGAAGACGTGGAACTACAGAGATCAAGATAGAATTTTTTAAAAGCATTATTAATATCAATGGCCGGGATAAAAATTTCACCACCAGCAGATTTCACCAAGGGAATGGTAGAAAAAGACCCTATCTGCTTTATATATCTAGCCAAAAGCTTCTCTGCTTTGTCCCCGACTCAAAAGTATGACTGTCTTGCCCTGAATAGCCAAAACTCCACCTTCTGTGAAAAAATTGTATTATATCTGTATGTCAATCGGGTCAATTCTCTGAGGCCTTCAGGTGACATTCGGTGCATCAGCTTTTTGGCACTTTTAATATTCCCTTTCATCTCCACGAGTTCTCATGCTTTGGATTTTTTGATGAAAGAGGCATAATGTATGATCTGACCCCTAATAAACACTGTAAGTGCCTCCCAAGCCACGCCTACAGAGGACACTGAGGACCAGTTGGTCTGCATATAAACAATGATTTCAGCCTTTAACGTTTGTTGGAATTCAGGATTTTGCAAAAGGGATACATTAAAGCGGCATCTATGTGATTTCTTTTTCTCCATATGTGGCAACATCTCTAAACTCACTAGGCCGCAGTCTGAGACTAAGATTTTCTAACTGAGCAGTCAACAACAGATGAAATGAGGGACTTAGATATAAAAAAATCTATTCTAGAATAAATTTTATGGACTGATGAAAAGAATGTATAGTCCCTACCAGATGGATTCAAATATCTGCAAGACCAAGATATTTGCACATCCAGTGAAGTGTCAATGTTGCTCTAGGGGGCTTACACACATTTGTTTCACTATGACTGAGTCCATCAATAGATTAAAGTCTCCTCCCAATATTATATTATGAGGGGAGCCAGCGGCTCGCAACATCACTTTAAGATCTATAAAAAAGCCCTGATCAAAGATAGGTGCGTAAATATTAGCCAAAATATGACTTTGCCCCTGAATTTCTGCTAAAACGAAAATGACCCTTCCTAATTTATCTTTGCTCTTTTTGAGACATTTGAATTGTAGATGCTTATTATCAATTTAATGACTCCCCTGCTCTTACTTGAGCCAGCACTAAAGAAAACATGTCCACCCCACATCTTCCCAAATGTTTCAGCTTCCTGCAGGGAAAGATGTGTTTCTTGAAGAAACACTATATCATATTTCTTACGTTTAAGAAAATAAATAACCTTCCATCATTCGAGAGACAATCCACTCATATTAACATTTTGCATTTTGACACATTAGAAAATATAGATTGTGTGTCAAAAACAAAATTATAAAGACCACATTCCAACTTTAGTGCAACAATCAAACACCAAACTTACCCCAGAACCAAACAAACAGAAAAATTATAAATGTGTGCATTAAACCTGCACAAGATAGCGGAAACTGGTGTCCATCCCTCTAAAGTCAAACAATCCCTGTACACCTACGAGAGCCCCTGCGACGACATCATCATTGGATTACATCGGAGTCCGGTGCTTCTATACAGATTTTGTAAAACAGAATTACATAACATAAGAAAATCTATAAAACAAACTCCAGCAATTAGGAAGAATAAACACAAAGAAAGTGTAGATTCATCCACATAACTGTCCTGAAGGTGTGTTGCTCCACAAAACAAGCTTCAGCCACTAGCAGAACCAGTACAAAAAAAAACAAAAAAGGCCCCCAGTTTCCTCAGACGGTCAAAAAAAAAAAGCTGTTCAGTTTCCTCGGGCAGTCAAACGATGTTCTGAGCCGGCTGTTACATTAGTGCAGCAGATGGCCTAATCCTTCCAATGTCCTGCAAAAATACTCCACAAAACAAACTTCAGTCAATAGTCATCCACAATACTGTCCTGAAGGAGTGTTCCTACTCAAAACAAACTCCAGCTGCTAGACGGAACCAGCACAAAAAAAACTAAAAAGGCACCCAGTTTCCTCGGATGGTCAAGTGCACAAGGTCACTACAGTGAGTCAGGCCAACTCAGTTGCAATGCAAGCATCTCACAAAGACTTACTCATTCCATTGACTTTATGAAGAACAATGCCTGTTGTGTACATGTAAATACTTTGCGGCCATCCTTAGCATCTATTCCCAACCTGGCCGGCAATATCTGTGCAAAAGCGAACTTCCATCGATGTAAGAGTTTCTTGCTTTCCTTGAATCAATCATGTTTCTCTCTTGATGAATTCGTAAAGTCTGGGAACAAGAAAATGTTGTGGTTCTTCCAAGAAAGACTTCCTTTACTCCTCGACTCATGTAACATAAGATCTTTATTGGATGAGCTCAGAAATTTGGCCAGAATTGATCAGGGCCTGTCTTCTTCAGCGGATTGCCAAGCCGGAACCCTGTGAGCTTGCTTGATTTCCATCTTATGGCCTGTTATGTCGAGCAGACTAGGAAAGAGCCCATCCATATTCTGAGCCTCTACTTGCACAGGAATTAAAACAATTAGGACGTTGTTTCACTGGTTACGATTCTCAAGGTCTTCCAACTTTTCCTAAATGTGTTCAAAGTCTGCCTTGATTGCTAGCGGATTAGCAGCTAATTCCATCTCTGATGAAATTGATCCATTTCTCAACATCCGACACTAACATCTCAGTGAATTTCGTCTCCATGGCAGTGATAAATCGACGTATTACAGCAAGATCCTCCAAGTCAGCAACGACCTTCATCAGCATTACTGACATGTGTGTCAGTTGACACTAAATCTCTTTCACCACACTGTCCAAATTGAGTCCTTGGTCCGAGGCCTGTTGCTCAGGGGCTTCAGCTTGAGCACATAAGTGTCTTTTAATGTCTCCAGAGCCTGAGGATTTTGAATTCTTTGACATATTGTCTTCATAGAACAGTTATGGAACAGTGTGTATCGAATCTCACCAGTTTATGACACAAATAGCATTAAAACTAGCAAAGTGCGCAGAGCTCGCTGTTCACACGTCTGAACCACGCATGGAGCCACACGACCGTGTTCCAGAAGAGCCATTTTGTTAAAGTTTTTGTGTGATGCTGAAGAGTAATAAAATACTCAGGTTGACAGTTCGCTGCCTCCTGTCTCAGAATTTATGAACCTGTCACAGGTGACTAAATGATAAGAGTATTATAATTTTTGGGTGAACTATTCATTTAATCTATGTTTGCTCCAGGGGAATAAAGTGTCAACTAAATCAATAATTAGTTAGTTAGTTATATAAGGTGTAGCTTCGGCTGATGAAGGCTCATAAGATCAAAAATTACCATCCAAAGAGATGTGTGACAAATGCTTGTTTGATAAAAGATGAAGTGAGGAAACTGTGCTGCGCTGGCTTCTTGTGTGTCTCTGTGCATCAAGTGTGGATGAGGGTGACTCACCTGATTGTGGGTGACAGTAGCTGCTGTGATTATTGCACTGGCATGGTTGGCATCCCGTGCTGCTGAAGTGCGAGAAGCCTGGGCGGCAGTCGTCACACTTGTCCCCATGCACTCCCATCTTGCACATGCACACACCTGAACTGTGAGAATACAGAAAAATAGTTGGAGTTAGTTAGAGATTAACAGAGACAGAGAGAGAAAGACCTATTGTTCTGAAAACCTCTGTTAAACTGTTAAAACCTCCACATCAAACACCAGGTTTCCTCTGAACTGCCAGAATGGCTTCTCCCTCTCATCCTACACCTACTAATTGATCCACTCTGAGAAGGTTAAAACAACATCTGTTTGAGATAATGGAACACACTGGAGGTGTAAAAATACATTGATTGATTACTACGATAATCTGCATTCAGATCGTCAATCGATGCACTGATGTCAAATGATGTTGTGTCAGAATTGACAGTTTTATAATCTATTATAATTACAACAGAAATACCCAATGTTCATTTCTTATCCAAAATACAATTCTTAACCTATTTTATGGTGCAACTCCAAATCCCCAATGTCCTTAGGGGCAGAGACGTTTGATTGTCAAATGCATCTTTTTACAAAATGCAAGTCACATTTAGGAATACATTATATGCAATTATCAAGAATTGTGGACAACAAAAACACAAGCATATTTAATTTTCACTCAAATAAAAGGGTTAGTTCACCCAAAAATGAAAATTCTCTCATCATTTACATGTTATACCATGTGTATGACTTTTTTCCTTCAGCAGAACAGGAACACGGTTGTTTCAGACGACTTCCTGCCATGGCAGTTACTGCGTTACATGAAAAATGTATACATTCAGGTAAACTAGTTGCGAATGCTTGTTTATATGTAAAAAAAAAATAATATCTTTGTAATGCTAAGAAAAGTAAAAAGTGGTACCCCAAAGTGGGATGGAAAATGTCACAATATCAGAGTGCTTGAAATGAAAATGAACAGAAACACCCTGCAATGAAAAAAACGTCTGATTAAACTATTACACACTTCAGTCTTTTGAAGAGCAAATGAGTAACACAGAAGGATGATTTATTCTGTGAAAGGCTCGTGAAATCTATGAAAAATATGAGCAATTATTTCTGAAATAACTCACACACGCAGTTTAATAATTTTTTCTACTCCCTTACCGAATGTAGCCTACTCTCCATGTGTAGACTCAGCTCTTTGGCTTTGGCTTCTCACAGTTATTAGTCTACTCATTATTCTGTGTGATGCTGGGCTCACAGTTCCCAAGTAAAGGAACCTTGACCGGTTCAACTGAACTGACATGAGAGTTCAAAATATCAGTTATCCCACTCATATCATCAATAAACTGGATATTTAAATAATTCAGAGAAAAAATCAATTAAAAAAATCTTTGAAAATAACACTGAAATTAATATTAAAGCGGATGTAATTTTTTTCTACATGGCAAAAAATACTTTCTCCTATCCCAGAGACAAATTTCAGTAAACAATCCTTAAGTTGATTTCCACTTAAAGTGTATACACCGTAGCTCAGAGGTGTAATAATATTTGTATTTACAATTCCGTTTGGCAACACTAGTGGCACAGAAATGACAAACTTAAATTTTAAAAAGCATGCATGACAAACTGCAATCAAATTTAAAACCTTGTTTTTGTGAATCATTGTTTATATAAACAAGCAAACATATCAGAGTTGAGGTTACTGTACATTTAACCCTCTGGGGTCTGAGGGTGTTTTGGGCCCTAGAGAGGTTTTGACATGCCTTGACATTTGTGCTTTTTTCAGTTGTTTAAAAACATATTAATGGCTAAAGTCTGATAACACTGTATTCAGCACAAACTGGGCTACAATAATATGTGAGCAACATGTGTGTACATGTTTGTATTTTTGAGAAAATAACGTTTATGCGTGGTTTTTGAAAAAACAAAAATTTTAAGTCACTGAAATAAGGCCATATAGCACATACTAAACATTTGTCCACAAGACTTTTGAGAACTGGATCTTGTAGCCTAGAGTTTTTGCTACAAAACGATGTGAAAACCATCCCGATCACTCATTCATACAAAACAATATAATAATTTAACTTTTGTAAGACAATTTTAGTGTTGAAAGGTGATATGCGAGGAGGCGTGAATGATCATGAATATTAAGGTGATTTACATCCGAGTACAAAAAAGACACCTCCCCTGGGCCTATCAATGAGGAATGTGACATGAATGAATGTAAGGAGACTTAATGATCCAAATCAAGTTTTAAATTAAAAGAAAAAATCTGACTATATATTTTCTTTACATAAATACTTTACTTAATTTTATACCTACACTACAGTTTAAAAGAAGTCTCGTCTGCTCACCAAGACTGCATTTATTTGATCCAAAATATAGTAAAAACAGTGATATTTTTACAAATTTTATAAAAGAACAGTTTTCTATTTGAATATATTGTAAAATGCAATTTGTGATCAAAGCATAATTTTCAGCATCATTACTGCTATCCTCAATGCCACATGATACTTCAAAAATCATTATAATATGCTGATTTTCTAATATGGGCATATTTAAAGTGCATTTTACTCATTTACACCTGAACAGATATTTGCAAGCACAAGCTTTGTTGATGATAATGAGGCAGCATAACCTCTAGTTAAAATATAATCTTAACATTCATATTATTTTTATATCATATTACATATCATATTTATATCATACAGCATACAATTTAAATGCCTGCTTAAGCTGAAACAGCATTTAAATGTAACAAAATCTTGCCTATTAGGACATATTTCAAATTTCAATACTCTGAATCCTGGCTGGAAAGTCTGGAAACAGTTCCACTAGTAAAATATGTTGAAGTTTATATAAAATAGCATGTCAGCTAATTAAAACTAAACTTACTCATCCGAAATTGTATCCTCGACTGGATCAAGTCTCTCTTCAAAATACAAATGTTCATCGGAGTCCCGCTCTTCTTCTGAGGAAAGCGTTAAATCTTCCTTAATATCCAGAAGTTTCATCACCTGTGTATCGTTACAAACGCGCAGTAAAATGAATGAATTGTTTACATAAAAACCTCTGAACACAGTCGGGCCGTGTACATTAGCGTTGATCGCCTCAGCACATTAGCGTATGAATGGTGCGCTACAGATAATGAGATGAACCGGTAAAAACTGAACATCGCTTTGTTTCAAACAGATTGCATTGCAGGAGAATATTTGTTTTAAATTTGAATTGTTTTATTTAAAAGTAGACATTTTAAGCTTTCTTTAGACATATGTTTCATGTTTGTGTGATAAGTATTCGCGGAGTTTCAGTACATTTTTGTGACGTGTTTGTGAAATGCTCGTGGAGACAGAGACGTCTGATAGCTCACCCTTTTTATTTTCTTTATTTTACAAAAGCACAATGTTTCATTGTTATTATGAGTGTACACAAATAAAAGTAGACCCTTTATAGTCTCTAATGATGTCTTACAATTATCTGTATACCCAAAAATGACGGAGTATTTTAAGTTGTTTCTACTGTAATGACGAAAAAATCCAGCAGGACGCGCCGGCGCGTCCGTCGACCCCAGAGGGTTAACCTGAATCCAAAGCATTCAATAGTACAGACATCCACCAGACAAGAGACAGACTTGGCCTCAGCACGAGATGGATTGCTCTGTAAACACACATTTTTAGGAAGTTAGAGCCACACCCACACACACACACCCACACCCACACACACAAAGGTCAATCATGAAATCATGTAATCCGATACACATCGTTTGCTGACAGGTTAAACAAACACACATGCACGGTCACACTCAATTGTGCAAATACACTTTGCCATGGACAGCGCTTAAATAATGGAACCCTTGAGGCACAGCTTGAAACAGCATCACAAAACATCAAAATCTTGATGTTTTCCTCATTGAAGCATTGCTGGATGCAATCTATTAAAGTGCAATGTCAATAGAGAGAAAAAGAGAGTAAGAGCGAGAGAGAGGAAATCAAGCAAGCCAGATCCTCTCCAGTCCCTCTTTACTAAGAAAGAACATCTCAAAGACTTTTCAGCCGGTCTCTTTGTGTTATAATCAGATACCGCACAAGGCATAAGTCAATAACTTTGATGTTTGGCCTCGCAGTCACATCTAGAGAGAACTAAGCTATAGCTGTGTACCACCCACTGTGTTAGAAGAATACAGAGAGAGAGAGAGAGAGAGATAGACAGACATTTATGCAGCACACATCTGACGTGGGCTGGTTTATGCCCTGTGAATTTCAATGGATGTAATCTGAATTCTGGAGGTTTGTGATCCAAAATGCCATAATTAAATTAGGATTTAGTTTTAGGCATTTTTTATTCTGATAAAAAAATACAACAAAAAAAAAACAGTAATATTAATTAAAACCACTGTATAATTTTGCTCACTACTTTCTCCTATCCCATCTAAATGAGCAGAGTCAAACTGTACTGGACCAAGAGAAAACAAAATTAAAAATGCAGAATCGCATATAACTGAACTAAACAAGCCCCAAAACTTGAAACTACCGACTTTACCCTGAGTGTGTTAGAATGAAAAGGTTTCCATGACAACAACACCTCAGATGAATAGAAACCACCCTGCTGTGATTACAGTGAAAGTCTATTATAGTCACCAGGGTACCACTCCACCACAAAAGGAAAGCATTAAATAAGCTGCAGAAGCAAAATTTACAACCTTTCTTAAATTGTGATTCCATTGTATTTGGCAAGATTAAATAATTAACAATTTTTTGCCATCTGTGGACATGCTGATGACACTCAAAAGGGCATAGATACTATTAATCCTTAGTGAGCTGCTATTTAGGTTTCATGCAATAACTGGTAAATGCTGATATGGTAACACTATTCAAAGGAAAAGCCAAAGTCTTTAATTTGTCACATACATATATTGCGGCAGGGAAATGCTTATTCCGCAGGGTAGTTCCAGCTTAAACTGTGCATTTGAAATATGCATTAAAGGAATATTCTGGGTTCAATACAAGTTAAGCTCAATTGACAGCATTTGCGGCATAATATTGATTAACACAAAAATTTTGACTTGCCCCTCCTTTTCTTTAAAAAAAGCAAAAATCCAGGTTCCAGTGAGGCACTTACAATGAAGGTGAATGGGGCCAATCTGAATACGTTAAAATACTCACCGTTTCAAAAGTATAGCCACTAGACATTAACTGTTTGTGTGTTAACATGATTTTAGTGTGATAAAACAAAGTTTTACAACTTTGTTGCAATGACTATGTAATGTCAATAAACTCTAAAACGACTGTAAAAATGACAATTTAAACAAATTAACAGCTCAAATAATACATGAGTTTTAACAGAAGAATTAATGTAAGTGCTTTAATAAAATGATAAACTTTACATTTTTGTCTTTAAATTGGCCCCATTCATTTCCATTGTAAATGACTCTATTTTTGCTTCTTTTTTTTGTTTTTGTTTGTGGTAATCAACATTATGTAACAAATGCTGCCGCTTGAGCTTGATTGAATCCGGAATATTCTTTTACCATAATCAATATAATGATAAAATTAAGAATACTAAGAATAAAAGAAGAAGATAACCGATGGGTAATATATACAGTCCACAGCAATCTATTCAAACGAGTTTGTCAATCTCTCTGTTAATTGTTGGTCTATATAAAAATGCAGACAGATGTGTTAGGCCTTTGTGTCTCGTACCTCTTTGTATTGGCCCTGAGACTACAGTAGCATTGCACTAAATGCAGCAGTGTGAAGAGGCTATTATTTGGGGGGGACTGGGATCCTTAACTATTTTACTGGCCTTGGTCCAGCTGCTAGTATGGGAACTGCAACCTGCAGCACCGAAAATACCTGCACAGAGTGGATCACCCAGTGCAGGTATTTTCGCTGCTGCAGGTTGCAGTTCCCATACCAGCCTACATTATCTCCAGGCAGGATACTTTTGATGGTGCATATACGATGCTCAGAGTCTGGGAGAGCAGTCCAAACCTCCCCAGATGTCTGAGGTAGTAATGGCATTGTTGGACCTTTTCTTGACTAAGTGATTTGTGTGAAATGTCCATGACAACTCCTCTGAGATATGAACACCCAAATGTTTTAATAGCTGACACTCTCCAAAGGGGCCTCTTTGATCCCGAGGGGGTTAGCACATTTTCAGTTTCCTTCTAAAGTTCACTATAAGCTCCTTTGATGTGTCAGGTTCTGCACCTTTTCGAGGTAATCCTTCCGACCATTTCCAGTGATTATCATTGTGTATCCTACTAATTCATGTAGAGCATTTAAGGATATGCTTTTAATGAAATCCATATCTGTGAGGTCAGTAAGTTATATTAGCTGGTCTTTATGCACACTATCCAGGAAAAGGGTGGATTATGAATCCAGTGGTCACAGCAGACTATTTATGGGCAGAGTGGTTTGAGGCCTGGGTGGTTTGGAACTTCTAATGTATAGTTCAGTTTTATTGTGGTAGTAGGATATGCCAATCTCTGAATTATATAGTCAGATCCAAAGTTTTTTAGAGCAATTCTAGTGCTCTTGCTATACTGTATTTCGTGTATGATGTGAATAGACTATGACTGTGTTGAATATCACAATAGAATATAATGGTCTGCTTTGGCATTCCTGAAATACAGTACAGATCCACAGTTTTTTAGAACAATTCTCTCACACTTATGAATGCCCACTCTATACTGCATTTCAGGAGTGCTAAAAGAGACTGTGATGTACAAAAGAACATAGTCAGATATGTAGTAAAAGCATTTCGGTATCAATAAGTGCTGTTTAGCATCTTTAATCCTGGGCAATTAATACCCCAAATAAACTAATATACTGTATATAAAAACTGAAAGAGCACACATGCATGACTACCAAAAAATGAGAGAGCACCTGCTGAAGATCTCATGAATTTCAGTCGTGCTTTCTCTCTCAGTTATTTTAGGTTTTAATCACGCTGAGAAAATAGGCACACCTCCCATGGGTCATTACAGATAGGCCATAAATGTGCTGGTGCAATACTAGGGTATTTCCTGTTCTACTTTCGATGTAATTATGTCAGATAAATACTATAAAACATCAGTAAGCTCCATGTTAATATTTCAAGTGCTAACTCTTTCTATTTATTTAAAAATGGATGTAAAATGGACTGCTCACTTGCAGTTATTGCTTACCAACTTTATTATTGACAGTGGTGTTGTTCACTTTTAATACTTACCTCTGTCCTGCCAAAATCCTTTCCAAAAAAAAAAGTTTCAGTTCTTGTAAATAATGACTGTGGGTAACAGACATATAGTCAAAAGGTGGACGACAGTGGCTTGCCTTTTTATGATGCTCTCTCATTAATTGGGATGTTTTAGAGACATTTTCCTGATTGAGAAACTGCATATTTAAACCTTGTGCAGATGTTTGAACATGTAAAAAAAACTAAGCAAGCATAAGAAAGCGTAAACTCTTATTTCCAGGAAAAACTATCTGTATACACAGAAATAATTCTGAAAATCATTTTGACTCAAATAGTTTTTCTTTGAAGATGTGTGTTGAAAAGGGATGTTGTCTTGCCCCTAAAGAGAGGTGAAGCATTTTGGCAGTTGGCATGAAATACTTTTGGAAAGTTGACATGTCCCATGGGGTGACATGATGTGCTCCATCTAAAACTATTTGAAACAATATTTTGTTAATTCCTTTGCAATAATTGACCCTATTAAATTGTAGACTACATGGAATTTATGTACTTTTAAAAATGTAAAGAACTTAAAAGAAACTGTGACCTAAAATATGCACTTTACTTCAGACATTCAATAATTTTAACCAAAAATGTTGATGTTGATTTAAAAAAAAGCTGATGCATGCACATATATCTCTTTTAACCATTTAGCCATTAGATTTGAAGCAACAAGCATGAACCTCCAGACCACAACCAAGAGCCAAAGGTTGTTTGTCCAATGGAAAGCAAGCACCATAAACCAGCAGAAGTTAATCCAGGGCTCTAAACTAACATTTATGCTTAGGAGTGCTCGTGCCCCAAAGTGAAAACATTTGGGCACACCTTCAAAAATGTAGAGGCACAGTCAGAAGTTAGTTTTTAAAGACATTGCATGTAACTGTTAAAGGAATTTTACAATTTCAATAAAAGTTAAGCTCAATCAACAGCATTTGTGGCATAATGTCATCTAACACAAAAATTAATTTGGACTCATCCCTCCTTTTCTTTTAAAAAAAGTGGCAGCAATTATTTTCAAACTTGGCTACCTGTTTTCCTGGGCTTGAATGGGGAGATGGATCTGATAAGCCTGGACTGCTTACACAGACTGGGGAGGCCCAGCACGCAGCAGCCTGAGCATCGTCCAAGACCGGTGATAATGAAACAACATTATTTCCAGGATAAATGCAAGATGAACAATGCAGCTAAAATGAAGGGTCTGCTATTTTTCCAGGGGAATGAAACTTCCTTTGTGCAGGACTTTTCGCAGTCAGTGCGGCAGAGAAGATTAGGCTTTAATGCTGTCTGTGAAAATCTCAAGAAATGGAACATAAGGTTCAGAATGTCCTTCCCCGCCACACTGAGGATTATTTCTAATGCTACCACGACTGTTTGTGACTCCCCAGGGAAGGTGGTTGGCTTCCTGGCTAAACTGGGGGATTCTCTTACCTCAGCGAGTTAAGGTCTGTCAGTCTAAGCAAAGTGATGCTCAATGGATATATTTTGTTACTGATATCCCCATGCTGAGAACAATTGGGTTTAAAAGTCCTTGTTTGACAGTTCTCAGGGTGGTCTATTACTAAGCTTTACTGTCAAAATATTTTTCACTATGATAAGTGCAATGATGCTGAACGGTAAATGTCATGGCTAGGCACCTATGTATGATAAGATAAAGAAGGCAGATATGTGATTATTTCGGGCTACCTGTATGGAGAGATGGAAATGATAGGTTCAGTGTATGCCCCTAATTCTTTCCAAAAAAAATTTTTGCGTCATAGATGCGGCATCTTGTCTCAGCCCATTCACAGTCCTGGGTGGAGATTACAAAGGTGTCATGAATGCTGACCTTGACCAACAACCGTCACTTCCTGTCAGAGGTCCTAGGAAGTCTAGAGCCTTAATAGATTTATGCAATGTCCTTAACCCTCTGGGGTCGACGGACGCACCGGTGCTTCCTGCTGGATATTTTTGTCATTACAGCAGAAACAACTTAAAATACTCCGTCATTTTTGGGTATACAGACAAGTGTAAGACATCATTAAAGACTATAAAGGGCCTACTTTTATTTGTGTACACTCACAATAACAACAAATCCTTGTGCTTTTGTAAAATAAAGAAAATAATAAGGGTGAGCTATCAGACGTCTCTGTCTCCATGAGCATATATCTGAAACACGTCACAAAAATGAACTGAAACTCTGCGAATACAAACATGAAACATATGTCTAATGAAAGCTTAAAATGTCTACTTTTAAATAAAACAATTCAAATTTAAAACAAATATTCTCCTGCAATGTAATCTGTATGAAACAAAGCGATGTACAGTTTCTTCTGGCTCAGCGAATTATCTCTAATGTGATCACACCCACCAGCAGAGGGCGCCATTCATACGCTAATGTGCTGAGGCGATCAAAGCAAATGGTAAACGCCCCCGACAGTGAGGTTTGATGTAAACACAATCCATTCAATTTTCTGCGTGTTTGCAACGATACACAGGCAAGGAAACTCCTGGATAGAAGAGTTAACATTTTCCTCAGAAGAAGAGCGGAACTCTGATGAACATTTGTATTTTGAAGAGTGACTTGATCCAGTCGAGGATACAAATTCGGAAGAGTAAGTCATTTCGTTTTGAAATATGTCCTAATAAGCAAGTTTTAGTTACATATAAATGCTGTTTCGGCTAAAGCAGGTATTTAAATTGTATGCTGTATGATATAAATATGATATGTAATATGATATAAAATTATATGAATGTTTAGAATATATTTTATCTAGTGTTTATGCTGCCTCATTATCATCATCAATTCTTGTGCTTTCAAATATCTGTTCAGGTGTAAATGAGTAAAATGCACTTTAAATATGCCCATATTAGAAAATCAGCATATTATAATGATTTCTGAAGGATCATGTGACACTGAAGACTGCAGTAATGATGTTGAAAATTCAGCTTTAATCACAAATTGCATTTTACAATATATTCAAATAGAAAACTGTTCTTTTAAATTGTAAAAAGAGTTCACACAATGTTTTTACTGTATTTTGGATCACATAAATGCATTCTTGGTGAGCAGAAGAGACTTCTTCTAAAACTTTTATATGGTAGTGTAGACATAAAATTAAGTAAAGTCCTTATGTAAAGAAAATGTATATGTATATGTCAGATTACTTCTTTTAACTTAAAAATGTATTTTGATCATTAAGCCTCCTCACATTTACTCTCTGTCACATTCCTCATTGATAGGCCCAGGGGAGGGGTCTTTTGTCTCCTTGGGTGTGAATTACAATCAATATTCTTTATAGTTCAAGCCTCCTTGCATATGACCTTTCTAACACTAAAAGTGTCTTACAAAAGTTCAATTACTATATTGTTTCGTATGAATGAGTGATCAGGATCGTTTTTGCATCATTTTGTAGCAAAACCTCTAGGCTACAAGATCCAGTTCTCAAAAGGTTTGTGGACAAATGTTTAGTATGTGCTATATGGCCTTATTTCAATGACTTAAATGACAGATCTCAGCTAGTCTTTATTTCATCAATAATTAAAGTTCATATAATACAGGAGTGTGACATGTAAATAAGCACAAATGCCAAAACTGTCATTCTCTGCGCGGTCAGAGCTGCTTCAACCAGTTGTGGTAGAGACTACATCTGAGTGGGAGTTGAGACCGGGAGATATTTAAAGTTCCGCCGGCTGATGTGCACTCTAAAACGAGACGCTCGTCTCTCACCCCCACTGTCTGCAGTTTGCAATCATTGCATCATTGATGAGATCATCATAAGATCAATCTTATTTGAAAAATAACATTAAAATTACAACAACAATAAAATGTGTGTATATATATATATATATATATATATATACACACACACACAAACACACACACAACAACAACAACAACAACAACAGTTTTAGTGGTTTGATTGAGTTTTTACACACTTTTCCACACTTTTATATCCAGTTTCCTTTTCAAAAGTTTATAGAAAGTACATGTTACATCCTGCTTAAATGTCCCTGTTTGGTTGGACAATCTTATTTTCATGAAAATGTGTATGTTCTTATTAATTGTTCTATTTTATTTAGGTGTAATATTGAGAAAATATTAAGTTTGCAGTAATGCAAAGACATTATTTAATTTTGTAAAAAATATTGTAATTTGAAAACACTGCATTTATAGTTGTTGTTGTTGTTGCTGCTAGTTTGTATGCTTGCGATGAAAAATACACATTTCAGCATTATCAGTAATCTCTTTGTGCATTTTCCTTAAAAACCAAGCAAGTTGACTCTTGATACCATTTGTTTATTACATCGCAATCGCATATCGCAATATTAACATCAAAAATCGCAATATGACTGTGGAGTGAAGGTGGGCGGGGCCGGGCTAGAATGTCGCATGCCCGGTCCCCAATCGGTCTGATGAGGTGCGCGAGGGATAAAGGCGGCCGGTGACGACGGTTCGAGAGAGAGAGAAAATTATGGGTGGCTGCCCTGTATATGTTTATGTTTTAGTGTTTTGGTTTAAGTTCTCATTAAACATTATTTATGTTGACAAGCCGGTTCTCGCCTCCTCCTTGCCCATCTTAACCCGCTTTACAATTACATTTTCCCCAAATCGTGCAGCCCTAATGTACACACATGTCGCTCACATATTATTGTAGCCCAGTTTGTGCTGAATACAATGCTATCAGACATTAGCCATTAATGTGTTTTTAAGCAACTGAAAAAAGCACAAATGTCAAGGCATGTCAAAACTTCTCCAGGGCCCAAAACACCCTCAGACCCCAGAGGGTTAAAACTTTTGTATTATTTGAGCTGTGTAGTTGTTTAAATGTATTACAGTAGTATAATAATTACAGGGTTTACAGTGTTATGTCATCATGGCAACAAAGTTGTAAAAATAAAATTGTACACAGATTAGGTTGGTAAGTTATTTTATTACACTAAAATCATGTTAAGACACATTGTTTATGCTTGTAGCTATAATTTGATACTTTGTGTATTTTAATGTTTATGGACTGGCCCAATTCACTTCCATTGTAAGAGAATCACTTTCAACCCAGTGACAAGTTGAAATTATTTTAAATAGGGCCGAAACGATTAGTCAACGTTATTAACAACAATGACAATAAAAAATTGTCTTCAAAAAATTTAATTGTCGAATAGTTGTTTGATCTCATTTAACGTAACATGAGATCACATTAAAATCTAATGATGGTGCATGAGAGGAGCACTGCCGTTCGCGGCTAACTGAGGAATTAAACACGGCTCACAGTCCAGATGCACTCTAAACTTTCACATCTTCAGGTGATGTAGATCGCAAAGTATGATAGAATATATAAACTGCAACAAAAAAAGTTTTTGATTTGTTTTGGCTCGTTTTCCAATATAAATATATAAAACTCCTTTAAAACAATGTACTTTTTCTTTAGCAGCTATACTGAAGAAGAAACAATTGTTATCTGAGAATGTTTAATATAATATTAAAAATACAAATATTAAATATGAACATATCTAAAAATCCTTTAAAAATATACATTCACCTGAAAAGCAGCATTTAATATATTTAGAATTGCAAAAATCTTGAATATAAGTAAATTTTGTCTTTACTGCATTCGCAGAAGTATAACCATCCAACAATTTTAAATGGAAAACAAGACAAAAATACTTGATATCAATAGTATTTTTTGCAGTGAATTTCTTTACTGAATTAAACTTAAAAGTATTTTTCCTTTTAATTCAGTGAATGTCATTAAGAGGTACTTTTAAAAGATGATTTTGTTCTTTATTGTTAGTAAGCATGTTTAATACAACCTTTTAAGTCGGGGTACAAGCTGAATAATCGGTTATTGATTAATTGTTGCAATAACCGCAGAATAGTCAAATAATCGTTCTCAAAACCGTTAGATTAATTGATTATCAAAATAATTTGTAGCCCCAATTTTATGCCACAAATACGGTCGATTGATCTTAACTTGTACTTATTGAACACTGTAACGATGGCATGCGAGGAGAGAGGATCTACACGCAGTTTTATTGGAAAAACAAAAGATGAACAGGGTCACTCGGAGAGACAAAACAACACAGGGAACAAATCAAACATCCACGATGGGAAAACCAAAATATAAACAAGAGAAACATCCACGAAGGGCACGGGCAGGTACACAGTCAAGGACATACATTACATTTAACTACTGACAACGAATGGTGGAACAACAGGGCTTAAATACACAAACACTAATGAGTCAATCAAACACAGGTGAGAACAATGAAGCTGGCAGTGATGAAGGCAGGGAATTATGGGAAGTGTAGTTAGAGACAGAGGGCAAAGGAGAAACACAGGGCAGACAACAGGGAATCGTGACAAACACGGACTTTACAGGCATAAATGCAATAATGCTTAATGTTAATGTTATTCGTGAAAGTTAACAAAAATGTATTGTTAACATTTTATATGAAGAGCACATAAAGTACCTCAAAATTTTATTGAAGATGCGTTCAGCATCTGTATATGCTGTTTTTAATTGTTTTTCTATAAAAAAAACCTGTGCTGGACAGACATCTTTGACCATTGTGCTGCCTCTCTCTGTTTTTCTCAGAATCATGTGCATGAACGGCATGTTTTTAAGGCATGCTCGTGTCTTAAAATGCTCGCACTGTTGAGCCCTGTAATGCCAAGTAACTTGGAGCAATGGATTCTTGAGTAGCCCTGGTATGTAACAGACCCATCCTGATAAAAAGCAGCATATTTTAAAATGCTTGTTTTCACAGTGAATATATAAATACTAATTGGGTTGAGGGCACTGGGAGAGTTGGTTGAACAAAGACAGTGTGCTTGGCCCAGAGCTGGAGACTGTTAATAATCCCTTCTGCCTACATGCCAGTGCTGGCGAGAGTGAAAGCAAAGAGCTTAGAAAAACAGGAAAGTATCGAAAATTTAGGATGTGATGAGAGATCATCAAAGGGGCTTTAGGTTTTTTGCAGCTGGAGGAGTAGGTATATACTCGATAAATCTCAAAATTGAGTGAGAAAACCATAAATCCATAACAGGTGTCAGGTCAGCAAAAAAATAAAATCTAAAATAAAAGGCAGCTATCACAAACACAATTCAAATGCCCTAATAGGTGTGCTGCAGAGTGCTTAAACCTGCTCCACCAGAAAACAAGAAGACGTAATACTCATTTTGAAATGAGAAGGGGGACATTCGTGGATAGGTGTGGTGGATCTAGCAGAGATTCTGAAAGGTAACCAAGAGATAATCACACCAAATCTTTTAGATCTATAACTAGATTGAGCTGATATCCAAGAAGGTGGGAGTACACTAAAAATATACCTAACAAGCATCTTATTCTTATTCCTTTTTTACTGAGTGTAAGGATATATTTTAATTTTCATGACTCAGATACACACATATTCAAGCATGCCCCTATGCACCCACCATCTGTCTAGGATTTATAATTTGTTGGCTCAGTATATAAGCAAAAGCATATTTGTTCATTTGAATGCATAACAGGGATCAGTATATACTGCAGTACTAGTTAAAAGATGATTCAGTTCAGAGATTTTTTAACTGTTTCAATTCAAGAAAAGGATGCAGACCTATTCCAAAGTTATACTGCAAGAAAGTGGTAGAAGGTGCAGATATGAATATTGTCAAGGTGAGAATAAATATAGCACAAATGCACATATTTGCCTGGTACACAATCCAGATTTTAAATCAGAATTTAGGATTAGTTTAGGAGTTTTACAGGGACGTACAAGAAGTAAGTCACAGTACAGTCAAGTAAAAAGTGTACTTTACACTAAGCAATTAAGAATCAAATATATGAAGACATTTTAATGCCAAAAAGATTTTCATGTGCAGAGTAAAATTTGTGAAAGTGCAACTACAATTTGTAAGCGTACATTTATAAGTGTGAATCTGTAACTTCATATTAACAAAAAAAACATTTTATCTGTATTCTTCTGACTTTCTATTTTATTTTTTTTTTGCACATAAAATTTTGGCTCTTTTATTTCACCTAAATATGGCCAAAATAAGGGTGTCATAAACAGCTAAATGGATTGACCACATAGTGGTCATCAGTCTGTATGTGTAAAAATTAATTACAGCAAAGTGTAAATGACTTTGTGGTGAAAATATTTTCCAGAAATAATCCAATTTACATTGTTCCGTCTTCCCATTTGCTGCACTCACTACTTTTTCCACTCAAAAAAGTTTTGCAAGAATGAGGGGGGAGGCAGGACTACCTGCTTCTTGTAAGAAAGTTTGTATGCTTGCAATTGTATTTACTTATTACATTTTATTTAAATCTTATTCTAAGCATGTCAATTTTTTTGTCATTAATTTAACCTCATACAAATTGCAATACATGGTCTATTGTAATGTACAAAAAGAATTACGTAGGTAATACGTAATTATGTCTCATTTAGTACCCAAGTATCACAAAGATACTGTTTTGCAGGACTTTGCACTCAATACTCTGAAACAAAGTTGCCGTTTTAAATTTTCTACTCACTGAAATTTTTTTATTTATTTTTTGTTATATTTGCTCTTACCCGGAGGAACACTCAGTAAGGAGAACTTTTTTGAATGTTTAATTTATGTGAGATTAAAGTCAGCTGGGTTCTCTGCATCAATGACGCAATGGCTGACTCCTTGAGGGTAGCAGCTTTTTATTAAGATGAGCAGAACCATATGTGAATGAGCTGGAGCTGAGCCATTTATCAGTGTACAGCCCACAGACAGTATTAGCGGTTTCTCTCCCTCTCAATTTTCTACTACTAATGTCTAGTAAAACATCTCAGCAACTTCAATCCCTTCACATCAAGAAACCTTCTAGAATTAAACAAAAGAAAATTACTTTATCTGCCAAACGATCACTATTTAATCTGCTTTCTAGAAAAGTTAACAGATGTGGCTTTTAACACAGTGTGATGAGTAAGTCTTTTTTTATCCCAATCAAAAATAAAACCCTTTCACCATGCAGAATTTTGTTTCCTTTGGCAAGCATCATGGTTTTGCCTGGCTTTTGATTAGGCCAGACAGCAGGCTGAACTAATCCCCCTTGCAGAATAGAGATATCAGCAGCTATGTCATTTCATCTTATCCAAATAAAAACAAAAATGGAAAAAGGAAATAAATGTAATCTTGCACTCTGTAATAAGGAGAGCTATAAGGGTGTGTTACAGCTTTGTTTATTCAGGCTGGTATGTGTCTGTATCTCAACACTTTTGATCAAATGGGAATTAAATCCTCTGTATCAGGATTAGTAAGAAGGATGATGGGACATTCCCTCCAATGTGTGTGATAGTGGTCGATTGATATGGCTTTTTCATTAGCTGGTGCCAATTTATAAATCTAGAGAGAAGAGTGGTCAATATAGTACAGATAAATACAGCACATCAAAAAATCCAATGAGACCAGATGAGGGGTAAACTAAATTGCAGGAAACTGTTATTTCACACTATTTGATAAAAAAAAAGAGAAGCTGTGAGTAGATTTTGGATGTGTTACTTGAGCAAATACAATTTATGTTAATCAGCTAAATGGGCATTATCAGCACATGCAGTTAATCTCAAAAAGGCCAAATATCAGCCGAATAATCCAAGCGCATGTGGCATACAGCATGAGAGGGACCCCCATAGCCCCAACCAAAGGTACTAAAGATAAATAAATCAAATTATCTAACATTACATACCAGACTGTATTTTTCAGGAACCGGCCAGTGTATTTTTTAAACACATTATGTCTAGACAGCTAAATATGGATGGAAATTAGGAATCTGAAAACACAATAGCAATTCACTGACAAATTATCCAAACATAAAAGCTCAATCGAATAAGAAGAGATGCTAAGGGAAACTATTATAAATCACAATCATGATTCTTTAACCATACTACTATTACAGTATAGATTTTGCTTACACCTTACAAAGATTTTGCAGTAACCCAATGCCTGATTTGAACACTTTTTTGACTGGCTGCACTGGTCTCATATCAGCAGAAATAACCAACATCATCAACAGAGCATACTTTTAGAGTTAGCCTCTGGGTTTAAAACGATTGACAGGCCAGCATGAACGGTGTCAATATTTGAATAATTAAATAGCTAAATCTTATTTCATGCACCCACCAGATCAAATATTGGTGTGCATATGAGATGTGAGAGAACAGAAAGCCTCGAGCACTCTAGCATATTTGTAGTGCTGATTTCACACCAGTGGTAATTTTAATTAGCTTTGGCAGTACAATATAATTGTTTAATAAAATAAAAATAAAATCACAACTTTCACCCAAATACAAGGTCTCATGCAGTATGTAGTGAAGGCACGTACTGACTTCTTGTTTCTATAATTACACAGGCTCCTTGAAATCAGTAATTAAGTTTGTTCTGAACATAACAAGGAGTTAAACAACACACTACTCTTGGTGTAAAAGCTCCCGAAAGTCTGGGAATGTACTATATTGTTTTGAAATGGGAAATCACAATGAGGGCTCAATAAAAGATGAACTGAAGTCTCATGTTTTACACAATAGTGTAAAACAGCAAAAAAACAAGTCTCTTAAATGGTGCATAACACAGAAAATAATGGGTTTAATTATGAAGAAATGTCATGTATTATGATTCATTCTTCTGGAACTCTCTTGGCAATTACTGAGGCATAATAGTGTAGCATTCCACCAGGGCCAAAGACGTCTTGCCTGGATCACATTCTCTGAGGCCATGTACACAGATTTGTCTGATTGAATGACAAACCCTCGAAGGTCAGGTCTTGACCAGTCTTTTTCTCTTTGTCCTCTGGCATGAATAAAGCCTTTTCAGATTATATCAAACTGGGCTTGTTCAATCTCTCACAGTCATGACTGGACCCAGGGAGCAGAGAACTGCCGTGGGCTAGAGGCCATGCTGTAGGACGAGGGGCTGGAGTTGCAACCATACAGACAACATCAAACCATTACTTCTCCAAAGGCTACTGGATAGCCTAGATGCTTTAGAACTCACAGACTAAATCAAAAATGACAATGAGGAGTTGGAGAGAGAGAGAATGAGGAGTCAGAAAAGCCTCAAGCTTTATGGGGGATAGACATGACAGCGACAGACCAATATATCAGTCAGGCTGATTATTCAAGAAATATATTTGGCCATATCAAGATTCTCATCATCTGCTGACAAATTTGGCATGATTGGATGATTGGTTGAACAGAAGTGTAAATTTCTCCTATTATGTCAGTTCATTTTAAAAAACTATGGGATAAGGTATTTTTTTTTTATTTGGTGAATAAGATTTTAATTAAGATATAAAAGATCAAGATGGCGGCGCGAACGCATCGCGATGCTCAGTGTTTCTCCAGATTCTGCAAATTAGTGGTAATATGCTTGTTTATCTCAAGTATTTTTGGTAAAAACAGTTTAGCATACATATCGTACACCCAACAGGATCTCTTGGACATCGGTTCCTGCAATTCTGACATCGTTATTAGCGTACCTCCAGAGATCGCTAAACCAACAGGACCTCCGAACATCCGAGGAATTGGAGCGAGGCTAAAGCTAACTCCACATCGACTCGCTCTTCCAAGCCTTTTCCTCGCCAATGTTCGCTCGCTGGTGAACAAAATGGATGAACTGCGGCTGTGGATCTCAACACATAGAATGATTATGGACTGCAACATCATGATTTTCACAGAAACTTGGCTTATAACAGCGGAATACCCAACAGCGCTATCGAGCTAGCTGGACGCTGCCTCATCCATGCGAACAGAATAGCTGATGACTGCGGTAAGACATGAGGTGGGGGTTTGTGCATTTATGTTAACAAAACGTGGTGCACGGACACCACCATTACCGAGAGTCACTGCTCAGCTAACCTTGAGTATCACATGGTTAAGTGTAGACCTTTCTATTTGCCCAGAGAGTTTACATCAAGTGTAGTAACAGCAGCCTACATACCACCGGATGCTAATATTAAGATTGCCATGAAAGAACTGCACTCTGCTATCAGTAAACAACAAACTCTGCATCCCGAGGCATACTCGTATTTAGCACTCATCAAACGTGTGAAACCAACAGCCAACAGCCAAAGTGTGGCCAGATGGAGCTGACTCGGCACTTCAGCAGCGTTTTGGAAATACTGACTGGAGAGTGCTCCCAACACAGGCCACCCACGACTCCCACAAGGACATTGATTCATATGCCTCCTCTGTTCTGGACTGTATCAACTCAAACATCAACAGTGTCACCACCCTCAAACGGATTACCACTTTTCCTAATCAGAAGCCATGGATGAACAGTGAGGTCAGACTCCTGCTGAAAGCACAAGACATTGCATTCAGATCAGGTGATGCTCAAGCCTATAGCTCATCCAGGGCTAACCTGAATAGGGGCATTAAAAAGACCAAGCACAACCACAAGCTAAGGATTGAGGATCACTTCAAGAACAACTCTGACCCCCGACGCATGTGCCACGGCCTCCAGGCCATCACAGACTACAAAGCTACTAACTCCACCCCCCCTGCCACCGACACCTCCTTGCCTGATGAGCTGAACCACTTCTATGGCCACTTCGATATGGACAACAAGGAAGTAGCCATCAAGCCTGTGTTCTCTGCAGTTCATCAGCCCCTCAAACTCTCCACCACCGATGTGTGTGTGTGGCACTGAGCAGGATTAATGCAAGCAAGGCTGCTGGTCCTGATGGTATCCCTGGATGCGTACTCAGGGCCTGTGCAGTGCAGCTGACTGAGGTTTGGGCTGACATATTTAATCTGTCACTAGCCCAAGCAGCTGTCCCCGCGTGCTTTAAAACCACTTCCATCTTGCCGGTGCCAAAACACTCCAATGCAACAAGCCTTAATGACTACCGTCCAGTTGCATTCACCCCCATCATTATAAAGTGCTTTGAGAGGCTGGTCCCGGCCCATCTCAAGACCTGCTTACCACCCTCACTGGACCCCTTCCAATTTGCCTACCGTCAGAACAGGTGCACAGAGGATGCCATCTTCACTCTGCCCTGTCCCACCTTGACAATATAAACACCTATGTGAGAATGCTGTTCATTGACTTTAGTTCAGCATTCAACACCATCATCCCCTCCAAACTGATCACCAAACTCAGTGAACTGGGCATCAACACCTGTACATGGCTCCAACACCATTGTCAAGTTTGCAGATGACACTACGGTGATTGGTCTCATCAGCAACAACGATGAGACGGCCTACAGGGAGGAGGTCCAGCACCTATCATCTACCCATTCTCATCAACGGGACCGAGGTGGAGCGTGTCACCAGCTTCAAGTTTCTGGGTGTCCACATCTCTGAGGACCTCTCTTGGAAACTCAACAACTCTACCCTGATCAAAAAGGCTCACTAGCATCTCTTCTTTCTGAGGAGACTCAAGAAGGCCCTCCTGTCTCCTCAGATCCTGGTGAACTTCTACTGCTGCATCGAGAGCATCCTCACCAACTGTGTCACAGTTTGGTATAGCAACTGCTCTGCCCATGACTGGAAAGCACTGCAGAGGGTGGTGAAAACTGCCCAACGCATCACTGGTTCCTCACTCCCCTCCATCAAGGCCATCAAGGGCAAACGATGCTTGCGCAAGGCGCGCAGCATCATCAAAGACTGTTCCCACCCCAACCACAGACTGTTCACCCCACTCCCCTCCGGGGACACCCGAACCAGCAGGTTCAAAGGAAGCTTCTTTCCTGCGGCGGTCACCCTACTGAAATCTAGCTCTGCATCCCGGTGACAATTGAGATACTCAGTCACTAAATTTTTCATCTGCTAAATCGTGGTAGAGCATTTACTTCAAGGCTCTGTGTGTTGCTTGTTTGCTCACGTCTGTGTGTGTACATATGTGTGTCAGTGTGTGAGAGTTTGGGTGAGAGCGAGAGAGGGTGCTTTCCACAGATGTTAAAATAAATTTGGGATATTACAGACAATGTCTTATTTGATGTACTCAGCTAATGTCTATGTTTTATTTGGTTATTTTCCTGCATTAGCCTGTGGTTCTGTGGTGGAACGACCCGTCTCACGAGAGGATGTAAAATTCCCCTTTTTGACACTATTTTCCCCATGACACCTTTTCTGTTATTATTATTTGAAATAAAAGTCTCTCCGAGGCCTGACGCCCCACCCACTGTGTCTGTCTCTTGCTCTCTCCACCACAGACTCTTTGAAATAACTGAAATAATTTGGCGAAGTGATTTGGAACCGTTGTGCGGTCAAGACCTTGAAGTACTTCATGGCCGTGTGTTTGCTGAAAAATAAATACACATCTTAGAGCGTCCGTCATCTAACATTCAACAGCCCCGTGGAATAAATTGTCATAACATAAATTTACAAATCATCCTTGCCTTAAGACGTCCCGCCCACCCACTTTACAAACTGTTCCTTCACTTCTGTTCATATCTATTTTAAAGGAGACCTATTATACCCCTTTTTACAAGATGTAATATAAGTTTCAGGTGTCCCCAGAATGTGTCTGTGAAGTTTCACTCAAAATACCCCACGGGTCATTTATTATATCATGTTATAAATGCCTTTTTTTGGGTGGAATCAAAAACACGCTGATTTCGTGTTTCTTTAAATGCAAATGAGCTGCTGCTCCCCGCCCCCTTTCTGAAAGAGGGCTGTGCCTTTACAGCTCATGCTTCGATTACTACAGCAACAACAAATCAGAACCTATATGACTGACAGCGTAAATACTGGAGTTCAGGCAGTGCTGGACTGGGAAGAGAAATCATACTGTCCTTCACTGTCCTTTACTGCATAACGCGGTGCCGTTTTGTGGTCCGTTCTGCATAACGTGGCAGCTCATTTTAGATTATCGCGGCCCATTCAGCCTGTTTCGGGGCCACCCCACGGTCGTTGCTCGGTTCTCCCGATGGCCAGTCTGCCCCAGATCAGCCCCGGGGTGTGTCGGCCCACAGGGAAAATGCCAGGTATGCCAGATTACCAGTCTACCGATCGATTCTCCCGATGGCCAGTCTGCCCAAGATCAGCCCCAAGGTGTACCGCCCCACCGGGAAAATGTCCGGTATGCCAAATTACCAGTCCACCTTATCCACTGCGTCTTCAGTGGCTCTGATGCCGGGAGTACATGATGACTCTTATGTTCACTTTTACAGCCAACAACAGAACACTTATGATGCTTACGAAGTTGAGACATTATTCTTCTCAGTGAATCTGCTCCAGCTTGGAAAAAAATGGCGGACTGTGTGTAGATCACTCAGGGGAGGAGGGTGGAGTCCGTTACCAGTCGTGGGCGAGGAAACGAAAACCATTTATTTTGCCACACTATTTTTAATTAATAGAAATATAAGAGAGGAGTGGGTGGACTTTTAACATTGTAGGGAGGTTGTGCACACACACTGCCGACTCACATTTATGTACAAACACCATGTAAATGTGAATTTAGCATAATAGCTCCCCTTTAAAGTATTGAGCCAAAATAGATATACCTACTGAAAGATTTTATGCACTCTGTTTACAGCATCTTTCTCAGGGGCAACAGAGAAGTGAAGAAAAGAAAAAAAAAACTCTAACAGCAGGAACAGAAGAACAGAGTGTTCTTGGGTATAATGGTTCACTTCTTTTCTGGCACAGAGCACCTGCATCTCAGTCAGAGTTCCCACAGAAACCAGAAGAAGAATGCAGACTATCCACACTCTATCTCTGTAATGTTTCCACCTGGTATGCCATGCATGCTGTTCCCACTCTGCCCAAGAAAAAGCCAGAAATGTCAATATTGTATCCAACATGTTCGCATTATGTGGTGAAAGTGTGCATGTTCAATTACACTACAATTATGTAGGGGACCACACCAAAGAGAGATGTGTGAGCCCTTGACAGTTCAAATTGTCAGTCGTAAGGAAGAGAGAGAAAGAAATAGAGAGAGAGAGACAGACATACATAAATGAAAGGATTTCACAGAAATAAAGATTGCTTCATTATCTCTGAGGACAATGAATCTGACATTCAACAATTTACTGCACAATTATACAACTGGGGCAATGGAATTCTGCAAATTCTCATTTCATTTCCTACAGAGCTTACGGAGACCTCAACAAGTAGTAAATGTTCTTTTGTTCCTTGAACCGTAAATCAATAAATTTTATAGTTTAGAATCATAGAAGTGTTGTCACAATACCAAAATTTAGATACCAGTACCAGTGGAATTTCATGATTCTCCATACCATTTTTAATACCACAGCAAAAACAAATATGGTATTGAACACACTTAAAAAAAATTATTGTAAACGTTGTTTGATCAATTCAGAGCCCATTAGAGGACAAGGTGCGATTTTTTTCCAAAATAGATTTGCTTGCCCTCGCAAAAAGTTTTGCATTCACTCGTAACAGTTTGTATTTTGTATTTAATTTTTGTGTAGATTAATTCTGACAACATAATAGACAGCAGCAGACATATTGGGCTGCATTTACACTGCCTAATGCACAGATCAGATATTCTTTTGTTCTGCCTGTTTACATTCTCAAGTTAAATGGACTGTACCTCAACACGACAAGCCTTTTGACCAAGAACTGCATTTGACCATTTACACATGCATTTCCATGTGATTTTAAATGGTTAATGGTCAGGGTCCGGAATATGCTTGCTTGACAAGAAGGTTGTTCCGGGACTAACAAAAGATGTAGAATCCAGGAACACACCCTACTTGGTAAAATCATGGTTACCACTCAGTACAGATGGTGTGGCTTGTTTTCCACAGAATACAAGAGCAGGGAACAAAACAACAATAAAAACATGCCATCTTAGTTTGTGCCACAAAGTTTCTTCATTTCAGTCTTTATAAGAGGACAACATTTAATTCTCATGTGGTACTAAGGTCAAAGCCTATAGCTCAACAAAAACAGCTGCACACTGCCATGTAGAGGTAACTAGGCTAGTTAGGAGATAAAAGAGGCGATCATTATAATCATTTTGAGCTTGCTAAAATAATGTGAATGCTAAACAGCTAAAGTGTAGCAGTACCAGCCAGCACAAGATCCAGCCGGAAGACAAATGAATGGCATCAAACGGGGCATTTAATGGTTCATTCTTTCATTTCTCTGTTTCCTATCCCCTCTCTTCACATAAACAAGATGCTGATGGAGCATGACTGGCCAGTGCTGCAAAAGAATGGAGACAGATTACTGTAGGGACATTAGGTGGGAGGGATGAATCAGTGTACTCTGCGCCAGTCTTTGTGTTCAGATCTCCATTAAACTCTTTGCGACAGCCTCTGCTATCATTTCCACAAGACAAAGCATTAAGCAATAGCAGATTCAGCAGAGGATTAAAGCAAAATTTAAAAAAAATGTTATGCTGAAATAAATGTCATTTCATGATTATAAGATTATTTGTTTGAAATCAAAGTCTAGAAATGAGATCAAATCAAACAAATACTACATTTTCCTGAGAGGAATTTGTCATTGCCACTTAAACTAGAGATGCACCAGTCCTATACCTAGATCGGTAACAGCTCCAATACTGACACTATTAACCGGATCGGGAATCGGTCCAACGAGCCCGATACAAATCTGATACTGTGTGTTTGTCATGTTCGTTACCTTCAAGCTCTAAAAATGTAGAACCATAAAAGCACCATTAAAGTAGTCCATATGACTTGTGCATTTTAGCTTTGTGAATCTTAAAAGAATGCATTTAATAAATATGTAGTCTGTATGTGCGTGCTGCAGTAAATGAGCGGTGCTCTGTTGTGTAACACAAACATTTTGGTCTTAAGCAGTGTTGGATGCAATCCAGTTACAATGTAATTTATAACTGTAATCCAATAATTTTAAGTCAAAATGTAGTGTAATGGATTACATTTTAAATTATTGTAAACGTAATACAGTTTCTGACTATTATTTATGTACATTATAGGGTTATGCTTATTTCTAATGTATTATTCATGTATATGAATTATGGCCCTGTGTGTCATTGTGAAGGAGAAATGTGAGGTGCTGAGTGTAAGACTAGTGTGTAGCAACGAACAAAAATTTGTTGAGTGGAAAAGTGTTTTAGAAAGCAAATTAAAAGTAATTAGTAGTGTGAATACGTTTTCAAGTAAGTAATAAGTAAAGTTATCTGATCCTGATCAGAAAAGTTTCTTAGGGGACGTTTACATGATGCACACATTCATGCTTTCAAAAACAGCTGGATTGAGCACAACCGAATGGAACAGAAGGCTGGGATCTCGAGATGCATTTTTCAGTTTCATACTACATTAAACTTGGCACATCCTCCTAAAGTAGAGGAGTAGAGGCACTGAAAACAAGTGAGACGTGATGCAGCCAAAGTGAGATGCTACAAAGGCATCCATCTGACATTTACCAGTTATAGCAAACAAAGCCAATTTCGAATCCAGGGTCCGCTAAGTGACTCCAGTCACCTGCGTGAAGTTGGCCCCCCACCCAATGCAAAACGTCCGCAAAATAATCTCAATCGTTTGCTGTAAAAAAAATTAGTTCGGTTTTTTAGATATAAAAAGAATATTTATAGGTCATTCTGAGGTCAGTCAGCCCCCACACATGCTCCAAATTCACCCCAAATACTCTCGTTGTTTGTGCTGGTTTGTACCGGTAAAAGTTTCGTTTGTGCTGCTTCGGTTATTAAAATATTAGACATTGAATTATAGGCGATGACATCATCAGCTGCCCCCCACCCCCCCTATGCTCTAAATTCACCCAAAATAGGCTCAATCGTTTGTGCTGGTTTGTGCCAGTAAAAGTTTCATTTTTGCAAATGTCTTTTTTTTAACAATACAGTTGAAGTAAGAAGGTAAGATCCAAATGACAAACCAAATCACATAAATAGATGCATTCACTTAACCGTTACCGATCCACTGTTCGTTTTCAACTTGTAACGGACACCGCGGATCACAGGATGTGTTGAATATAACACAAACTCCAAGGTAAGTGTTTTAACTTGTTACTGTATGTAGTTATGTGAATAACAATAGTAATATTAGCATTGTCATAAATATAGGCACCACAATCTGTTTGCTGTAGTTCTGTGTTTGTGCTTAAAAAAGATTTTTAAATGTTTTTGAAAGAAGTCTCGTAATCTCACCAAGGCTGTATTTATTTGATAAAAAAATACAGTAAAAACAGTAATATTGTGAAACAATACACATTAAAATAGCTGTTTTATGTTTTAATATAATTTAAAATGTAATTTTATTTCTGTGATGTCAAAGCTGAATTTTCAGCATCATTACTCCAGTCAATCAGTGGTTTGTTTGTTTTTAATTTCGTTTTTGTTTATCTTTTGTTTTGTCTTTCCTATTTGTAGTGTGTATATATATATATATATATATATATATATATATATATATATATGCTCTATTTTATACTATGTGTTGGAATGACAATTGTCAATTTGACTGGCATAATAAAAAAACCTCCAGTCACATTATCCTTCAGAAATCATAGTAAAATGTTGATTTTGTGCTCAACTATTATCATTATTATTGGTGCTCAATTATTAAGAATGGTTCTTATTTTTTTATCAATGTTTAAAACCATTTTTGCATGCTTAATATTTTTGTGGAAACTTTGATGAATAGAAAGGTAAAAAGAACAGCATTTATTTTAAATAGAAATCTTTTTAACCATATAAAAAACCACATCCAGGGCACGAAGCTCCCGTTCCACCACATCCCAAAGATGCTCTATTGGGTTGAGATCTGGTGACTGTGGGGGCCATTTTAGTACAGTGAACTCATTGTCATGTTCAAGAAACCAATTTGAAATGATTTGAGCTTTGTGACATGGTGCATTATCCTGCTGGAAGTAGCCATCAGAGGATGGGTACATGGTGGCCATAAAGGGATGGACATGGTCAGAAACAATGCTCAGGTAGGCCGTGGCATTTAAACGATGCCCAATTGGCACTAAGGGGCCTAAAGTGTGCCAAGAAAACATCCCCCACACCATTACACCACCACCACCAGCCTGCACAGTGGTAACAAGGCATGATGGATCCATGTTCTCATTCTGTTTACGCCAAATTCTGACTCTACCATCTGAATGTCTCAACAGAAATTGAGACTCATCAGACCAGGCAAAATTTTTACAGTCTTCAACTGTCCAATTTTGGTGAGCTCTTGCAAATTGTAGCCTCTTTTTCCTATTTGTAGTGGAGATGAGTGGTACCCGGTGGGGTCTTCTGCTGTTGTAGCCCATCCGCCTCAAGGTTGTGCATGTTGTGGCTTCACAAATGCTTTGCTGCATACCTCGGTTGTAACGAGTGGTTATTTCAGTCAAAGTTGCTCTTCTATCAGCTTGAATCAGTCGGCCCATTCTCCTCTGACCTCTAGCATTAACAAGGCATTTTCGCCCACAGGACTGCCGCATACTGGATGTTTTTCCCTTTTCACACCATTCTTTGTAAACCCTAGAAATGGTTGTGCGTGAAAATCCCAGTAACTAAGCAGATTGTGAAATACTCAGACCAGCCCGTCCGGCACCAACAACCATGCCACGCTCAAAATTGCTTAAATCACCTTTCTTTCCCATTCTGACGTTCAGTTTGGAGTTCAGGAGATTGTCTTGACCAGGACCACACACCCCTAAATGCATTGAAGCAACTGCCATGTGATTGGTTGATTAGATAATTGCATTAATGAGAAATTGAACAGGTGTTCCTAATAATCCTTTAGGTGAGTGTATATATAATTTTATATAAAGCAGCACAACTGTTTTCAACTAATGATAATAATGAATTTTTCTTGAGCAGCATATTATTATGATTTCTATGATATATATATATACAGTGAGGAAAATAAGTATTTGAACACCCTGCTATTTTGCAAGTTCTCCCACTTAGAAATCATGGAGGGGTCTGAAATTGTCATCGTAGGTGCCTGTCCACTGTGAGAGACATAATCTAAAAAAAAAAAATCCAGAAATCACAATGTATGATTTTTTTAACTATTTATTTGTATGATACAGCTGCAAATAAGTATTTGAACACCTGAGAAAATTAATGTTAATATTTGGTACAGTAGCCTTTGTTTGCAATTACAGAGGTCAAACGTTTCCTGTAGTTTTTCACCAGGTTTGCACACACTGCAGGAGGGATTTTGGCCCACTCCTACACAGATCTTCTCTAGATCAGTCAGGTTTCTGGGCTGGCGCTGAGAAACACGGAGTTTGAGCTCCCTCCAAAGATTCTCTATTGGGTTTAGGTCTGGAGACTGGCTAGGCCACGCCAGAACCTTGATATGCTTCTTACAGAGCCACTCCTTGGTTATCCTGGCTGTGTGCTTCGGGTCATTGTCATGTTGGAAGACCCAGCCTCGACCCATCTTCAATGCTCTAACTGAGGGAAGGAGGTTGTTCCTCAAAATCTCGCAATACATGGCCCCGGTCATCCTCTCCTTAATACAGTGCAGTCGCCCTGTCCCTTGTGCAGAAAAACACCCCCAAAGCATGATGCTACCACCCCCATGCTTCACAGTAGGGATGGTGTTCTTGGGATGGTACTCATCATTCTTCTTCCTCCAAACACGGTTAGTGGAATTATGACCAAAAAGTTATATTTTGGTCTCATCTGACCACATGACTTTCTCCCATGACTCCTCTGGATCATCCCAATGGTCATTGGCAAACTTAAGACGGGCCTTGACATGTGCTGGTTTAAGCAGGGCAACCTTCCGTGCCATGCATGATTTCAAACCATGACGTCTTAGTGTATTACCAACAGTAACCTTGGAAACGGTGGTCCCAGCTCTTTTCAGGTCATTGACCAGCTCCTCCCGTGTAGTTCTGGGCTGATTTCTCACCTTTCTTAGGATCATTGAGACCCCACGAGGTGAGATCTTGCATGGAGCCCCAGTCCGAGGGAGATTGACAGTCATGTTTAGCTTCTTCCATTTTCTAATGATTGCTCCAACAGTGGACCTTTTTTCACCAAGCTGCTTGGCAATTTCCCCGTAGCCCTTTCCAGCCTTGTGGAGGTGTACAATTTTGTCTCTAGTGTCTTTGGACAGCCCTTTGGTCTTGGCCATGTTAGTAGTTGGATTCTTACTGATTGTATGGGGTGGACAGGTGTCTTTATGCAGCTAACGACCTCAAACAGGTGCATCTAATTTAGGATAATAAATGGAGTGGAGGTGGACATTTTAAAGCCAGACTAACAGGTCTTTGAGGGTCAGAATTCTAGCTGATAGACAGGTGTTCAAATACTTATTTGCAGCTGTATCATACAAATAAATAGTTAAAAAATCATATATTGTGATTTCTGGATTTTTTTTTTTAGATTATGTCTCTCACAGTGGACATGCACCTACGATGACAATTTCAGACCCCTCCATGATTTCCAAGTGGGAGAACTTGCTAAAATTATTTTACTTTTGAAATTTAATTACTGTGTAGTATAGAACATCCATTAACACAAATAAATGGACTTGAGAAGCCTGACTTCCAGAAAAGCAGATACTACTTCTCCAAACAGGAGTAGGAAAACAAGGGTGTGTCATATAACAAAAATACTTGTATTTGTGAAATTACATTTAAACAATTCAATCAGTCTTTTGTGTATAATACAGCATGTGGGCATATTTTGTGTTTTTCTGACACTCCTGTCACTCCACTTCTCAGGTCGTCATACATCTACCAGACACATGGAGACCTCCTGCAGTAGGCCACATAATGTCCAACAGCATCCTGGGTTAAACCTCTTTTGAAAGCAATGATTGTCCTTAAAGCAAATCTCTCTCCTTGGAGCATCAGATTGGAGAGAAATTCTGTGGAGTTGCTTCCCAGGTCAGTGTCTGTTACGTGTTGCAGCGTATTTCGATTGTTTTCTTTTCTCTCATTCATCTTTACTGTCATGATTCTTAGGTTCAGTTATTGGTTATTCATCTTGTCAATCTTTTTTTAGTTTACGTTACAACACCCCCCCTCTAGGAACCAATCCGGACTCTCCTTCTCTCTATAAAACCTGGAAGTGACAACGAGGAAGGAGGCTTGTTTATCTCTCATTTGTCTTTAGACATGTAATAGCTACTTTGATGTATTAGTGAGACAATCATTTTGTTGTTTAAGCTGTATTCCAAAATGGTTTATTTTTCCTTTCTAAGCTTGTTACTTGTTTTATCTGTTGTGACATTGCTTCATTTAAATCGATCATTCAAAACTAATTTCTCGGATTTTGAGAGGAGGGATAGGGTAGCATGTCACGTGATCTACACTACACTACGTAGGATTTGAGTTTGTCTAAACACACCAGGTAAGGAGCAGGTGCTACCCTCTGTATTTATGATGTTTGTTTAATTAGTGTAGTTTAAGTATTGTTCCTCCCGCGCGGTCTGCCGGCGGGTTATCCCCATCAACCTGGACGAGGGAGGGGCAAGGGGAGGGAAACAACAATTAAAAATAGGGGGGGGGGGGGAGGTTCCTGCACTGGGCGGTACCTCCCCTCCCACGAACACCAGAATTTAAAAAAGAGGGAAAAGGCCAACACAGAGCGGTATCGAGAGAAAGAGGAGAGAGAGAGATTTAAAGGAGAAAAAAAAAAAAAAAAAACTTACTCGCCGGTTCTCTGATACGCCGTAGCTCGTTCCTCAGCCACTTCTCCACCCTCTTCAGGACAACAGCCGCGCCTCTCCAGGCAGATCGGAGGCAGTCCTCAGCCCCTGGCGGACGGAACGCCCCGCTGCGTTCCTGGGGTGTCGAAGGGGCCTCCCCCCGCCCCTGGCAGCGGTTCTCCCGCTCCAGGCGGTCGGCGGCGAGCCCCTCCCCGCACGCGGTCGGCAGTCTCCAACCCCGCCGCGTTCCAGCGGCTAGTAGGGGACTCCCCCGCCCCTGGCAGCGGCCCTAACCGCTCCAGGCGGTCGGCCAGGAGCCCCTCCTCCCCTTGCGGTCGGCGGCCGTTCCTCCGCGTCCAGGTGGCTGGGCTCCTCCGTCCCCCGGCGGATGGCTGCGGCTGCTCCATTGAGAAGTGGCGAGAACTCCGCTACGGTGTATCCCTCTTCCTTCCCGGGCTTTCGGCACCAATGTAAAGAAGATCATTCTCATGGGCAAGGAAGAGGCGAGAAACCGGCTTGTCAACATAAATAATATTTTAATAAAGAACTTAAAACAAACACATAGGACAGCAGACATGTCTGCTGATTAAGCTCTCTCTCTCGATCGCCGTCTGCGAGTGGCCTTTATCCCTCTTGACGGCTCAATTAGCCTGATACGGGACCGGGCGTGCCCTCCACCGTGCCACAAGGACATAACAGTGTTACTATAACTGAGCACTTTTCCTGAGGTATCTGTCTTGATTGCAGAGGAACACAGTGACAGACTTTGTATTGTCCTGAGGCAGGGGGACTGCAGAAGGGTAAGGCCTTCTTCCACTGCGGCCTGAAGATGAGCCATGCCAGAAGCATGCAGTACAGCAACAGAAGTACAAACAAATGGAACTTCCCGGGTGACTTGTGTGCTGAGACCACAATACTGTGAGGAGCACTGTTTGGTGAAGGAAACACATGCATGTTTTTCAACAGGTCCACTTTCAGTCTTTTTCCCTCACAGATGGATCTGCATGGAGCCATTTAGGGCAAGTAGAGAGGTATGAATTCCTCTTCCTATTTTTGGGTGGAACCGCTAGGTCTCTCCAGTTTTCAACAGCGTCTTCATATGTTACATGGATGTGTGTGACATTGTCAGATTTCCCAGAACAGGAAGCATCCATTTCTGGTTTTCCATATACACTGCAAGTTGTGGTGGGTAGTGGATTGGCTACTGTGATGATCACTGTTGCAACAGCTGCATCCTCTTCACCTTTTTCCTCACCTTTTTGTTTTGCAGAAGAAATTTGCATGTTGCAATGAATCCATCCACCAGAATAGGCAAGTTTTCATGCTTGGAAAAGGCCACGTTGGATGTTTTTGAACTCTGCTTCAACATTGGCTGAACTTGCGGTGATGTTGGTGCTTCGAAAGTGAGGGATCATTACCCCTGTTCAGAGTGGTATGTAATTTGCAAACCAGATTATATTGGGAATAATCTCAGGGAGGAAGTGCATATTATCATGATACCCATTACCTACGGCAAGTGACCTGCTCTCCTCACACATGTCTGTTACCCACTGTCATAGGTCTGTCTGTGTTTGGTCACATAGATCCACTTCCAGGTCCTCACCCTCTACATCTGGAATGATGACACACTCTTCTGCAATTCTGGCTTTCAGGTATTTCTTGCACCTTTCTGATATAAGGGGAGTTCCAGAACTGTCGTAGCCCTTTTCTTCAAACAGTCCCACTGGCAGATCAAACAAGGTGGTACTTTTGCTGACTGTTTACCGATTAAGACACCACAACACTCATTGATGTAGATATTTAGATCAGGCTGAGGAGTAAAAGCCTTGACCAGAGCTTCGAGCAAAGCCAGAGAAAAGTCACACAAAACCTCTTTTGAAGTTGGTGCACCTGCGCGTATCCATTCTGTCAGCCAATGTGTTATTGCATTAACATTGTATCTCTCTGACAGCATTTGCACCTCTGGGACACTTGAGCTCTCATCCCCTGCCAGAACGCCCTGATATAAGAATATATGGCCAGACTTGCTATTTGGTCTCTGTAGTTTCCTCACTACTGAGCCAGTTGCATCAAAACTCACAGTGGGGTTAGTAGATGTTGAGAATGACTTGTACATATACATTTGTGTTTGACTCCAATAGTGACAGAAAAACTTGTCCAGTCCAATGTCTTTAATGCTACCACTGTGAGGTACACTGTATTTTAACATCTGCAGTGAAACAATGGGATCCTTGTCGCCTAATTCTAAATAATTTCTCTCTTGCTTTGCTTTGTGCAGGGTGGCCAAATTAGGCAGATGACTTGGCTCAGGATCTCCAAAAACCATCAGCTTTGTTGCCTCTGATGCCCTCCATACATGGGGTTCCATTCTACCCTCACACAGTTCTTTGGCTATCTACACACGCAAGTTACCAGACATTGCACGCTTGGAACAGCCAGTGTGCAGGGAGTCATCAGTGTTTTTAATTAAACACTTGAGCCCCGTTGGGCTGTTCATTTCATTCGCTCTGTCACATTTTCTGTGAATGTGGCCACGACACTCCTTACAGTTGCCTCTGATTTCTATGTATTTCTATGTGGCTGATGGATAGACCTTGGCTCTTTTAAAGGCAAATGTGCATTTCACTTCTTGCAATATATGATTATTTATGTGTCCAGATGCCAGGCTTCAAAATTGTGTATTCCTTTTTGATGTTTTAGAGATCTTGTTGTATTTAACCATTGCAGGCATGAATTCAATCCATTTCTGAAATGGAACTTCAAGATCAAAAGTCCAGCAATCTTTTGGTTTGGGTGAAAAAGAACCCTGGCTCAAAAACAGTGTCATCAGTACTGCCATTTGTTTCATGAGCAAACCCTAAAGCAGTCTAGATGTTGTGTCTATTTAATTTAACAAAATTGTATAGAACCTTTGCAGTGATCTTGTTTTCTAGCTGCTTACTAAGCTGTGTCCAGATGCTCTGATTAGGAGTAGCTATGTTGCCATTTTGGACTTATTTTTTGATGAACTGTGAAAATGGAATCTCTGTCAACTGCTGGTTTCTTGGACATCTGGCATAAGCAAAACATAATTACCCACTTAAATAATCCTGACTCAAAAAATGTCATGTTCAGTATAAACTTGTTTTCATTACTGTATTGGTCTGAATATAAGGATAATATAGTAATAATATATAAGGATAATGTATCTTATATTAGGACCAATATGGTAATGTGGACCCCTAGATGCACAATGTATTCAAAAGTAACATGGGTCACATGTAAAACTGTATTTAGCATGTATTTGTATTAGCAATGAGTATTCTGTTCAATAAACATTGACAATCTTAGCTCTCTTGAATGGTGTACAATTATTCTGGAAGCTAACAAATACTATTGTAATTGGCAGTGTTAAATCATTGTACAGAAATGTAATTTAGTAACAACTTTTTCCCTACTAACTCAACACTAATTTCCACAAGAGCATCTTGAACAGAAGTGTCACTTGACCCTAGTGGTGATATAAATAAAAAGTTCAATCAGGAAACACCAGTGAATGAAGTAAAGATAATTGTTTATGTGATAATTATTCTTGACAGAAATTCTTCAACAATTCGACTCTAAAAGTGTGTTCACATCGAGGACATTTGCGCTTTTGTTCTCATGCCCAGAGCTGAGCGAAAGTGAGTGACAGAAAAAGAGTCCAACAGATACCAGATGAAATATTGAGCTGCTGCTGTCTGAACACCAATATATTTTAAATAAACACCATAGCGACTAAAAAAAACATTGATAAGGAGTTGTTGTTTTATTAAAACATCTTCAACCAACATTTTGGCAAGAGATTTAAATGACAAACCCAAAATAAAATGCTCACTGCTCATAAATCGTACTGTCTACACACAAAACAAGATAGACCTATTTTAGAAATATATATTAGTCTAATATACAGTATAGTAATCAGAATGACCGAGACTGCTACTAAACTATATTTGATTTTTGTGACCATTAAGTGATCTATTTTATTCTGTCAGTATTATATTCAATAAATATCAGCATTTATAATTCGCCTGTAATTCAATGTCTAATATTTTAATAACCGAAGCAGCACAAACAAAACTTTTAGTGGCACAAACCAGCACAAACGAAGCACAAACAAACTAGACTATTTGGGGTGAATTTGGAGCATGTGGGGGGGCTGACTGACCTCAGAATGGCCTATAAATATTCTATAATATCTAAAAAACCGAAGCAGCGGTACCGCGCTCAATAAGCCACGTGATAAGATGCGCGGATTGGTGATTCGTCCTCCAACACCCGGATTGAGGCGAGTCACTACGCCAAAACGTAGACTTGGAGCAAATTGGGAATTACAAATTGGGGAGAAAATCCCCCCAAAAAACTGCTGTTCTTTTGCACTCTCATGAACACACACAGGAGAGCAACAGTCGTAAAGATTTTAATTAAACTATAAATTTGATTTCAGTTTGTTTCTCATCAAACCTTATTGTTACTTATTACTATAGAACAAGACATGAGTCGCATTGAATTATTATTATTAGACTTTTGAATAATAATTTGCATCCTTTTGAAGCTTAAAGAGGTGGTCACCACCAACGGCCATTTTATGACATCATCGAGAAGAACATTTTCAAAATTTCTCCCTTAGTGTACTGAAAAAGAAAAAAATCATATTGGTTAAAAACAACACAAGGGAGAGTAAATAATGACTGATTTTTCATTTTTGGGTGAACTACCCTTTTAAGAATTCACATTGCACACAAGTCATGTTTCTTCTTTTGTGTGTGTGTGTGTGTGTGTGTGTTTTATATTTTCAAGAAATTTACAAGTTAAAGGTAACATTTGTGTAAGGAGGGCCAGCTCTTTCCAAACCACATAGTCTACCAAAACATGGAACGACTTGCGAACAAACAAATGCCCTCACAATGACACATTAACTCCACACTTCAAGTGACTATAGTGCAGCAGAACAGAAAAATTCCAACAAATGATATCACTGCAAAACCTCCACTGTGACCCACAAGGCTTGCATCCAAACACTACAGTTTTCATAAGCCCCGGTGGTAGACACATTAGTTTCTTTAACCAATCCTTTTTTCATCTCAGACTCCACGTTTTAAAAAACATATGATTAAGCTACAAAAATGTTTACCTAAAATATACAGTACCATGTGTGTGTGAAATGTATGTCTGATAACAGTCTTTTAAGCAAAGACTACTGTTATCTGTCAGACAGTGGCAGCACTGTGGGCTGTGGTTATAAAATGCAGCACCCCCCCCCCACACATACATTTTACATACCTGTATTTGTGAAATGCTTATTGACTTAAAGGTGATATGTGCACTTTTCTGTTGTTATAACACTATCCTGTCCCAGTGAAACAAACTATAAGTAAGCTATTCCTAGGCTGAGCCTGTGCAGCCTGTAAAGCTGAGAAGGGCTAGTTAGACAACATTATCTCTATCCTACAATACACCACTACATCCAACCCAGTACTAGATCTTTGTTGTCATAGATAATCCCTACCCAATTACCTCCAGTCTATTGCGTCTGCATCTACTCTGCTCCAGGCACAAAATAAGTGACTCTCACTGGGGTTTCAAGAGTCTGATTTATTCATTGTAGATTTACCTTGAATCTCTAACCTGACCTCAAGGTAAGTTATCCACAGCATGTCCCATCCTACTCCCTCTGATTTCTGCAGTGCCTGGAGCACATGGCTGTAGTGGCAGAACAAAGAGAAGTGGAGTGTTGTGTTGACTGCTGCACTTGCTGGGAAACAGCAGGGAGGGCTGATTCACTGAGAAAAGGGCTGGCACATTTTTCCTCAGCTGAAGACAGTGTAACTGTCTAACATAACCAGTGTACCCTTTACTTCAATGTGTATATTAGTAGTTTTGGTCTGGAAATCATTCTCCAAACTGGTCAATAACATAGCAAAAATGTAAAAGGGTTTAAATGTTTCTTTGATGGAATATCATGATTTGTATGCAATGGGTACAGAAATTTGATTTGATATTGGTTACAAAACAGATTTAGTGAGTATTTTAAGGCTAAAATGTGTAATTTCTGCACCACTAGCAGCACCAAATGATTTGCAAAAATAATCATTGTTTTCAAACAGCTTTCCAGAACAACCCCCTCATCTGCCATTGATAGCTCACACAAGCTAAGCAATATTTTTTATAGCAGCACACAGTGTTTATAGTTTGAGCAAATCAACATATGAATGGCTTACTTATAGTCAGTGGTCGATTTGTAAAAACATTTCAAGAGGGTTGTTGTTGTCAAACTTGGAAAAATCTTTCTAGCATTTTATAAAAAATAAACAAATAAAAGTAAACTTTAAAATTGTCATGTGGTGTAACCATCAAGTAAAAGTATTATGATACTTTTTTGCACCTTGAATACTTGAGTTTAAACAACTTTGTCATTGTCAATCAATCAATAAATCTTATGTAATTTTCATAGGTGTAGTATTATACATGCAGAAGAATTGCAGCCACAACATTTGAATCTAGGAAAACCCAAACTTTGCAATCCTGGAATTCTTCAGCGTCATAAATTAAATGGCCCAGGCATCAACAGTCCGAGCAAGGCCCCCTCAGCATGACCTTCTGAACTTCCACACAGAGTTAAAGCAGATTTTTCTTTGAATGGTTTTCAAATGACCATCAGATTTGCACGAATCGAATACTAAAACATTTAATCTAAATCGTGTGTGTGTTTATTTCATTGATTTACTTTGTTGAATGTGGTATTCATCACTAGACTTGTGCTGTTTGTTCACTAACCAAAAAAATAAATACAAAAATTGCACTTGTATAGGTTTTGAATACTATTCTGATGCTAGCGAATCTTTGTAATATTGCACTTTTGTACCATTGTCTCCTTAAGATGATTCGCTCATGTTTTCCTCTTTTGTAAGTCGCTTTGGATAAAAGCATCTGCCAAATGAATAAATGTAAAAAAATTTAATGTAAAAGACAATCAGATTTGCATGACTTGAATACTAAAACATTTCATCTTAATCCATGAACATTTTACACAAAGTCACAGTACTTTACCGATTTAACCTTCTAAAATGTACAGAATGCATTTAAATCCACGATTTATACAATACCTAGGCTTGCTATATAATTCTGAATATTGCTTTGAAATGTGGTAACTTGTATAACTGACAAATTAATGATTATAGCCTTATGTACCTCTTTAAAATGTGTGCAATGTTTTATCCACTTTGTATAACCAAGGAATTAACCAGTATGATTTGTAACCAGGGATTTCAGTTCAAATGTTTCCAAACAGGAAGAACGCACTCTTCTCTCTTGTCTTCTTCTCCTGCTCTTCTGACTGCTCAGACATCGCTCTGACTTTTCCCTCGTGGTCTTCTCTGGATCTCTACTGAACCAGATCTATGCCATGTGAGGTCCAAGGAAGCTCAGGACTCAAAGGTCAGAGAAAACCCCTCAATCTCTATGGTTCAAAGCCAACATCATAATTCATACAGACAATAACCATTCGATCTTACAGATGTCCAAAACATTGACGGAATGAACTTTCGACCAAGAGCCAAGCAACACAAAAGAACTGTATTGTGCTCAAAGTGCTGGCGTATTAGTTAAATACTTTGGGTAATCTGATTCTCAGATTCGAGACTCAAATAAGGTTAAATGCTTCTTCAGGTATTGTCAACAGACTCCATAAATTTCATTTTCACTGTATTGATCATTTATTTCAAATTCTGTCACTCTTCTCACCAACCTGTCTCATGTACACTCACCTAAAGGATTATTAGGAACACCATACTAATACTGTGTTTGACCCCCTTTCGCCTTCAGAACTGCCTTAATTCTACGTGGCATTGATTCAACAAGGTGCTGAAAGCATTCTTTAGAAATGTTGGCCCATATTGATAGGATAGCATCTTGCAGTTGATGGAGATTTGTGGGATGCACATCCAGGGCACAAAGCTCCCGTTCCACCACATCCCAAAGATGCTCTATTGGGTTGAGATCTGGTGACTGTGGGGGCCATTTTAGTACAGTGAACTCATTGTCATGTTCAAGAAACCAATTTGAAATGATTCGAGCTTTGTGACATGGTGCATTCTCCTGCTGGAAGTAGCCATCAGAGGATGGGTACATGGTGGCCATAAAGGGATGGACATGGTCAGAAACAATGCTCAGGTAGGCCGTGGCATTTAAACGATGCCCAATTGGCACTAAGGGGCCTAAAGTGTGCCAAGAAAACATCCCCCACACCATTACACCACCAGCCTGCACAGTGGAAACAAGGCATGATGGATCCATGTTCTCATTCTGTTTACGCCAAATTCTGACTCTACCATCTGAATGTCTCAACAGAAATCGAGACTCATCAGACCAGGCAACATTTTTCCAGTCTTCAACTGTCCATTTTTGGTGAGCTCTTGCAAATTGTAGCCTCTTTTTCCTATTTGTAGTGGAGATGAGTGGTACCCGGTGGGGTCTTCTGCTGTTGTAGCCCATCCGCCTCAAGGTTGTGCGTGTTGTGGCTTCACAAATGCTTTGCTGCATACCTCGGTTGTAACGAGTGGTTATTTCAGTCAAAGTTGCTCTTCTATCAGCTTGAATCAGTCGGCCCATTCTCCTCTGACCTCTAGCATCAACAAGGCATTTTCGCCCACAGGACTGCCTTGTTGATGCTAGACTTCTTTGTAAACCCTAGAAATGGTTGTGTGTGAAAATCCCAGTAACTGAGCAGATTGTGAAATACTCAGACCGGCCCGTCTGGCACCAACAACCATGCCACGCTCAAAATTGCTTAAATCACCTTTCTTTCCCATTCTGACATTCAGTTTGGAGTTCAGGAGATTGTCTTGACCAGGACCACACCCCTAAATGCATTGAAGAAACTGCCATGTGATTGGTTGATTAGATAATTGCATTAATGAGAAATTGAACAGGTGTTCCTAATAATCCTTTAGGTGAGTGTTATTATGTGTTAAATTCAATTTATGTTTAGAATAGCAAAAAAGTTTGTCTGTATTCAATGATGGTTTGACTGTGGTATATTTTGATGAATAATCTCTTCCCTGTTTCTAAAAGTTTTCGCTTCAAAGCTGAACCTAAATACGTGTAATTTTATTTTCAATAAGCCATGAGAATAATATTACACCAATATGAGAATTAATCATAATTCCCTTATTAAAGCGAATTCCTTACAGTAGAAATTATGAGCGGATACAACGAGACGTTGTATTGCGATTTTAATGGTGGAGAATTTTATTCAGACATTTAATCTAGTTATTTATTTATAATGGTTGTCGAACGCAACTAATTCCATTATACATTACATAATAATGTAGAATAAGGACAGTTTAATTTAGTTCATAGCTCACATATTTTGACACCCTAAATTCCCTTAAATATAATGGTGTGAGAATAAGGGCACTTTAATGGTTCCCTTCTAAATGTAGCATACCAAATATCCTACACAGGGTTCCACCACATGACTTGAACAAAATGTTCCTTTTAATAAAAATGTCAAAATGAATACCAGATGTTTTTTTTTGTTTTTTTTTTTCACTTCACGCTCAGTCTTGAGGGTCTAAAGTTGTCCGCTCTGTTTTGTTTTTTATGGTCAACATAAACAACAAAATGGCTACCATGTTAGTTACACCAAATTACTTTGATTTGGTGGAAAAAAAGAGTTTTTAAATATGAATAATTTCAATTGTTTCACTGCTACTTTTTTTTTTAAAGAAATAAAAGTAAAAGATTATTCTGCACTAGTCATGCCAACATTCTTTTTTCAGGTATGTCAGCTTTTAATGAGACTTTTACTTTATTTTTACTTGTCTCTGGACACCACATGACATTTTTTTACTTTAAACCGCAGAAAAAAGTATCAATATAACTTTAAACTCAGGAATTGAAAATGAAGTATGCTCATCATATAAGAGGTAAATTCAAGTAAATGGCTTGTCAATTGCTCTTTTTTATTTAATTTAATAGATCTGGACAAAAATGAGCATCACTTCATTGACCCTTACATATTGCCATAATATGCACCTGTTACCATATGTAATTGTATTTTATGATGAATTTGTTGATAATAATCCATGTTATGATCATGAAAAGTGTTTTCTCTAGATTGCTCGCTCACAGTCACAGACACACACACACATTTTTTTTTTACTCCATTAACTGAACTAATAAAGGAAGTTTGGGCTGTTTCTATGAAGGATGCTTAAACAGTGATGTAAAAAAGTTGTTCTACACACAAAAGCGTTTACCCTGAAAACTGTTTAAGTTAAATACATGTACATGTTGTGTAGCAATATCATAGCAATATCGTACCTTCTGTTCTCTCTCTCTCTCTCTCTCTCTTTTTATTAAGACAAAAGTTTTCCTTGAACTGTTCTCTTGGCCATTTTTGAAAGTCCGCAAAACTTTTGAAATTGTGCATTTCCTTCAATGGTGTAAGTTTCATGTGAATACACTGTGAAGAACATGTCATCCCATAGCTAAACTCTGAAATACCCGTTTACCTGTGCTTTAAAAAAAACTGCTTCTTTTCGATATGGAGAGAGCTCAAGATTGCCAGTGTGCTCAAGATCGCCAGATTACGTGACTGCATGAAGTTTCACCCTGGCAGAATATTTCCAAACTGTACAAGTGTCAAGGTTTGATTGGAGGATTCACCCATAGAAATCTGGAAACCTCACACATGTCTAAATAAAATTTTTACCCGTTATTTAAAGTCTGTTATTTATCAAATGTGGAGATTTATATTTTACTTTGATTAGTTCTAAGTAATAAATGACACAATCTAAATGGGATAGTAATGGGGGATGGTGGTTTTACAACGGGGATGCATTTTGGAATTTCATGCAACAAGGGGGATGGCATCCCCTCACATGCCCCCTCAACTCGAGCCCTGCTTATAGTCATCACTGCATATTAAGCTATGATAGGACAGTATTTTAACATAAAAAGTAACACAATTGAGCTTTAGGGTATCATAGGCATGTCTTGTGCCTTCTGTAAGAGGAGACCTTTCCAAATCAGAAAGTTCAAGTCCATTTCAGGCAGCGAGAGAGAGTGCATACAAAAATAGAAAAAGAAGTGAGAGGTAGCAAGAAGAGGACCAGGATGTGGTGTTGTTCTGAAGGAAACTTTTTGAGCTGTCACTCAAGAAGTGACACCATACAATCAGTGAGCAGTGTTTTGACCTGTGCTATAAATACAGAGAGTCACAGACCCTCACCACAACATTGTCTAACATTCTCTCCCTTTCTTATTTTTAACCTCTTTTCACCACACAAACTCAAGAAAATAAAACCAAATTATAATCATAAATAAGAGTTATTATTATTAACCCTCTACAAACACACTGGAGAAAGATTCGCCACATTAGACCTGACATTTACAGCGTAATGCAAGTGAAAACTGAAAAAGATATTAAGCAACACACACACACAAAAGTTTGGTATCTGTTTCGGGAGGAAATTGGTACTTTAATTCACCAAAGTGGCATTCAACTGATCACAAAGTATAGTCAGGGCATTACTGATCTAAAAACCAGCACCATCATTATTTGAAAAATATATTTTTTAATCAAATCTAGACAGGCCCCATTTCCAGCAGCCATCACTCCAACACCTTATCCTTGAGTAATCATGCTAATTTGCGAAATAGGTAATAGAAAATCACTTGCCATTATATCAAACACAGCTGAAAGCTATTTGGTTCGTTAAATTAAGTTTAACATTGTCTGTGTTTGTTTTTGAGTTGCCACAGAATGCAATAGACTGGCATGTCTTAAGGACAATTTTAGTTAAAAAATGGCAAAAAAGAAACAGCTTTCTCTAGAAATTTGTCAGTCAATCATTGTTTCAAGGAATGAAGGCTATCCAATGCTTGAAATTGCCAAAAAACTGAAAATTTCATACAAAGGTATACACTACAGTCTTCAAAGACAAAGGACAACTGGCTTCAACAAGGACAGAAAGAGATGTGGAAGGCTCAGGGGCCAGTTGCACCAGCTATATGTACGTTCCAACTTGGCCTAGTTGTGGCGTAAATGGGCACTGAATATTTGAGCGTTGCACCATTACATTTACAGTGCATCCAGAGAGTATTCACAGCGCTTCACATTTTCCCCATTTTGTTACGTTACAGCCTTATTCCAAAATGGATTAAATTCATTATTTTCCGCAAAATTCTACAAACAATACCCCATAATGACAACATGAAAGAAGTTTTTTGAAATATTTGCAAATGTATTAAAAATAAAATAAATCACATGTAAAAAAAGTATACACAGCCTTTGCCATGACACTCAAAATTGAGCTCAGGTGAATCCTGTTTCCAATGATCATCCATGAGATGTTTCTACAACTTGATTGAGTCCACCTGTGGTAAATTCAGTTGATTGGACATGATTTGGAAAGGCACACACCTGTCTATATAAGGTCCCACGGTTAACAGTGCATGTCAGAGCACAAACCAAGCCATGAAGTCCAAGAAATTGTCTGTAGACCTCCGAGACAGGATTGTATCGAGGCACAGATCTGGGGAAGGGTACAGAAAAATGTCTGCAGCATTGAAGGTCCCAAGTGAGCACAGTGGCCTCCATCATCCATAAATGGAAGAAGTTTGGAACCACCAGGACTCTTCATATAGCTGGCTGCCCGGCCAAACTGAGCGATCTGGGGAGAAGGGCCTTAGTCAGGGTGGTGACCAAGAACCCGATAGTCACTCTGACAGAGATTCAGCGTTTCTCTGTGGGAAGAGGAGAACCTTCCAGAAGAACAACTATCTCTGCAGCACCCCACCAAATCAGGCCTTTATGGTAGATTGGCCAGACGGAAGCCATTACTCAGTAAAAGTCACATGACAGCCCATCTGGAGTTTGCCAAAAGGCACCTGAAGGACTCTTTGACCATGAGAAACAAAATTCTCTGGTCTGATGAAACAAAAGATTGATCTCTTTGACCTGAATGGCAAGCGTCATGTCTGGAGGAAACCAGGCACCGCTCATCACCTGGCCAATACCATCCCTACAGTGAAGCATGTTGGTGGCAGCATCATGCTGTGGGGATGTTTTCAGCGGCAGGAACTGGGAGACTAGTCAGGATCGAGGGAAAGATGAATGCTGCAATGTACAGAGACATCCTTGATGAAAACCTATTCTAGAGCACTCTGGACCGCCGACTGGGGTGAAGGTTCATCTTCCAACAGGACAACGACCCTAAGCACACAGCCAAAATAACAAAGGAGTGGCTACGGGACAACTCTGTGAATGTCCTTGAGTGGCCCAGCCAGAGCCCAGACTTGAATCCGATTGAACATCTCTGGAGAGATCTGAAAATGGCTGGGCACCGATGCTCCCCATCCAACCTGATGGAGCTTGAGAGGTCCTGCAAAGAAGAATGGGAGAAACTGCCCAAAGATAGGTGTGCCAAGCTTGTAGCATCATACACAAAAAGACTTTTGCAATTGGACAGCCTTTGTAAAGAGGCTGTAATTGGTGCCAAAGGTGCTTGAGCAAAGGCTGTGAATACTTATGTACATGTGATTTCCTTCATTTTTTATTTTGAACACATTTGCAAAGATTTCACACAAACTTCTTTCACGTTCTCATTATGGGGTATTGTTTGTAGAATTTTGAGTAAAATAATGAATTTAATCCATTTTGAAATAAGGCTGTAACATAACAAAATGTGGAAAAAGTGAAGCACTGTGAATACTTTCTGGATGCACTGTAGGTAGGATACTGTAATCTGATTACATTTTGTGGTAACACAGTAATGTCACAAGCTTAACAAAATAAGTAATCTCATTACAGTTACAGACATGAATGAAATTAAGTTACTTGGATTACACATTTATTGCTAAAACAATAATATGAATTAAGTAGAATGCGTTTTAAAATGCATTACGTTCCTATGTTTGTACTTTTGTGTGTGTTGCTGTGTCAGCTAATGAGCATGCACTCTAACAAACCACCATGGCATTGAGGACACGTATCAAGGCGATGACAGATGAGTGAGCTGTTACTATGGACGCAGCGGAGAGTAGTTATTTATTCAAATTGAAAATGAAAGTGAAGCGTTTCAAGTTTTCATGCACTCACAATCAATCTCAGCGAGCTCTGTGTCAGCATGCTCACAGCCCTGGCTGAGCCGCAGACAAATACTCCTGTTTTTTTGTCATAATCAATATTTTATTGTTTCCAAACTCAAATCAACACAAACACGAAATCAACATCCATCACACATCCCAGTGTTCAAACACGAATGACAAAAAAGACACTAAAAAAATAAAAAGGTTCCACATATTAATCAATTATATATATTCAATCCAAACTGTCCCTCTCCACTGCACCTCCCTGGCAACCCTCTAGGAAGGCCAAATAAGTGCCCAAACTGCCCAGCCATCTATGCGACATCTTTTCAAAGGCCGCTACTCTGTCCAACACTGTGCACAACTCATGAAATGAAGGCACACTAGCCGACTTCAATCCCCAAAGAATCACCTTCCTGCCGATCATCACGCTGGTAAGGACACCGTTTTTGTGTATTTATTCCCTATGTTTATACCCGCACCATCACCCAAAATACAGGGCAGAATAAAATCTGAGTGCTCAAGACCTCAAAGACATAACTCTGAAACCTCGACCAAAACGTTTGAATCTTAGTACAGAACGAACAAAAGTGGCCTATGTCCCCATCCTCCAACTGGCATCGCCAGCAAGTAGGTGTGACTTTAAGGCCAAGCCTATACAATCTAGAGGGAGTCCAATAAAAACAATGCAGAATCTCAAATTGAATGAGGCACACCCTTGCATCCCTAGACATAGACTTGACATTTTTAAAAATCATACCCCATTCTACATCCTCCAGTACCAAATTAATGTCTCTCTCCCATAACTTCTTAAGAGATGTTAAAACCCCATCCCCACACTCAGAATTAGCAGGAATAGTATGCTGAAGCCTCATGACCCTTTTCAAAACTAGAATGCTCCATCTCAAGAGTGTCCACTACTTTAGGGGGCAGCGTACTACTCCCAAAGGTGGTACAAAGTAGATGGCGCAGCTGTAAGTACCTGAAGAATTGAGATTTGGGAATCCCAAACTGTTGTATAATATTTTCAAAGGATCTCAACACTCCATTTTCATACAGGTCACCCAGAGTAGCAACTCCCTTCTCAATCCATTCTGTCCAACAGAAAGGGGACTTGTTAATGCACAATTTAGGGTTTAATCAAATACTTCAGGTAAATGTCCGAATTGAACACGCGGTAAACTTTTGTCCACACTAAATGCATGTGCGAGATAACGGGATGTGTCTTTATTTCTCTGGGTAGCTTGGTAGAAAGAGTAATGTAATGGCAAGATAGTAATGGCCTGTAATGGCTGTTCAATAAAGAGCCACTGAGGCGCTCTCTCATGCGGAAGTGACAAACATGCCAAATGTCTGAGACCAAAAGCATAATAGTAAAACTATTAAAACTATTTAAAAAAATAAAAATGCATCGAAGGACGTTTACCATTCCAGATAAAGGATTTAGCTATACTATCAAATTGTTTAAAATAAAAGTGGGGAACTTCAATGGGGAGAGATTGTAGTGATAGTCGAATTTTGGAATACAATTCATTTTTATAACATTAACCCTCTGGGGTCTGAGGGTGTTTTGGGCCCTGGAGAAGTTTTGACATGCCTTGACATTTGTGCTTTTTTCAGTTGCTTAAAAACACATTAATGGCTAATGTCTGATAACACTGTATTCAGCACAAACTGGGCTACAATAATATGTGAGCAACATGTGTGTACATGTTTGTATTTTTGAGAAAATAACGTTTACGCATAGTTTTTGAAAAAACTAAATTTTTAAGTCATTGAAATAAGGCCATATAACACATACTAAACATTTGTCCACAAGCCTTTTGAGAACTGGATCTTGTAGCCTAGAGGTTTTGCTACTGAATGATGTGAAAACCATCCTGATCACTCATTCATACAAAACAATATAGTAATTGAACTTCTGTAAGACACTTTTAGTGTTAGAAAGGTCATATGTGAGGAGGCGTGAACTATAATGAATATTGATTGTAATTCACATCAGAGGAGACAAAAGACCCCTCCCCTGGGCCTATCAATGAGGAATGTGACAGAGAGTAAATGTGAGGAGGCTTAATGATCAAAATCAATTTTTAAGTTAAAAGAAGTAATCTGACAATACATTTTATTTACATAAAGACTTCACTTAATTTTAGACCTACACTACAGTTTAAAAGAAGTCCCTACTGCTCACCAAGACTGTATGTATTTGATCAAAATACAGTAAAAACTGTGATATTTTGAACTATTTTTACAATTTAAAAGAACAGTTTTCTATTTGAATATATTGTAAAATGCAATTTGTGATCAAAGCTGAATTTTCAGCATCATTACTGCAGTCTTCAGTGTCACATGATCCTTCAGAAATCATTATAATATGCTGATTTTCTAATATGCATATATAAGTGCATTTTACTCATTTAACCTGAACATATTTGCAAGCACAAGCTTTGTTGATGATAATGATGCAGCACAAACACTAGTTAAAATATAATCTAAACATTCATATTATTTTGATATCATATTACATATCATATTTTTATCATACAGCATACAATTTAAATACCTGCTTTAGCCGAAACAGCATTTAAATGTAACTAAATCTTGCTTACTAGGACATATTTCAAATTTCAATACTCGGAATTCTGGCTGGCAAGTCTGGAAACAGTCCCACTAGTAAAATATGTACATGTTTATATAAAATAGCATGTCAATTAATTAAAACTAAATTACTTACACGTCTGAAATTGTATCCTCGGTTGGATCAAGTCTCTCTTCAAAATACAAACATTCATCAGAGTCCCACTTTTCTTCTGAGGATAATTGTAACTCTTCGTCACTATCCAGGAGTTTTCTCACTTGTGTATCATGCTGTCTTTCAAACGCGCAGAAAAGTGAATGAATTTTAAGGCACAGTCAGGGGCGTTTACCATTCGATTTGATTGTCTCAGTACATTAGCGTATGAATAGCACGCTTAGCTGGTGTGTGTGATCACATTAGAAATAATTTGCTGAGCCAGGAGAAACTGTACATCACTTTGTTTCATACAGATTACATTGCAGGAGAATATTTATTTTAAATTTGAATTGTTTTAATTAAAAGTAGACATTTTAAGCTTTCATTAGACATATGTTTCAAGTTTGTGTGATAAGTATTTGTGGAGATTCAGTTAATTTTTGTGACGCGTTTGAGATATGCTCGCGAACCCAGAGATTGCTTACAGCTCACCCTTTTTATTTAAAAAAAAAAACAACAAGGTGTTGTTGGAGTGTAAACAAAGAAAAGTAGACCCTTTATAGTCTCTAATGATGTCTCACACTTATCTGTATGCCCCAAAATGACAGAGAATTTTATGTTCTTTCTGCTGTAATGACGAAAAAAATCCAGCAGGACGCGCCGGCGCTTCCGTCGACCCCAGAGGGTTAACCTTTCCAGTCGTAGATAAATGTAGTGAAGCCCAACTGTCCACATCGCTCGACTGACTAAAATCACACAAATTTGCTGGGAATAAAATACCCAAATACTTAAAGCCCTGTTTGGGCCACTTAAATGCGCCCAGCTGAAAAACCGTTACCGGGCATTATGCTGTCAGAGCCAAAGCTTCGGATTCAGACCAATTAACTCTGTATCCCGAGAACTTAGATCTAGTAGAAGATCTTTGGAGAATAATAATAAAATATAATCTAGACATTGCGCATGTGGAGGCTTCTCGCATCCACACACAACTCACCATGCGCCCCACTGAGAGTGAACCACATTATAGCAACCAGGAGGAGGTTACCCCATGTGACTCTACCCTTCCTATTAACTGAGCCAATGTGGTTGCTTGGGAGACCTGGCTGGAGTCACGCAGCATGCCCTGGATTCGACCTCACGAAGTCCAGGGGTGGTAGTCAGCATCTTTACACACTGAGATACCCAGGCCCCCTGGATATTTGTCCTTTTTAAGAATCAGACTGATCCGGGCTTGTGTCGTGTTTGGCAGAAGCTTTCAATTCTTAAATGATTCTGTATAAACGGCTAGCAAAAGTGGAGCCAGATCTGTAGCATAAGATCTAAAAAAATCAGCCGCAAAGCTGTCTGCCCCCAGAGCCTTGCCTGTAGACAAGGCCTTTATTACCACACCAAGCTCCTCCAATGTTATCTCAGAATCAAGATAATTTTTTATCTCCGTTGTCAGTTTAGGGAAATCTAATGGTTAAACAAAGTTTCTAATATCTTCATCAGTAGATGAAAACGTGGAACTATAGAGATCAAGATAGAAGTCCTAAAAAGCATTATTAATATAAATGGCCAAGGTAAAAATGTCACCACCAGCAGATTTCACTGAGGGAATGTTAGAAAAGGATTCTCTCTGCATATATATCTAGCCATAAGTTTTCCTGTTTTGTCCCCCCAAGTCAAAGTATGACTGTCTTGCCCTGAATAGCCAAAACTCCTCCTTAAACGACTAAATAGTGTTATATCTATATTTTAATTGGGTCAATTCTTTGAGGCCATCATAAGACATTCAGCACTTCAGCTCTGGCTCAGCACTTTTAATATTCCCTTCCAACTCCATGAGTTCTCGTGCTTTGAATTTTATAATTAATGAGGCATACTGTATAATTCGACCCCTAAGAACCACCTTAAGTGCCTCCCAAGCCACGCCCACAGAGGATACTGAGGACCAGTTGGTCTCCATATTAACACTGATTTCAGTCTTTAACATTTGGTGAAATTAAAGATTTTGCAAAAGGGATACATTAAAGAGGAAACTATATGATTTATTTTTCTCTGTATGTGGTAATGCCTCTAAACTCACCAAGGCGTGATCTGAGACTAAGATATTTCCTATTGAGCAATAAACTAAAAAATAAAATAAGCAATAAACAGATGAAAAGAGGGACATACATATATATATATATAAATCTATTCTAGAATAAATCTTTTGGGTCAAAATGTTGACAAATATCTGTAAGACCAAGAATTTTACATATCCTGTGAAGCATCACCCTTGCTCTAGGGGGCTTACACACTTTTGTTTCACTATGATTAAAGTCTCCTCCCAATATTATATCATGAGGGGTGCCAGCGGCTTGCAACAACCCTTCAAGATCTATAAAAAAGACCTGTTCAAAGTTAGGTGTGTAAATATTAGCCAAAATATGACTTTGACCCTGAATTTCTGCTAAAACAAAAATGGCTATTCCAAATTTATCTTTGCTCTGTTTGAGACAGTTGAATTGTAGATGCTTACTTATCAGTGTAATGACTCCTCCCCTCTTACTTGAGCAAGCACTAAAGAAAACATGTCCACCCCATAATTTCCAAAATTGTTCAGCTTTCTGTGGGGAAAGATGTGTTTTTGAAGAAACACTATATCATATTTCTTTCGTTTAAGAAAAGAAATAACCTTCCATCTTTTTATGGGGTGCCCCAACCCATTCACATTCCACGTGGAGAGAGACAATCCACTCATATTAACATTTGATATTTTGACATATTGAAAAAATTGATTGTGTGTCAAAAATAAAATTATAATGGCCATATTCCAATGTCAAACCCCGAACATCCCCCAGAACCAAACAAACAGAAAATAGACAAATGTGCACATTAACCCCGTACACGACAGCACCAACCAACATCCATCAATAAGCACAAAGAACATGCAGATTCATCCACAAACTGTCCCAAAGGAATGTTATTCCACAAAACAACTCAAGCCACTAGGCAAATCCAGCACAAAAAGAAACAAAGAAGGTTCTCAATTTTCTTTGGACAGTCAAGTGTCAGGCCCACTCGGCTGCATAGACAGCATCACCTAAAACCTACTCATTCCATTGACTTTATGAAGGACATCGCTTGCTGTGGGCATGTAAGTATTTTGCAGCCATCCTTAGTATCTATTCTCAATTTGGCCAGGAACATCAGTCCAAAAGCAACCTTCCGTTAATGTAATTTTTCTTGCATTCCTTGAATCGATCACGTATCTCTCGTTGAATTGTCTGGGAACAAGAAAATGTTGTGGTTCTTCCAAGAAAGCCTTAATTTACTCCTCGCCTCGTGTTACACAAGATCTTTATTCTATGATCTCAGAAATTTGGCCAGAATTGATCATGGGCCTGTCTCTCTCCGCGGATCTACGTGTCAGAACCCTATGAAAACAACCGGACATTGTTTTGCCGGTTACGATTCTCAAGGTCTTCCAACTTTTCCAAAACATGCTCCAAGTTTGTCTTGGTCGCTAGCGGATTAGTAGCTAATTCCCTCTCCAATGACTTCAGATAATCAGTCCGTTTCTCAACATCCGACACGCTTGTAACCATCTCAGTGAATTTCATCTACATGGCAGTGATCGATCGACGTATTTCAGCAAGATCCTCCAAGTCGGCAATGACCTTCGGCAGTTTACCGACATGTTCAACAGTTGATTCTGAATCTCTTTCACCGTACTGTCCAAATTGAGTCCCTGGTCTGCGGCCTTGTTAGGGGTATCTACAGGCTTGAGCACGTAAGAGTCTTTTAATGTCTCCAGGATTTTTAATTCTTTTACATACTGTCTTCCTACAACAGTCAATAATCAGAGTGTATCAAATCTCAATGGTTTATGACATAAAAAGTATTAAAACTAGCAAAGTGCACAGAGCTCACCATTCATACGTCTGACCCTTGCATGGTGCCACGTGACACACCCGACAAATCCTCCTTAAATATCCACACCCTGACCCATCGGGTATCCCTCTGCGGCTGCCACGGGAGGAGAGGGGATCGGTTTCAGGTGTATATGGAAAACAGCGCTCGTTCCCAACTGACAGAGGGCTCACAATGTGGGAACATTTGCAGAAACGGCTTTTTATATTCTTTATGTATTGTACACAATAAAACACAAACACAAAGCTATAGCATTACAGATGTGCAAGTGATAAAGAATACTCAATTTGTCCGAGCACAAGCAGGGAGGTAGAAATAATTCACTCACTATAAATTTGTGTATATACACACACATGCTGCACATGTACACAGACAAGCATGATGCAATACACAAGTAAGCCTGCATATGTACACCGAAAAGAAACAACAAGCATTCAAATACACAATGGTTTTACTATCAAAGCGGTTTGCAAATGGGCTTTCAGAAAATTTTTCAGTTCATTAGTATTCTTTTTCTATCTTTTACACCAACATAAACACAAGTAAAAAAAGCATACTGTACAAATACGTGCCACAAACAGCTAAGAAGGTTGTAGATAGCGGACAAGTGGACACACACACACACACACACACACACACACACACACACACACCTGAAGATATTTCTACAGCATATTTGAGATAAGAAAGGTAAGTTGCATTTTTAGAAATGAATTGGATCTCTTTAGCCAAGTTTCTGTCTTTGTCATTGTAACAGGGTTCAATGGAAAGGAGGCGAGAACCAGCTTGACAATATAAATAATAATTTAATGATCAACTTAAAGAAAAAAACATACAACACAAACACATACAGGGCAGCTTGATTAGCATGATTGAGGGCTGGGCATGCATCATCAAGGCCTGGCCCGGCCCCACCCCCCTCAAGTCATACTGATGTAATTTGGTTAATATTTCAGTCAATATTAAAGTAAAAAAAGATCTATTTAAGATCTATGTGATTAAAGATTAAAGATCTATGTGGCACATGTGTTTTTTTTCCTCGAGGGAATGATTGGTTTTAGAAAGTAAATTTAAAGATATTATTAATCTAATTGCTTTCCAGATTAAGTAACCCTACGTATAAACTAAATATATATGGAAGCCTCCAACCATTAGTAACAGATGGAATAAAAAAAGCAGTCTCACTTAATGACATCAATGAGCTCATGTTTTGTTTGACAGGCTTCAGTCCTTTCCACTTATATGATGGCGTTGGCATTTACACTCATTTACATTTACGGGAGAAAACATTAAGTAAAAAACTTAACCTCATAAGCAAGAAACAGACCTAATGGTACACTATCCTGTGTACTCCGTCTAGTGTCAATTTTCAACATATCCAAAATAGATATTAAAATGAATAAATGTCTATTTTTCCAGCCAGTTGTTTTAGTATTTATTTATTTATATTCCCTTATTAATTTTAGATACATATATTGAATATTGTTTTTTACATAAGCTAAATATATAATTAATTAAATCTTTTTTTTTTATTATGTATCGAAATTCAATGGGAATATCATTTATTGTAGCTAAGTTACAAACAAGGTTTTAACAAGATCAAACTGAAATTCACGGCTGTTTAACACTTCTGTGTACAACTTTGAAGGCTGCTTATTGGATCAGTACAGGTAAACGTCAAATTATGCGACCAGTGGCAGAGCTAGGGGGTGGCTTGGGGTGGCCGTGGTTGGCCACCCCACTCGCAATTGCTGTTTTAGTCATGTTTTTGACACAGTTTAGTTCTTTAGAGGTGAAATCATATCTGTACAAATGTACAAACTTAACATGTGCACACACAAAGGTCGCCGCACCACTCCGTCCTGGGTGTCATTGTATCCAATCAACTCACTGACAGCTATGCTTCAATGGACAGGTCACATGGTGTTATGCTTACTGATGCCTCAGTATTCTAGTCCGACTCAAACTTCAAAATAACAGTGAAATACCATATGATGAGGAGGAGGGGCAGGGCAGGGCCGTGACTATGCATACCCAGCCCCCAATCGGACAAATCAGGAGATGGATAAAGGCAGCTGGATGTTGTTTTATTTTAATTTTACATTAAATATTACTTTGACTGTTCAGCCGGTTTCTATCTCCTCCTTTTTCCATTTTAACCCTGTTTCATACCACTTTTTTTTATTTTTTTATTTATTCATTACAGTGTATGTATATATGATATAGATTGAGGCGAGTCACTATGCCATTACAAGGAATTAGAGCATGTTGGGAATTGGGCATTCCAATTTGGGGAGAAAAAAAATAAATAAAAAAAATTCCCATGTCTACCTTACTCCTTATCAAACTCTTATCTTTACCAGTGCCAGTACCAATATCTGGCTCCTGATGATCAGAACACTTTCACTCACTCTCTGACCTGCAGCCTTGGGGTTGTGCCTCATCTTGAATGGAAGAATTAGACTATTCACATATTGTTATATAAAATAGTATTGTCTAGTAGTATAGTGTTTCATGCTAAATATGCTGTATCGTCAACTTCATATATTTAGTTCAGCAACTGTTCATGTGTCCACTTTATCATTCATTATCATTTATATTATAACTTTATGGGCAGCAATTGTAGTAATTGGACAGCCTACAATTAAGTTTAAATAACAATAAAATAAAAGTTGTAATTTTTTTTAGAGACTTGTGTTAGCTCTGTCAATGCTAAATAATGCAAATTTGTATCCACTCAGGTTTTGGACCCACAATGGGGCAGTGGCTTTGGCTACTGTAGAATCTGTAGAACCCCTGTGCATTTCCCTGAACAACTGACTGTAAAGAACAGAAAAGATTTTAAAAAGAGACATTATTCAACAAAAATTGAGGTAATTAGGTACATTTCCTTTAGAGTGCATGCTCGTGCAACACAACACATAGTTAAAGGATTTCCTGCCAAACTTCTTCGCCAATACACAACTCAATCACTGCGAGTGAAATCTGAACATTTACAATCCAGTGACATTTTTAGCCACATTGCATGAAATGTGGCCACATGTGTGAGTGATTTACTCGCATTTTAGAGGGCTGTATTATTATAAGTAGTATTATTAGCATTATAAGTCTCAGGAACAATCAGGATAGCATAAGGACTGACTTTTTTCAGAAGTTCAGAACTGGTCATTTCTGCAGTTTGGTTTCAATAAATCCTCCTTTCTTCCGATAAGGAGAAAGTTTTGAAAGTTACAGTATATTTTTAGAGGACATTAAGTTCTTTTGTCTGAAAAGATCAGATCATATAAAAATGTGATTCCTCAATATATGATCCCTTTAAAGGTTTCCCACAGTTCCTATTCAAATGTCCTATTCAAAACACTGGGTATTAATTGTAACACTTGATAATAATTATATTGATGGTTAGCCTAAAAAGACAAATGGAAATCAGAAGAAACTAATAGCCTTACACTTATTTCTCCTAAAAAGCCCTCTGAACAGCCGTTCTGCGACGAGACTGTTAGGAATGTAATCCTATTTGTGGGTAATCGGTCAGGCTTCCTCATCCATCAGCAATATCTGCTGCTCGGAGAGTATCTGCTGTTTTGTGCAAAGCAGCATTTCTGCGTTTCATGTTTTATTGTGTTTTAAGCAAACAAGACGTGTCAGGACAAAGTTGTATTTTGAATCAACTGACTAAAATTTATTTTTGAGTTCATGTGCTGTGTCTTGTCTCACTGCAGAGCTGAGCAACAGAACATCTTACAGTCCCCAAAGTGCAGGGATAAAAAAAAAGAAGATAAAATAAACTCTGTTTTCAAATAATCTAGTTCCTTTTCAGATGAACACATGCTCAGAATCACTCATAATTTGAGTGTGTTTAAAGGTAATTCAAATGACATAATTAGCTAAATGCATTGTGGTGCATCCCATTTCACATGGCTTCAGTACCAGCTGCATGATGAGGACTTAGATTGAGAAGTAAAGCAAAGTGAAAAGTAAATCTACATTTCTATCTTTTACCATATTTCAATGGGTAACTGAGAGTTTCCCATCCATTAGAGTAAGAGTGGTCTCAGCCACAGGCAGCATGCACACATCAATTTATAGACTGCACACGAAAAAGGCAAGAGTTATCAAAAATCACCAGTTTCAATCTAATTGACCGGCTGCAAAGTTTCCAGGAGTCAGGGTAGAAAGGATTTATTTGACCAGCATGCAGGAAAAAAAAAGTTACTGTTTAAATTTAAAAGGAAACGGGCTACTGCAAAGAGTACTAGTTGCTGGATCAGTCACTTTATAGGATTTCAAACAATGATTGGTTGCTTTAGATGTCAGTAAACAGCCTCTTCTTGTTTTAAGCCCAAAGTATACTTCGGTCAGACGCATGACGCAAATCTTGTCATGAGCAAAGTGTCCAAGCACTTAACGCACACAGCCCGATATTTCTAACCACACGTCTTTAAACGTGCATGCACCAGGAGTTATTTTTTAATTAGTGGGTCCACAAGGTGGCAACACTTACATTTTGTCACGAATAAGCACTAGCAGATGTAATAGCAGCTAAACATTCAGAGATGAAGGTAAAACAACAACAGTGGATGTGCAAGTCAAGAGCTTGAACTCGAGTCTGAAGGAATATAAAGACATCTTTATTGATCTAAACTCCTGAAGAGAAAGTTTGGTGTCTCATAGCAGTCGTAGCGCGCATGCGGCAACCGCCTGTGTATGTGCGCACAGTTATATGGAAAATACTTTGAAAGGCTTGTGTTCGACTGTACACAAACACTGAGCGTTCGTGACAATGGAAGTATACAGGTTTTAATTGGGTGGTTCTTAGCCAGAACAAGCTACAATGTGGAAAAATGTGCCGAAAAGCCTGGCTATGTGAAACTTCAGCAATAGTAATTCTGCATAAATGCATTCTTAAATTAGGACAGGGCCCATGCTCTAATTTTGTCTTATGACTATAGTCTACTGGGGTGTCCAAGGTGATTGACATTTGAGTTAGGGGTAAGTGAGTCTCCAGTAATTTGCTCCTTATTTTGAAAATTTTCCTTACAGTGAGGGTAGGAAGTGAAGGTAAAGGCAGACCAGAGATTCTGGAATATCTAGGCCAAGCAGGAAGTGTAGATTACCCATGGTGATGCTTTCCAATGTAGCATGTGTTACTGGAGCATATTAAACTGGGAAGTGGGCCTCAAATAAAATGAGCCCATTCACCCAAAAAGAAAGAGGTACAGAGGCAGAATTATTTAAGTCCTCTCAGCTGTCATCTCTCTTCAGACAGTTGGATTACCTCTAAATGTATCCAAGAAACAGATGAGCTGTTGTAATATTTTGTTGTCTATAAAAGAAACTAGCAATAAACTTCGACAAGTTAACACAAATGTCCAGCTTTTGTGCATATCTGAGGGTGGAAGTAGATGTAACAAGGAGTTATAGATACAAATTAGACAGCAATGTGTTAATGAAAGAGAAACAAACTCGTTTACTCTCTTTACTGGGTTATTCTGGATTAACATTTGTGTGTTATAACCATAATTAAATTAATTAACATTAAGTGACATTTATACTCTTAATTATGCTATACAATCTTTTTTTTTTTTTTTTTTATAATCTTATTTTTATTATAATAATTACTTTTATTATATTTTATCATCACAGGCTTTCCTCACATTATTTACATTTCACATCTTGTTTTATTCATCTATTGATTTAATATCATCTTTATCAACAATAAACTATTATCAACCAAGAAGACAGAAAAATAGCACAAATAATATATTTTTTTTACTGGCTTGTTGTTTATGGTTTCATACAAAGCGCCTGTTGGTGTTTATTATTTGGCAGGTGTGAAATGAGCTGTCTTTTTCCTCAATGGCACTGATATAAAAAGAAACTAAAAGATTTTAAGTTTCACTTCTAGTGAAAACTTGGTACTTTTGCAATAAACCACATCAGGATGTGTGGTGGTACAGAAAGAGTACCTGGCAGTACTTAAAAAATAGTTCTATATGAACCAAAAAAACCCTAAATGGTACCCTAATTGTTCAGTGTTTCAGTAACATTGCTGCACATTTCACTGGAAAAATCCACAAAACAAAATCCACACCAGAAACATTATCCACACCAGAAATAATTGCATGAATTCATTCACTCACTCACTCATACACATTTTCTCCCACAGGCAAAGAGGGCAGTGAGTGTGAATGTGGGTCATGCTTGTTTGATACTGTCCACAGCCTGGCCAACTGTGTACACTGTGAAGGAGGAGAATCATGGGCACAGAGATGTTACCCCTTTGGCTCTGTGTGTTTCCCTTAAGAGTCAGCAATGGAGGAGTGTATAGATGGAAATACTAGATTTGGGACATCAGTGCTCAAGAGTTTGGGTAATGTACAGGTAGTGTGCTGCCACATTTTCATACAATTACTCTGATGTATCAGTATGCATTACATTCAGGAACCCGTCATGGTACATTTGAAACCTGCTCAACTTTAAACCCAAACAGATGCAAAAAAGGAGGAGATTTAACACTAATAGTACAGCTATACTGCACAATATACAAAATACAGGCAATGCAGTGACACAGTAAAAAAAATATGGGAGGAATTTGGCTACCAGAGTTGAGTCTAGGTTCCTTCCAAGGTTTCTCCCTAATCACTCCTACCTAACCATCTCAGAGAGTTTTACCTTGCCACTATAACAGTTGGATTGTTCCCTGGGTTTAGAAGCTTAAATTGAACACAACAGGCCATCAAATTTCTCAAACAGTCTAGAAGAAGCTCTCTAAGGCAAGTAAAAGAGAGAATCTGACAGTGTAAAATATTGAACATGATATCCCACTACCTGCATGTAAATCAAACACTGACAGGTTTCCATTTAAGGTGCATTACCAAGTCACACGTGTACACATAATAAGTTACTTTAAAGACACATGTCCGACACTGGATTTATATTATTAGTAAAATTTGACATATTAGTAACGGTTCACGTTCCTATTTTCCATCCTCCAATAACACACAGAGCCAATTTCTACACTCAGTGTAGTGGCTCCCAATATTTCTCTCAAAAATATCAGTCCCCCCACACTTTTAATCCTCCACCCTTTACCCCATTTGTCTCTTATCCTTTTTTCCCCTCTTTTTCTCTTTTTTTTTGTGGGAAGGTCCTTCCTTTTTCTGTTGCTATGCAACAAATGCATTTATGCTGAGATAGTGTCCTGTGCCAATGTAAAATAAGCACTTTCTTTTATTTATACATTATATAGGGATACAAAGACACCCCCCAAAAAGTCCCAATATGCTCTAAATTCATGCCTTGACAAATCCCTTGTTTGGCCATTTTTTCAGCTTTTCTTTTGCCTGGCTGCAGGTGAGCTGTATATATACACAGTATAGTAGGATAGGTCTTAAACTGGCTGTCTGAATGCTAGGGCTGATGCTGAGCAGGGCTCATCTAATTTATTTTCTCTACTTTTCAGCCAGGATGACAGGAATTAATTGTGCATCTCATTTACATAAAAAGCCTGTTTGGCAATTTTCTGTAATTATTTATAGGCTACACAATGCATTCTGTTGTGTGTGAAAGTGTGCTTTGCTGTAATACCGAATAATGATTTAGGAATATGCCCACAGGTTTGCATAAACATGTAAATATGCTGAGTATGTGATCATGTGACCATGTGTGTTTGTGTGTCTCAACTTCCTGAGAGTTGCCTTCCTCCGCTCTTTAAGCAAGGAGCACAACGGATACATCTTGCATATGATGCAGTGTCCCAAAAAAATTAAATCACTGTCTTCTATGAATGTGTGCACAACAACGCCACTTGTTCATTGAAGGCGCCCAGCTATGACTTCATACGCCACTCAAAATTCTGCTTCGTCACTGAATGCCACTCAAAACCATTTGACCATTAAATTCGACACAAATCAATATCAAAGGACATACTGATTTCAGCCTAGGCTTGAATATACTGTACATTTTGTATAGGTAATTTTTCAGAAACAAGTTTTGCTTTTTGTAGTTTGACAGCATAATAAATGATGCCTGGATTGGCACCTTTACATTGTCCTAAGGTAGGGATGTTCCGATACCATTTCTTTGAGAACGAGTACCATTACTTTAAATTTTTTTAGTACTCACCAATACAGATAAATCTGATACCAGTTTTTTTTTTTTTTTTTTTTTTTTCTGAATTCAATATCAGCAGTTTATTTACATTTTATAATCAAATTTGTATTTAAAATAAATAATTAACTTTAATCAAATGAAAGTATAATAATTCATTTTCAACATGAAATTGTATTATTTTTATCAAATGAAGTGATTTATACAGAAACTCACAGCACAATTCTAAATACAACGGAGTTATTTGTGTCAAATAAAGTGCTGCAAAATAGAGAATCACAGATGTGAGATATTGCTTAAATATAATACAGTTACAATTGATTTAGTATTATTATTAGTATAACAGTGAATATTACATAACTATATAGTAGTGATCAATTTCTGTCATCCTTTATCATTTAAATTAATCTTTGTTTTGGTGGAGCTTTTATTTTGAAGTGTTTCTGTGTTGTTAGACCAAGGAGCTCTGACATAATGATGGCAGATTCCCTATCCGGAAAAGCAGGTCACTACATGAATCCCAGTAATTATTAAATCGCAAAAGGCCATTACTTAAATAAATAAAAATGTAGTCTGTCCTTGTAACGAATGGCTGCTGGCATAGGCAATGATGATGACGACAATGAAGTGAGAACACAAAGTGCAATTTATTAAATAAACGTGAAATCAAAAACCCTTACTATAAATGTGAACTAAACTAGACATAAATATGAACATGACTTGACTCAAACATGGCTTAACATAAACAGCTACACTCGCATACAATACATGATAATGGACAATGGCAAACATGTGGCTTAAATACATGACATGGGAGAACAAGACTAGTTAACCAATGAAAAGACAGAACTGATCACAAGATAATTAAACAATAAAACATTGAACACAAGACACATGAACATGGAGGAAACAGGAATCACATGACTAGGGAACACATGACATGAACAGGAACTAAACTTGTCAAAATAAAAAACATGAAATACATGAACACACAAATTAAACATAGTCCAAGTGCCTGACTGATATGGGACTTTTGAACTGGAATAAAAACAGACCTTTTCTATGGGGATTGTTCACCGATTTTGCACCAATATGACTATGCAAAGGTACTCAGAAGCCTGCTTTCTTGAACAAATATTTTTTTTCAAAAAATATTTGACATTATTATACGTTGTCAACCTATTCAAAAATGAACACTGAGAAAATAAAGAATAAATAAAAATATAATAAATAGCTAAATAAACATCAGTACTGTATGTTCCGTATCAGTCAGTTGCTGACCATTAAAATAAATAATAAATTAAAATTATAGCAAAATAAAAATCAGTACTGTATGTTCGGTATCAGTCAGTTGCTGACCATTTAAGTAAAGATTAAATTAAAATGATAGCTTAATAAAAATCTGTACTTTATATTCAGTATCAGTCAGATGCTGATCATTTAATTAAAGAATACATTCAAATTAAATAAATAGCTAAATAAACATCAGTACTGTTTAGTATCAGTCAATTGCTGACCATTTAAATAAAGAATAAACAAAAATAAAATAAACAGCTAAATAAACATCAGTAGTACGGTTTGGTATCAGTCAATTGCAGACTATTTTAATACTGCCAGTCAATTAGGGGTAGGTTGTAAAACAAGAAGCATTTACACCTGCCGAGTCAAGAGATAAACAGCGGCAGTGGTGTTACACTGTATTCTGATATACATGTTCACGGTGAACAGACTCTTAAATATTACATTTTGTAAATGGAATGATTGGAATTTTTCGGTTGAAGGGGATATCAAACTGCGAATCCTGAACAAAACAGTTTACACATTAGCTTCCACTCAGCTGACAATGTATGAAAGTAGCTATGTGGTTAGCTAGTTAGCTATAAGATCATTGTCACAAAGGAAAAAGATGGACATTTTTTATTTATTTCCAAGCATTGCATCTCACCAACTAGGTAAAAACATAGTGTGATATCAACACTCAACAGACACAATCCACCAACGCACCATTGTCTGCTGAACCGCAAAAAGATGCTCTGATGCTTATCTTTCAATCTGCTATGTTACTGATTGCACTGACAAAATATAACATATCAAACAGATGTGATAAACATAAGTGACATGGTTGTCAGGGACAGGGTTAATTTTATAGTAGTTATATTGACAAGGGAAAATAATTGGGTCATTTTTTATTAACTTTCCAATATGTATTTCACAAATTAGTTTGCAACTTACCAAGAAGGCACTGACTCTGCACGGTCTGCAGAACCACCGTCAGCTCAGCTCTGTAAACAATGGAGTAGGAGCATGCTTTGCTGGACAAACTATGTTATGACACCAATTCTAAATCACCTCAAGCAATGTTTTCTGCATTATATGTTCTGAAAAAAGTTTTCATATCTGCACATATTGGAAAACATATACACCAATATGATATATCTGTGAAAGGCTAAAATCAATCGGGCACTAGTCTGTACTCATGCTAAAAAGTGAATTGGCACTCTGCCTGCTGTCATCAAGGGCTGCAACTAATGATTATTTTGATAACCGGATACTCTAACGATTATTAGAATGAATATTCAGCGATTATTGCAACGATTAATCATTATCTCTTAACTGACTATTCAGCTTGTGCCCGACTTAAAATTTTGTTTTAAATCTGCTTACTAACAATAAAGAGGACAAAATCATTTTTTTAAAAGTACCTCTAAATAACATTCAATGAATTAAAGGAAAAAATACTTTAAAGTTTTATTCAGTTCCATACAGATTGCAAAATAAGTGGGAAGAGATTTTTTTATGTACCGATTCCATGGTACAGGGTGTATGAGTTGATATATAAAACAACGCATGATTCGAGACTTCGTGCTTTTCAGCTAAAATAATTATATAGAATTCTTGCCACCAACAAAATGCTGAATATTTGGGGCATAAAATCATCGAAGCTCTGCAGAGTTTGTTGCAAAGATACAATCAATAGACCATTTATTCTCAGGCAGCCCTTACCTGGTCTCAGGTTCAGGAATGGCTGAAAATGCATAGCATTGATCTAAAATTGACCCTAGAAATAGTACTGTTAAGAGATCTGGAGAGACTGTGTCAGTCAATTAATAATATACAAATACTTTTAGTAAAAATATTTATTTTCAAATTGCAATCTGTGGATTTTGTTCGATTAGACAGATTGAAATTGTATGATAAAAATCAAAGCATAGTTGAAAGATATGTGTTGTGTAGAAATGGATTTTTCGTCATTACAGCGGAAACAACATAAAATTCTCCGTAATTTTGGGGCTTACAGATAAGTGTAAGATATCATTAGAGTCTATAAAGGGTCTACTTTTATTTGTGTACACTCACAATAACAACAAAACCTTGTGCTTTTGTAAAATAAAGAAAATAAAAAGGGTGAGCCGTAAGCCGTCTCTGGGTTCACGAGCATATGTCTGAAACCCGTCACAAAAATGAACTGAAACGCCGCAAATAAATATTCTCCTGCAATGTAATCTATATGAAATAAAGCATAGTACAGTTTTTACTGGCTCAGCTAATTATCCCTAATGTGATCATACCCACCAACAGAGCGCGCTATTCATACGCTACTGTGCTGAGACGATCAAATGAAATGGTAAACGCCCCCAATACAGTTTTCTGCGTGTTTGAAAGACAGCAAAATACACAAGTGAGAAAACTCATTGATAATGACTACGAGAATTTTACTCAAGAAGAAGAGCGGGACTACGATGAACGTTTGTATTTTGAAGAGAGACTTGTAACCCGAGGATACAATTTCGGACGAGTAAGTCATTAAGTTTTCATTAGTTGACATGCTATTTTATATAAACATGTACATATTTTACTAGTGGGACTGTTTCCAGACTTGCCAGCCAGGATTCAGAGTACTGAAATTTGAAATATGTCCTAACAGGCAAGTTTTAGTTACATTTAAATGCCGTTTTGGCTAAAGCAGGTATTTAAATTTTGTGCTGTATGAAATAAATATGCTATGTAATATGATATAAAAATAATATGAATGTTTAGATTATATTTTAACTAGTGTTTATGCTGCCTCATTATCATCAACAAAGCTTGTGCTTGCAAATATGTGTTCAGGTTAAATGAGTAAAATGCACTTTAAATATGCCCATATTAGAAAAATCAGCATCTTCTAATGATTTCTGAAGGATCGAGTGACACTGAAGACTGTAGTAATGATGCTGAAAATTCAGCTTTGATCACAAATGCATTTACTATATATTCAAACAGAAAACTATGCTTTTAAATTGTAAAAATAGTTAAAAAATATCACTTTTTTACTGTATTTTGGATCAAATAAATGGCAGCCTTGGTGAACAGAAGAGACTTCTTTTAACAGTAGTGTAAGTCTAAAATTAAGTAAAGTCTTAACTGTAAAGAAAATGTATAGTCAGATTACTTCTTTTAACTTAAAACTTGATTTTGATCATTAAGTCTCCTCACATCCATTCTCTTTCTGTCACATTCCTCATTGATAGGCCCAGGGGAGGGGTCTTTTGTCTCCTTGGGTGTGAATTACAATCAATATTCATTATAGCTCAAGCCTCCTTGCATATGACCTTTCTAACACTAAAAGTGTCTTACAAAAGTTCAATTACTATATTGTTTTGTATGAATGATTGATCAGGACAGTTTTCACATAATTTTGTAGCAAAACCTCTAGGCTACAATACCCAGTTCTCAAAAGGCTTGTGGACAAATGTTTGGTATGTGTTACATGGCCTTATTTCAATGACTTAGTGACAAAGAGCTACAATTTTCCCCAGAAGAAGAGAGGGACTCCGATGAACATTTGCATTTTGAAGAGACTTGATCCTGCCGAGGATACAATTACAGTCAATATTCATTATAGTTCAAGGCTAACCCTAACCTTTCAAAAACCATGCATAAATGTTATTTTCTCAAAAACACAAACATGTACACACGTTGCTCGCATATTATTTTAGCCCAGTTTGTGCTGAATACAGTGTTATCAGACATTAGCCATTAATGTGTTTTTAAGAAACTGAAAAATTCACAAATGTCAAGGCATGTCAAAACTTCACCAGGGCCCAAAACACCCTCAGACCCCAGAGGGTTAAGAGAATGTATCTTAAATATGTGTGTATTTTGTATATAAGTGTATTTTTCACTTGGTAATACTTCTGCTAGTGCAGTAAAGAAAAAAAATGTACTATTCTGTAAAAGCAGATATCTTAAATGCTGCTTCTCAGGTGAATTGCATCTTTTTTAAAGGATTTTTAAATATTTGTATTTTTAATATTATATTCAACATTCTCAGATAATTTTTTCTTCTGCAGTATAGCTTCAAAAGTAAATGTACGTTGTTTTAAAGCTGTTTTAGATATTTATATTGGAAAACAATTCAAAACAAAAACGTATTTTGTTGCAGTGTATAATGGGGTAAACTTGTTCACGTCAATCCATCTTTAACTTTCAAAAAAACAAATTCTCTCTTATTAATAAAGCTGTGTATTGCCAATTTTCTAGTATTGCAAGATGAAGTTTCAATCTCTCCCTCTTAGATTGGGACATTCGCGCAACTAACATCATCACGGAATTAACATTATCACAGACTACAAAGGGAACAAAAACTCTGACGTGAAACCCGCTGCCTCTCTCCTGGATGAGCTTAATAAATTTTATGCTCGTTTCGAGGACAATAACACCACCCTCGTGGAGAGAGCACTCGCGGCCGACGCTACAGATGATGGTTCACTCTTAGTCTCGGTTGCAGATGAAACACGAGCCTTCCGACGGGTGAACATCCTGGCCGCATCATCAGTGCGTGCGCGAGCCAACTGGATGCTATTTTTATGGACATTTTCAACCTGTCCCTCTCTCCCTGTCTGTAGTCCCCACATGCTTCAAAACGACCAACATTGTGCATGTACAAAAGCAATCAAAAATAACTTTTTTAAATGACTGGCGTCCTGTTGCTCTGACCCCCATCATCAGCAAAGGCTTTGAGAGGTTAATCAGTGCTGCCCACCTCTCTGGACCCCATTGCAGTTTGCCTACCGCAACAACAGCTCCACTGATGATGCCGTTGCATCTACAATACACACTGCTCTCTCCCACCTGGAAAAAAGGAACATACACTCACCTAAAGGATTATTAGGAACACCATACTAATACTGTGTTTGACCCCCTTTCGCCTTCAGAACTGCCTTAATTCTACGTGGCATTGATTCAACAAGGTGCTGAAAGCATTCTTTAGAAATGTTGGCCCATATTGATAGGATAGCATCTTGCAGTTGATGGAGATTTGTGGGATGCACATCCAGGGGACGAAGCTCCCGTTCCACCACATCCCAAAGATGCTCTATTGGGTTGAGATCTGGTGACTGGGGGGGGCCATTTTAGTACAGTGAACTCATTGTCATGTTCAAGAAACCAATTTGAAATGATTCGAGCTTTGTGACATGGTGCATTATCCTGCTGGAAGTAGCCATCAGAGGATGGGTACATGGTGGCCATAAAGGGATGGACATGGTCAGAAACAATGCTCAGGTAGGCCGTGGCATTTAAACGATGCCCAATTGGCACTAAGGGGCCTAAAGTGTGCCAAGAAAACATCCCCCACACCATTACACCACCACCACCAGCCTGCACAGTGGTAACAAGGCATGATGGATCCATGTTCTCATTCTGTTTCCGCCAAATTCTGACTCTACCATCTGAATGTCTCATCAGAAATCGAGACTCATCAGACCAGGCAACATTTTTCCAGTCTTCAACTGTCCAATTTTGGTGAGCTCTTGCAAATTGTAGCCTCTTTTTCCTATTTGTAGTGGAGATGAGTGGTACCCGGTGGGGTCTTCTGCTGTTGTAGCCCATCCGCCTCAAGGTTGTGCGTGTTGTGGCTTCACAAATGCTTTGCTGCATACCTCGGTTGTAACGAGTGGTTATTTCAGTCAAAGTTGCTCTTCTATCAGCTTGAATCAGTCAGCCCATTCTCCTCTGACCTCTAGCATCAACAAGGCATTTTCGCCCACAGGACTGCCGCATACTGGATGTTTTTCCCTTTTCACACCATTCTTTGTAAACCCTAGAAATGGTTGTGCGTGAAAATCCCAGTAACTGAGCAGATTGTGAAATACTCAGACCGGCCCGTCTGGCACCACAACAACCATGCCACGCTCAAAATTGCTTAAATCACCTTTCTTTCCCATTCTGACATTCAGTTTGGAGTTCAGGAGATTGTCTTGACCAGGACCACACCCCTAAATGCATTGAAGCAACTGCCATGTGATTGGTTGATTAGATAATTGCATTAATGAGAAATTGAACAAGTGTTCCTAATAATCCTTTAGGTGAGTGTATATGTGAGAATGCTGTTTGTAGACTACAGCTTAGCATTCAACACCATAGTGCCCTCCAAGCTTGATGTGAAACTCCGGACTCTGGGCTTAAACAGCTTGCTGTGCAGCTGGAACCTGGACTTCCTGTCAGGCAGACATCAGGTGGTTAAAATGGGCAGCAACATCTCATCACTGACCCTCAACACTGGAGCCCCGCAGGGCTGTGTTCTCAGCCCACTCCTGTATTCCCTATACACACATGACTGTGTGGATACACATAGCTCCAATGCCATCATCAAGTTTGCTGATGATACGACGGTGGTAGGTCTGCTCACTGACATTGATGAAACAGCCTACAGAGAGGAGGTGCACACTCTGACACGCTGGTGTCAGGAGCACAACCTCTCCCTCAACATCAGTAAAACCAAGGAGCTTGTAGTGGACTTCAGGAAGAAAGACAGAGGACACAGCCCCATCACCATTAATGGAGCACTGGTGGAGAGAGTCAGCAGCTTCAAGTTCCTGAGGAACTCACATGGTCCGTCCACACTGAGGCCATTGTGAAGAAGGCTCATCAGCACCTTCTTCCTGAGACGGCTGAGGAAGTTTGGAATGAACCACCACATCCTCACACGGTTCTATATCAGTACTGTAGAGAGCATCCTGACTGGCTGCCTCACTGCCTGGTACGGCAATAGCACCGCCCACAACCGCAAAGCCCAGCAAAGGCTGGTGCGAACTGCCAGACACATCATCGGAGGTGAGCTTCCCTCCCTCCAGGACATATATAAAGGCGGTGTGTTAAAAAAGCTCTGAGGATCATCAGAAACTCCAGCCACCCGTGTCATGGGCTGCTCTCACTGCTACCATCAGGCAGGTGGTATCGCAGCATCAGGACCCGCACCAGTCGACTACATGACAGCTTCTTCCCCCAAGCAATCAGACTTCTGAACACTTGATCTCTCACGATCAAGAATGAGCACTGCACTTTATTAATCTTATATCTCACACTGGACTGTCAATATATTATCCACAATACAACTACTGTATACAGGTGCTGGTCATATAATTAGAATATCATCAAAAAGTTGATTTATTTCAGAAAATTCCATTCAAAAAGTGAAACTTGGATATTATATTCATTCATTACACACAGACTGATATATTTCAAATGTTTATTTCATTTAATTGTGATGATTAAAACTGACAACTAATGAAAATCCCAAATTCAGTATCTCCGAAAATTTGAATATTACTTAAGACCAATACAAAAAAAGGATTTTTAGAAATGTTGGCCAACTGAAAAGTATGAACATGAAAAGTGGGAGCATGTACAGCACTCAATACTTAGTTGGGGCTCCTTTTGCCTGAATTACTGCAGGAATGCGCCGTGGCATGGAGTCGATCAGTCTGTGGCACTGCTCAGGTGTTATGAGAGCCCAGGTTGCTCTGATAGAGGCCTTCAGCTCTTCTGCATTGTTGGATCTGGCGTATTGCATCTTCCTCTTCACAATACCCCATAGATTTTCTATAGGTTTAAGGTCAGGCGAGTTTGCTGGCCAATTAAGAACAGGGATACCATGGTCCTTAAACCAGGTACTGGTAGCTTTGGCACTGTGTGCAGGTGCCAAGTCCTGTTGGAAAATGAAATCTGCATCTCCATAAAATTGGTCAGCAGCAGGAAGCATGAAGTGCTCTAAAACTTCCTGGTAGACGGCTGCGTTGACCTTGGACCTCAGAAAACACAGTGGACCAACACCAGCAGATGACATGGCACCCCAAACCATCACTGACTGTGGAAACTTTACACTGGACTTCAAGCAACGTGGATTCTGTGCCTCTCCTCTCTTCCTCCAGACTCTGGGACCTTGATTTCCAAAGGAAATGCAAAATTTACTTTCATCAGAGAACATAACTTTGGACCACTCAGCAGCAGTCCAGGCGAGACATTCTGACGCAGTGTCTTGTTCAAGAGTGGCTTGACACAAGGAATGCGACAGCTGAAACCTATGTCTTGCATACATCTGTGCGTGGTGGTTCTTGAAGCACTGACTCCAGCCTCTCTTTGTGAATCTCCCCCACATTTTTGAATGGGTTTTGTTTCACAATCCTCTCCAGGGTGCGGTTATCCCTATTGCTTGTACACTTTTCTACCACATCTTTTTCTTCTCTTCGCCTTTCTATTAATGTGCTTGGACACAGAGCTCTGTGAACAGCCAGCCTCTTTAGCAATGACCTTTTGTGTCTTGCCCTCCTTGTGCAAGATGTCAATGGTCGTCTTTTGGACAGCTGTCAAGTCAGCAGTCTTCCCCATGATTGTGTAGCCTACAGAACTAGACTGAGAGACCATTTAAAGGCCTTTGCAGGTGTTTTGAGTTAATTAGCTGATTAGAGTGTGGCACCAGGTGTCTTCAATATTGAACCTTTTCACAATATTCTAATTTTCTGAGATACTGATTTTGGGGTTTTCATTAGTTGTCAGTTATAATCATCAAAATTAAAAGGAATGAACACTTGAAATATATCAGTCTGTGTGGAATGAATGTATACATTATACAAGTTTCACTTTTTGACTGGAATTACTGAAATAAATCAACTTTTTGATGATATTCTAATTATATGACCAGAACCTGTATATTGTGTGTATTGTTTACTTTTTATTATTATTATTGTGTTGTATAAGTTTGTGTACATTTGAAATGTAAATTGTGTTGTGTAAATATATTGTTTATTGTAACTGGTATATGTCTCGTCACTGTCATGACTGCTATGTTGCTCGGAACTGCACACAAGACTTTCACCTTCTGTTGCAATTGTAGTGTGACAATAAAGTGATTTGATTTAAAGACGCTCCACAAGCAAGTTTTGCTTCAGCGCAGCAGAAGATCCAGCTCCACAATGAGAGTGCTTCTGTATTTACTTACTTTTGTATTTTTGTATTATTCCCTCATACTTTGCGATCTACATCAGCTGAAGCTGTTTGGAAAGTTTAGAGTGCATCTGGACTGTGAGCGGTGTAATTTTCCTCTCCTCAGTCAGGTGCGAGCTGCAGTGCTGCTCTCACGCATCATCATTACAGTTTAATGTGATCTCATGTTACGATAAATGAGAACAAACTACTACATCAGATGGTATCGTTTTTTGGAATAGGAGCATTTTTCCGAGTATGAGTACCGGTACATGAGTGCGGTATCGGACCGGATTCCGATACCAGTCTCGGTATAGGTGCATCCCTAACTTAAGGCATCTCCATTAGATGGAAACAAGAGTTATGATATCAGAAAGATAATTGCATGAGCCACATAGAGGCAGACTGCACAGGCATAGTCACCCATGAAACAAACTAGAAAACAAGTGGTACACAAGAGTCCTAGTACAAATGTCTGGACTGATTTTGGTACATTGACTTTGATATTTTAGATGAATGAGCCAATGTAAAATGATGCAAAATGCTATAAATATAATTTTTCCCTTGCCAACTGCAAAGGCAGGCTAAATTGTGGTGAACCAGACCAGACAGGCTCAAACAGAAAAAAAAACACATGCTACAATGGCATAGCTTTTTTCCACAACAGCCCCAGATCAGCTATATTTAAGAGAATGTAGTGAAGAGAAAATCAATTGAAAAAATATGTCTGTGGGGAAGACTGCTGAATATTACTACTACGACTGTATTGAAGAACAGCAACTTTCAGTCAAGGGACATTTTGTAGGAAGGAACGGCTGTCAACGTGACAATGATTTGGATGTTTTCTTCACTTTCTTAATCTTTTTGCCAAACAGCATACAACAACTCCCTTAGATACATTTTTCGCTGTCTACGTTCCATATAGGCTACATCTATTTATGGTGTCAATGTTATTTCAGTGGAGTTTTACTATAATGACTTGGGCGTCATGGTAAATATTTGAGGTTGAAAATATACCTCATAACCTAATGGCAGCAGTACATGTTAGAAAGCGAAGCACTGTCAAAAGACAATGAGGCAATATTGGCTAATCCAGAATCAGTGTGAGAGGCAATAAAGGCATGAGCTCTAGTTCAATCAGCATTCCCCCAAACACTCTGGGGCAGCTAGGAATGTGAAAACTACCAATTTCCACAGGATCAGACTTCCACAACCAAATCAAGGAAGGCAGATTTTCTTTATTTTGTTTTAGCTTGACTGACTTGCAGCTTTCTGAAGCTGCCTTTGGTTTTACAGCACAGGAAATGGCTTGAGGTTTGGAGCATGACCAGAGTAGTGTTCTCTAAAGCAACAGTATATGCTTCACTTAAGTGCTGTATGCTGATTTTTCAACACAGCGAATTACATACACAAAACTGATACATATTTCTAATGTTACATGTAAGAAAGAAAAGGTATACTCAGTGATTGCGGTCTGCTCTGTTTTCCAACGGTGATCACGTTTAATGATCAAATAATTACTCAATTTACTAATAATAATGAAATCAAAATGAGTATCAAAGTACTTCAACCAAAATCTGATTAAAAACAGTGCATGTGTGTTAAATGTATGTCTAATTTCAGATGGCAATGCAAAAAAGGCTTGTATGACAAAGGAGAGCCAGTGCAGTGGCATATTCAAACAGATAGCAACATTTCCAGCAGCTGCTGGACAAAACTGTACTCTTTGACGACAGTCTACAGATGGAGAGCTAGACACGGTTTCTTTGTGAAAATTGTTACATCTATGAGCATACTGGGCTTTTGACCAGTCACGTTTTTGCTCCATGTTGAATGATACTGTAAACTGTTATTAAGTGTGGCAATGTACTTCTCAGAATCCCAGTATGACCTCATTGGGTCACTATGTATCGACTGACTGATTGACTGACTGACTCTCTCTCTCACACACACACACACACACACACACGGTTTGTTTGGCATTGGTTGGGGGAAAAAAAAAAAGAGATAGCACTGTAACAAATTTACACTATAGTTGAGTCAGTGTTGCTTTGTTGGGCTAGTCAGGATTCTTACAAAATCAGAGCAAAGTTTTAATAGCACCACTGAGTTAGAGTCAACACTCTTCAAGCGAATCCACACATGAATGGCTTAATTAAAACTCTGCATATTAAGCTGGGAGGAGAAAGTATTTTTTACATTGAAAAAACAAAACACAACAACTTAACATTTCTAAACACTGAAGCTTCCAACTGCAACTGCTTCTTACTTTAAAAAGCACATGTTATTAAAACAAGACGAGTAAAGCAGGGCTTTCTTATTGACTGATTTGATACTATGTACTGTAATGGAAGCTCCTTACAGCCTGGGTTCTGAGAGGGAGTGAGAATGCTGTGAATTATGATGTCTTTCTCCATGTCAAGGGGAGCAGAGGGGGGCTGCAGTCTTTGAGCGTGCTCCAAATCAAACACAAGCGGATGCTGACTCTCGCACGACTGCGGCTATCCCATTTCCATCTGCAGCCGTCTGCTGTGGGAATGCTATAATTACTCAGCATGTGGAGTCACGGCGCAGACGATCCAACACTAACTTTACCCTCGCACTATAATGTCTGCTTCACACATATCACCGTTCTTTGTACATAGAGAGACAGTGTCAAAAAAAAAAACAGTGTTGGTGCATTGCATACAGAATTCATCTGAGCAGACTCAGAATCTGGTCTAGTGTGAGCCATTAAAGTGGGGCCTGGAATGTAAACAGCCAAGTTCACAGAGGATTCTGAAGAAAGAGTGGCCATCACTGTAAGAGGTCACTGCTTACACAATTCACATTTACTTGTAGGGACTCGGGGGCGGGGGGTATAAAAGCATACAAGAAAAATATACAATAAAAATATAGATTTCTGAAAGCCATTGAAATTCCCAACAGTGTCAATTCAATCTCAAATTCTGTATTATTTTTAGCCAAATAATAGCCTTTCCACATGGTGGAAAAGATGGTGAGGAAATGACATCCTGATGTTTTAGAAGTCAAATGGATAACTCCTTTGTCTTACGAAGGTTAATTTCATAGATAACATTTAATGTATCATAAATATACAGAATTAAATATTTTCACACTTTTTGCATAATCAGGCAAAATTACAAATTGATTGGAAATAACAGGTAATAAATAATCTGCAGGTGATAATAAATATCACAGGTGACATTTACCTGATTCCCCCCCTAAAACATTGCTTGTATTTCATCTCAAGCATGCTATATGGGCACTTTTGTCAACTTGGTTAACAAGTATACCAACTTTTGATTTGTGATTTTTGAAAAATGTATAGAAATAATTTATTTCACTCTTTGTTCAAGGGATAGTTCACCAAAAAATAAAAAATCTCTAATCATTTACACACCCTCATGCCATCTCAGATGTATATGTAACGATCAAAAACAGGAGAGGATCTATGTGCAGCATTTATTGAAGCCAAAAAAAACAGAACACTAAGAATAACAAAATCCACAGGGGAAGTAATGCAAAACAAAAACATGAAATAACAGACAACTGGACAGGACGGAAACAAGGGCTTAAATACACAAGGGAAAACTAGAAACACCTGGGGAAACAATCAGGGCATGAGAAACAATCAGGGGAAAACCAATCAAAAAACAGAACTACAAAGGACTACAAAAACCAAACAGGAAACAGGAACTGATCAGGAAACTTCAACATAAAAGCACAAAACAAAAGACAACAGAGAACATGACAACTACAAAGGACTACCAAAACCAAACAGGAAACAGGAACTAAACAGGAAACTTCAACATAAAAGCACAAAAACAAAAGACAACAGAGAACATGACAGAGCCCCCCCTTTAAGGAGCGGATTCCAGACGCTCCAAAAACAAACAAAAAACAAAACAAAAAAAATTGTTCATAGAGCACAAGGTAAACAGATAGTCCAGGGGGGCACCAGGGGCAAATAGGCAGTTCAAGGGGACACGAGGGGCACAGAGGGACAAGACTATGACAGAACAGGTGGGTGGCCAGGAGACAGATAGGGCAGGGACTGGGTCAGGTGGCCAGGGAGGCGGCCATAGGGCAGGGGGTCTAGGGGATGGCCACAGGGCCAGGTCAGGGTCAGGAGGTCTAGGGGATGGCCACAGGGCTAGGGCAGGGTCAGGAGGCCAGGGAGGCGGCCATAGGACCGGGTTAGGGGGTCTAGGGGATGGCCAAAGGGCTAGGACAGGGTCAGGAGGTCTAGGGGATGGCCACTGGACTAGGGCAGGGTCAGGAGGCCAGGGAGGCGGCCATAGGACCGGGTTAGGGGGTCTAGGGGATGGCCACAGGGCTAGGACAGGGTCAGGAGGTCTAGGGGATGGCCACAGGGCTAGGTCAGGGTCAGGAGGTCTAGGGGATGGCCGCTGGGCTAGGGCAGGGTCAGGAGGCCAAGGAGAGGGCCACAGGACTGGGACAGGGTCAGGAGGCCAAGGAGAGGGCCACAGGACTGGGACAGGGTCAGGAGGTCTCAAGATAGGATCAGAAGGCCAGGGAGGAGGCCGCAAGACAGGGTCAGAAGGCCAGGGAGGAGGCCACGAGACAGGGTCAGAAGGCCAGGGAGGAGGCCACGAGACAGGGTCAGAAGGCCAGGGAGGAGGCCACAGACAGGGTCAGAAGGCCAGGGAGGAGGCCACGAGACAGGGTCAGAAGGCCAGGGAGGAGTCGAGGAGGACTCCAGGGGCGGTGCCATAGTAGGCGGAGCCATAGATGGTTCAGGAGGCGGAGCTGCGGAAGGTTCAGGAGGCGGAGCCGCGGAGGGCACTGGAGGCGAGGAAGGCTCCGGAGTAGAGGAAGGCCCTGGAGGCGGAGACCTGGGGAGCTCAAGAGGCTGAGGCCTGGTAGGCCCGAGAGGCGGAGTACTGGGTGGCTCGGGAGGCGGAGCACAGGGAGGCGGAGCTCTGGGAAGCTCGGGAGGCGGAGTTCTGGAAGCTCGGGAGGCGGAGCTCTGGGAAACAGAGCACTGGGAAGCAGAGCACTGGGAAGCAGAGCACTGGGCGGCTCGGGAGGCGGAGCACAGGGAGGCAGAGCACTGGGAAGCTCGGGAGGCGGAGCACTGGGAAGCTCGGGAGGCGGAGCACTGGGAAGCGGAGCACTGGGAAGCTCGGGAGACGGAGCACTGGGAAGCTCGGGAGACGGAGCACTGGGAAGCTCGGGAGACGGAGCACTGGGAAGCTCGGAAGGCGGAGCACTGGGAAGCTCGGAAGGCGGAGCACTGGGAAGCTCGGGAGGCGGAGCACTGGGAAGCTCGGGAGGCGGAGCACTGGGAAGCTCGGGAGGCGGAGCACAGGGAGGCAGAGCACTGGGAAGCTCGGGAGGCGGAGCACTGGGAAGCTCGGGAGGCGGAGCACTGGGAATCGGAGCACTGGGAGGCTCAGGAGGCGGAGCACTGGGAAGCTCGGAAGGCGGAGCTCTGGGAAGCTCGGGAGGCGGAGCACTGGGAAGCAGAGCACTGGGAGGCTCGGGAGGCGGAGCTCTGGGAAGCTCGGGAGGCGGAGTTCTGGGAAGCTCGGGAGGCGGAGCTCTGGGAAACAGAGCACTGGGAAGCAGAGCACTGGGAAGCAGAGCACTGGGCGGCTCGGGAGGCGGAGCACAGGGAGGCAGAGCACTGGGAAGCTCGGGAGGCGGAGCACTGGGAAGCGGAGCACTGGGAGGCTCGGGAGGCGGAGCACTGGGAAGCTCGGGAGACGGAGCACTGGGAAGCTCGGGAGACAGAGCACTGGGTAGCTCGGGAGACAGAGCACTGGGTAGCTCAGGAGACGGAGCTCTGGGAAGCTCGGAAGGCGGAGCTCTGGGAAGCTCGGAAGGCGGAGCACTGGGAAGCTCGGAAGGCGGAGCACTGGGAAGCTTGGGAGGCGGAGCACTGGGAAGCTCGGGAGGCGGAGCACTGGGAAGCGGAGCACTGGGAGGCTCGGGAGGCGGAGCACTGGGAAGCTCGGGAGGCGGAGCTCTGGGAAGCTCGGGAGGCGGAGCACTGGGAAGCTCGGGAGGCGGAGCACTGGGAAGCTCGGGAGGCGGAGCACTGGGAAGCAGGCTCGGGACGGTCGAGGCTACAGGCACTGGCTCTGGGACGGTCGAGGCTACAGGCACTGGCTCTGGCTCTGGGACGGTCGAGGCTACAGGCACTGGCTCTGGGACAGTCGAGGCTACAGGTGTTGGCTCTGGCTTTGGCACTGAGGACGGGGCCGTGGAGGGCGGAGACTGGTGAGCGGAAGCCCTTCCTCTTCTCCTCCTCTTCTTGGCAGACGAGGCTGGCAACGCTGGTGCTGGGACGGACGAGGCTGGCAACGCTGGCACTGGGACGGACGAGGCTGGCAACGCTGGCACTGGGACGGACGAGGCTGGCAACGCTGGCACTGGGACAGGCGTAGGCTCGTTGGCCGTGGCAGTCGTGGGCGTTGGCTCGTTGGCCGTGGCAGGTGTGGGCGTTGGCTCGTTGGCCGTGGGAGGCGTGAGCTCATTGTCCGTGGCAGGCGAGGGCTCGTTGGAGGTACCCACAGGGACAAACGTCTCCAAAACCAGGTTTACATACCTCTCCCACGTATAATCACCAGTCTCAGGGAACTCAATCCACCCTTGGGCCAGGAGGCCGAGCTGGAAAATGGATTTGAGATGCCTATCAGGAAAACTAGTGCATCGGGCAACGGTGCAAAACAGACGTGAGTATTCTGTTAACGGGAGGTTCGCTCGGCTCAGCTGAAGAAAGATAGCTGCTAGATCCATGTTTGGTTGGTCTGTTATTCTGTAACAATCAAAAACGGGAGAGGATCTATGTGCAGCATTTATTGAAGCCAAAAAAACCAGAACACTAAAAATAACAAAATCCACAGGGGAAGTAATGCAAAACAAAAGCATGAAATAACAGACAACTGGACAGGACGGAAACAAGGGCTTAAATACACAAGGGAAAACTAGAAACACCTGGGGAAACAATCAGGGCATGAGAAACAATCAGGGGGAAAACCAATCAAAAAACAGAACTACAAAAACAAAACAGGAAACAGGAACTGAACAGGAAACTTCAACATAAAAGCACAAAACAAAAGACAACAGAGAACATGACAACTACAAAGGACTACCAAAACCAAACAGGAAACAGAAACTAAACAGGAAACTTCAACATAAAAGCACAAAAACAAAAGACAACAGAGAACATGACAGTATATGACTTCCTTTCTTCAGCAGAACACATCTGAAGAAAAATATCTCAGCTCAGTTGGTCCTTATAATGGATGTGGATGGCAACACGATTTTTGAGGCTCCAAAAGCAGAGACAATCAGCATTAACGTCATCTATACGACTCCAGATGTTAAATGACTGTCTTATAAAGCCATTCGATCACTTTTGGTGTGAAAAAGATGAATATTTAAGTACTTTTTAACAATAAATTATCACGGCTGAGCTCACATAGTCTTACCAGCGATGGCATGGAAACGTTCAATTCATTGCTGCAGACACTCTCTACCTCTTTTGGCATTTCCTACATGTGCACAAGCACGTCTCATGAGTTCTCTATCCCTCTAAGGCTTTTTATTGTGCTTCTGTTGGTCCAGCCTCCTCCATCTCCCTGTGCTCCTAATCAGAGTACTCCGGTTCAAATAAATATGGCTGTGCAAAACCTTGTAACTCCTCATCTCCTTAAATCAAAATCTTCTAACATCTTTGTTTAAATTTGTTTACAGCATTCGATCTGTACATGGTTCCTCCTATTCGGTTGTAAACAGCGCTGCTCTTCCGGGTGTGTCGCACATGCGTCACTTCTCATGTGAACATGCCAACGCCATTACGTCCACAAGAGACCATGTGACCTCAGCCCTCTCGTTAACGCGCTTACGGAAGCAATGATTTATAGTTAAAATGTACTTAAATATGAATCTTTTTCGCACTAAAAGCGATTGTATCACTTTATTAGGATGGATGATGTTAATGCTGATTGCTTTTTGGAGCATCAAAATCATGTTTCCATCCACTGCTATTATGAGTACCAACTGAGCTGAGATATTTTTCTACAAATATATTCTGCTGAAGAAAGGAAGTCATATATATCTGGGATGGCATGATTAAATGATGAGAATTTTCATTTTTGGATGAACTTTCCCTTTAAGATTAGCATAATTATAAATATATAAGATTTTGAATTTTTATAATGTATTTTCATCATTTAATATTTAAATTCTGGGTCTAAGACAAGGCCAAAAAAATCTAATGTATAAATTAAAAGCATTTGAAAAGGACCATAAATGATTAAGGCCTAGTAAAAAGTCAGTTTTAATGTGACCTTCATACTGTATCAAAAATAATAAGACAAAACATTTTATTTCTAATTAAAATCAACCCCTGGGACATTCAATTGTCCCATGTTAAAGGGGTCATGATATGAGGAATCAAATTTTACTTGATCTTTTGACATATAAGAGGTCATTGAACTGTAAAAACGTACTGTAAGTTACAGTACTAAAAACTTCCTCCTTAATAGAAAAAGAGCATTTATTTAAACCAGGCTGTTGAAATGGCCTGTTTGGAATTTGTGGAACATGTGACATCACAAGGACCAAATACATCTGCATATGACTGCCTCTTCAGCAAGACATCAATGCCTATTTTTTGTCATTGCACCCTTGTCCCAGCCCATTGGTTGTTAGCCTGTCACACAGGAGAGGAGAGAGATGGGCTTGTCATGGGAGATTCATCTACATTTTTAAGGAGACTTCAAATCAATCAAATCAAATCACTTTATTGTCACACTACTGTGTACACGAGTGCAACAGCAGGTGAAATTCTTGTGTGCAGTTCCGAGCAACATTGCAGTTATGACAGTGACGAGACATAAACCACTTTACAATAACAACATATTTACACAACACAATTTACATACAAATGTACACATACCTACACAACAATTTACATATCAAATGTACACAATGTAGAATACACATACACTAGATAAGGGTATATATATATATATATATATATATATATATATATATATATATATATATATACACACTAACTGAATTGGGAGCAAGAATATATTGACAGAATGAGGATTAATAAAGTGCAGTGCTGATTGTAGATCGTGAGAGATCATGTGTTCAAAAGTCTTATTGCTTGTGGGAAGAAGCTGTCATGTAGTCGGCTGGTGCGGGTCCTGATGCTGCGATACAGAGGACACCATCATATGCTCTGGATTTAAATGTTTCTTCTACATAAACCTGCAGTAGATGAATGGCTTTGACCATTATTATTGCACCTATCTGTGCTATATATTACACTCGATGGATGTCTTTGATCATTTTGATGAGTTTCATGTGATGTGAGCCATGTTTTAAGAGCAGCATTTAAAACACATCTCATTCCACTGCTGCCACTGACTGGGAGAAACACATTCCGGTGTGTAAACAAACACTGAAGATGTAATTTTAAGACAAGCCTCTCTGCTTTGGCTTGTTGAAGCACCCAACATCATGGATTAAATTATGTTTGTGTATTCAGAACATTTCTGCATGGATTGCACGTGTTTGTGGGCTTACATCAGCGAGGATTTCTTGTGAACCAGTCACAATATGATTCAAGCTTTGCATAGGAACTGTTATTCAAAAGATGAGGCAGACCCATGAGTAAACCGTTTAATTTACGAGTGTTTTAAATGTCATGACTGTTTGATAGTTGCTGTGCTAGTGAACATTTTGATATATTCAGATGAAATGTGTTGGTTGTTTGTTATATGTTAACCCTGAAATGTAGTTTTATAAATTATAATATGAAGCTTATTAATTTTCTTCCAGGCATTTCAGACAGAAGGTCAGAAACAGGGTGGAAAATGCAAAAAAAAAAAAATTACAAGTGGACCTCAGGGAAAATATTTTATATATATATATATATATATATATATATATATATATATATATATATATATATATATATATAACAAGAGTATGTCATGCCCCACTACCTTTTCCTATTATTTTCGTAAAAACTTAAATGTTTGTATGCTTGGTTATGCTGGAGAAGTGTAATGTTGTAAATTAGGCTAAACAGTGCCACATTTCTAATGGTGTGATGTTGGTTTACTGAAATCCAACAGTGTCAATGGCACAAGATTATGACAAACTCACAAACACATTCAGACATGTTACTCTCCGGGGAATGTTCTCAGAGACAAATATCATTGAGAGGCTCAATGGGTTATAATGATGTAGTAAGCGTGACATGATTGCAGCAGTTTGGCAGGACCTTGACAGAGTAAAGGGGTAGGGAAATTCCAGTAGCAATTCTAATCATTCAAATGTCAAATATAGGTCATACATGAAAAATACAGACTATGAGCCTAAATCAGGCATGGGATATGAAACGTAACATGGAATATAACAAGATAGTATAGACACATGGCTGCTTCAGATCACACAGTTCCAGATGTTGCAAGTTGAAATCAATTAAGGTTTTCCAATGCACCAAAATTGACCAGTAATAGAGACCAAACAAGCCATAAGAAGCTTCTTACTGCATGGTACATTTAAAGAACAAATTCTGAGGCTGGAAACACACTGTCCAAGTAAATACCATTACAACAACCAACATGCCCCCTTTTTACAGAGTTAACAACAGTGTAAATCTGACACAAAAATGGCTCTTTAATGAACATGGAGTGGTGGTGGCGTAGTGGCTAGAGCACAGGGCTGCTAATCAGAAGGTCGCTGGTTGAAAATCCCACGGCCACCACCATTGTGCCCTTGACCAAGGCACTTAACTCCAGGTTGCTCCGGGGGGATTGTCCCTGTAATAAGTGCACTGTAAGTTGCTTTGGATAAAAGCATCTGCCAAATGCATAAATGTAAATGTAAACATAATTTAATGTATATTCATATCACTGTACTTTGTGTTATATTACCCCTGTGATTGATTAAATAAAAATCCAGCAAACTAGTCAATGCTGCTGCGTGGAATTTCAAATAAAGCTACTGAGACAGTAGCATCTCTCCCTATTTTTCACCTCTTTAGGAAAGTTGTGGAAATGCAAGTGATTTTTTTTTTTTGCTAATGGAACAAAAGGGAACACTACAATAACATTTGCTACCCCCCATTTACCTGTATGCCAGCTGCGCTATTTGCCCTGCTATAGTACACTTCCCCGTTCCAAAACCTCAAATGTGAAAAGGGCCCATTTTGTTGAAAAGGAACTTTTAAGGAGTCACGTATCGCCATGCGAGGTTCGGATGCGTGAATGGTGAGCTCTGCGCACTTTGCTGGTTTTAATACTTTTTATGTCATATACCGGTAAGATTTGATACACCCTGACTCCTAACCGTTCTAGGAAGACCATACGTCAAAGAATTCAAAATCCTTGGGCTCTGGAGACATTAAAAGACACTTATGTGCTCAAACTGAAGCCCCTCCAGAGGCCTCGACCCCGGGACTCGATTTGGACTGTGCGGTGTTAAAGATTAAGCGTCGACTGTCGAGCATGACGGTGATGTTGACGAAGGATGTTGCTGACGAGGATCTTGCTGTAATATGTTGATCGATCACTGCCACTGAGACTAAATTCACTGAGTTGGTTACAAGAGTTTCAGATGTTGAGAAATGGATAGATTATCTGGAGAGATCATCGGAAATGGAATTAGCAGCTAATACGCAAATGACCATGGTGGAGTTGGAGCACTTTAGGGAAAAACTTGAAGACATTGAGAATCGTAACCAGTGAAACAACGTCTGAATTGTTGGAAATCCTGAGTGAGTAGAAGGTCAAAATATGGTGGAATTTCTGGACGAGCTCTTTGAGTCTGCTCGACATAACAGGCCATAAGGTGGAAATAGAGCAAGCTCACAGGGTTCCGGTTCAGAGATCCTCTGTGGGTGTGGCTTGGGAAGCAATTAAGGTGGTTCTTAGGGGTCGGATCATACATTATGCATTATGAACTCATGGAGTTGAAAGGGAATAATAAAAGGCAGAACTGAAGTACCGAATGTCGTCTAATGGCCTCAGAGAATTGACCCAATTGAAATACAGATATAATAAAACCTTTTCGCAGTAGGTGGAGTTTTGGCTATTTGGGGCAAGACAGTCATACTTTGAGTACAAAGCAGGGAAGCTTTTGACTAGCTACATAAAGCAGAGAGAGTCTATTTCTACCATTCCCTCAGTGAAATCTGTTGGTAGTGAATTTTTTACCATGGCCAATGATAATAATAACGCTTTTGAAGAATTATATTTTGATCTCTATAGTTCCACTTCTTCGTCTACTGATGAAGATATTACAAATTTTGTGGAACCATTAGAACTCCTTAAACTGATGGCTGAGCAACACAATTCTGAGATAACCGTGGAGGAGCTTGGCGAGGTAATTAAGGCCTTGCCTACAGGCAAGACTCCGGTGCCAGATGGCTTTTCAGCTGAGTTTTTTTTAGATCTTATGGCACAGGGATTCACTTTTGCAGGAAGTTGATATGGAATCATTAAAGAATGTAAAGTTTATGCCAACCATGACGCAAGCCCGAATCAGTCTGATTCTTAAAAAGGACAAAGATCCAAGCATGTGTAAGAGTTACCGTCCAATTTTCCTGATCCAGCTAGATGTTAAAACATTGTCTAAAATTTTGGCAAATCGATTAACCGAAGCTTTGGCTCTGACTGCACACTGCCCGGTAACTTTTTTTCAGCTGGGTGCCTTCCAATGGCCCAAAAAGGGCATTAAGTATTTGGGTATTTTATTCCCAGCAAATGTGTGTGATTTAGTTAATTTGACCCTTAAATAAATAAGTTTTCCAGTGATGTGGGCAGGTGGGCTTCATTACATTTATAGATGATTGGGAAGGTTATTGAATGTTAATGCTATTAAAATTTATTGTATTCCAAAATTCAATTACTTGCTACAGTCTCTCCCTGTAGATAGCCCCCTCTCATATTTCAAGCAATTTTATAGCATAGCGAAGTCCTTCATTTGAAATGGAATATGTCCCAGACTACATTTCAGTAAACTGCATAGGCTGATTGACAAAGGTGGGCTAGGCCTACCCAAGATTTTGTTTTATTATTATGCGTTCGGTCTCAGACATTTGGCCGATTGGTCGCTATTGAAAAGGAAGTTCTTACACCGATTTCGCTATTGCAAAGCCTTTTAATCAAACTAACCGGATAAGTTAAATTACACCCAGTTATGTCGCATTTGCACTAGGTATGGACAAAAGTGTCCAGAGTGATTTATTCAGACATTTATAAAAAATGTTGCCTCGAGCATATGGCTGAACCCCAAATTATGTTTTAATAAGTCCCCCTTCTGCTGGTCCGCGTGTATTAACCTCCCTCACAATCCACTCTGTGACCTATATGAGAGCAGATTGTTCTTTTGAAAATTAGGTTCAACATTTTGGGATCCCCAGATCTCAGTTTTTAGGTATTTACAGCTGCGCCACCTGCTCTGTACTATTTTTGGGAATAGCATACACACCCCTAAAGCAGCTGATACTCATGGAGTGGTGACTACTGCTTTTGGAAAAGGTCATGTGGCATCAGTGTATTACTCCCTGCTAATTCAAAGTCTGAGGGACAGAGCTTCAACTTCTCTCAAGAGATTATGTGTGAAAGATTTAAACTTGGTATTGGAGGAGGGAGAATGGGCTAGGTTTCTTAAAATCATCAAGTCTGCATCTAGAGACGCAAGGGTGCGCCTTATGCTATTCAAGACTTTACATAGATTCTATAGGAACCCCTCTAGATTGTTTAGGCTTGAAAACACCCACCTGATGGTGATGCCAATAAGTGGATGGAGATATAACCAATGTCTTTTGGGGGTGTGTTAAGATCTAGGAGTTTTGGTTGAAGGTTCAGAGTTTTGTGTGTGATGAATTGGGCACTCAGGAATAATTTTGCCCCAGTCTCTATTTTAGGCGATGGTGTCATCAATGTTGACAATAGACACATAAAAATGTTGGGTCCTAACCATTGTCATGATTGCAAGACAGATACTTTTAAGGGGATGGAGGTCAGCTTGAGTGCCCTCATTTCAGGGGTGGAGCTCGGAGATGGGGAAGGTGGTGGCCATTGAAGAAGGATCATTTAGAAGATTGGGGAAGTTTAACTTGTTTGTGGAGAAATAGGGTGTATATCTGACATTTCTGGATGTGCGATTATTATTATTATACATTTTATCTTTTTTTGTGTGTCTATAATCATGCAGGACCACTGGGATGTTGTTGGGGGCAGGGGTTAATGTTGATTTTGTGTATATATGTTTTTTCTATTTTCAATATGTGAATCAATAAAAATTGTTAAACTGAAAAGAAACTTTTCCACTTTATGAGGCCCGAAGTAATGAATCAAACAAATGTGATGTGATTGGAGTGAAATGGGCATATACTTACCTATTGCAGAGTTGGCTCATGGCTCCATAGGAGTCACAGTCACAGGCCTGGCAGCCATTCGTCCCATTGGTGAAATACTTTTCCTTACATTCGTCACACCAGTGACCTGTGTATCCAGTCATGCAAACACACTGACCCGTGAATCTGTCACAGTCATCCGGGTCCACTGACCCCTCAGCACTGCAGTTACATTGAGGATCTGGGTGAGATAAGAGAGATATTTTGAGAACATGTTGGGTTTACTTTTCAATGTGAAAAAAGCAAGAGTTTATAAACATGGTTGATTGAGATAATTTTTAAGTAATATCATTTGTTACTAAAGGTGTTGTACGCTATTTTAGTTGTTCTGGAACTTCCTGTAGACTAGCTGTTGAATAAGCCACGCCCCCTCATTCTAAAACCCCACACTCTAATGACAAGCACACACAAAGACACACTTGGAGACGTTGTATTGGAGCAGATGGTGGGGTAAGCGTCCTCCTGAGGCTTTTGCCATTTGACCCTGAGCATTCCACGGGAGCAGAACACCATACAGGCACTTATTCAATTATTTATGTGCTGTCCTGTGAATGGGCACAATGTTTAACAAGCAGAAGCAAAGGATCTGACTCCGGCCCCTGGACATCTTTTACCCCACTGTTTATCGAGCACAGTGCTGTTCCAGAGACAGGTGTAATTTCATGACACATTTCAGTGTTATCTGACTAAGTGTGCTTTCTCCATGTAATTTTATTTTTATGTTTTTTAAAATCACCTACAGCACCATACTATTGCTTACAGTATGACCTTGAGCAGGTGATGTTGTCAGCAAGTGGTTGTGGAGGAGCATAATCTCAATTGACCCCTTTCCACAGACATTTTTTCATCTGAATGTGGCACATGAAAATTATGAATATAGTCATAGCTGCAGGATGCCACTTTCACAGTAAGAAAATAGCATGGAGACAGAAAATATGTGGCTGAATTTTATTAAAGAAATCGTTTGAGACAAACAAAAACATTACGAATCAGGCATTACACCTAATGGAAATGATGTGGAAAGTGCACATTTCATTGCCAGTGGGGCAGCTGTACCTTCAAGGGTGTACTGAACCTGAAGGATATGAGAAAGTGCTGAAATAGGGAACGTTGGTATGCCAGCTTTCTGAAACAGACTGTACTTGCTATTGGCTTCAAGGACTGTTGAATGTTTTGTTGTCTATTAGAGATGACTTAAGTCCGGACAGTCCTGCTATCAATTCTACCAGCACAAACTGTTCTCTCCTGTCTCCAGAAACACCTCTGATCAGTCTGCAAGATATAGAAAACTCTACAACCCCAATATACTTGAGAAAAGACACTGGTCCTTCACTGCAATGAAAGATGTTTATAAAAAACAGTATGCTCAGTATCTGTAGACCTAGAGCAGCAGAAACCTTATAGGCTACACTGAATACAATCAGCAATATTATAAAGGTCACCAAGAGGCTGTCAGCAAAATTATTTGCTCCCAGAAGCTGAAAATGAGCAGAACAAAAAGGCCTCATTAATGCATCATTCATCTGAGTGTGCTGCAATATTAGTGTGCTGTGTAGCAACCCAAGAGCTTATCTGATGTGAAACTACATCAAATACATGCTGTGCTTAGACCACAATTGCACTGCATCTGAGGTTTTTTATGGGAGGGGGGTGGGGGGTTGACATGCTATACTCTGTTTAAAACTATAACATCACACACACACACATATATATATATATATATACACACACACACACACACACACATACATACATACATACATACATATATATATATATATATATATACACACACATATACATATATATACACATACACACACATATACATACGTATGTGTATATATATATATATATATATATATATATATATATATATATATATATATATATATATATATATATATATATACACACACACACACACACACACACACACACACACTACCGTTCAAAAGTTTGGGGTCACCCAAACAATTTTGTGTTTTCCTGAAAAGTCACACTTATTCACCACCATACGTTGTGAAATGAATAGAAAATAGAGTCAAGACATTGACAAGGTTAGAAATAATGATTTGTATTTGAAATAAGATTTTTTTTTACATCAAACTTTGCTTTCGTCAAAGAATCCTCCATTTGCAGCAAATACAGCATTGCAGACCTTTGGCATTCTAGCTGTTAATTTGTTGAGGTAATCTGGAGAAATTGCACCCCACGCTTCCAGAAGCAGCTCCCACAAGTTGGATTGGTTGGATGGGCACTTCTTGCGTACCATACGGTCAAGCTGCTCCCACAACAGCTCAATGGGGTTCAGATCTGGTGACTGCGCTGGCCACTCCATTACCGATAGAATACCAGCTGCCTGCTTCTGCTCTAAATAGTTCTTGCACAATTTGGAGGTGTGTTTAGGGTCATTGTCCTGTTGTAGGATGAAATTGGCTCCAATCAAGCGCTGTCCACTGGGTATGGCATGGCGTTGCAAAATGGAGTGATAGCCTTCCTTATTCAGAATCCCTTTTACCCTGTACAAATCTCCCACCTTACCAGCACCAAAGCAACCCCAGACCATTATATTACCTCCACCATGCTTAACAGATGGCGTCAGGCATTCTTCCAGCATCTTTTCATTTGTTCTGCGTCTCACAAACGTTCTTCTTTGTGATCCAAACACCTCAAACTTGGATTCATCTGTCCACAACACTTTTTTCCAGTCTTCCTCTGTCCAATGTCTGTGTTCTTTTGCCCATCTTAATCTTTTTCTTTTATTGGCCAGTCTCAGATATGGCTTTTTCTTTGCCACTCTGCCCTGAAGCCCAGAATCCCGCAGCCGCCTCTTCACTGTACATGTTGACACTGGTGTTTTGCGGGTACTATTTAATGAAGATGCCAGTTGGAGACCTGTGAGGCGTCTGTTTCTCAAACTAGAGACTCTAATGTACTTATCTTCTTGCTCAGTTGTGCAACGCGGCCTCCCACTTCTTTTTCTACTCTGGTTAGAGCCTGTTTGTGCTGTCCTCTGAAGGGAGTAGTACACACCGTTGTAGGAAATCTTCAATTTCTTAGCAATGTCTCGCATGGAATAGCCTTCATTTCTAAGGACAAGAATAGACTGTCGAGTTTCAGATGAAAGTTCTCTTTTTCTGGCCATTTTGAGCGTTTAATTGACCCCACAAATGTGATGCTCCAGAAACTCAATCTGCTCAAAGGAAGGTCAGTTTTGTAGCTTCTGTAACGACCTAAACTGTTTTCAGATGTGTGAACATGATTGCACAAGGGTTTTCTAATCATCAATTAGCCTTCTGAGCCAATGAGCAAACACATTGTACCATTAGAACACTGGAGTGATAGTTGCTGGAAATGGGCCTCTATACACCTATGTACATATTGCACCAAAAACCAGACATTTGCAGCTAGAATAGTCATTTACCACATTACAATGTATAGAGTGTATTTCTTCAAAGTTAAGACTAGTTTAAAGTTGTCTTCATTGAAAAGTACAGTGCTTTTCCTTCAAAAATAAGGACATTTCAATGTGACCCCAAACTTTTGAACGGTAGTGTATATATATATATGTACAGCGAGGAAAATAAGTATTTGAACACCCTGCTATTTTGCAAGTTCTCCCACTTGGAAATCATGGAGGGGTCTGAAATTGTCATCGTAGGTGCATGTCCACTGTGAGAGACAATCTTAAAAAAAAAAAAATCCAGAAATCACAATATATGACTTTTTAACTATTTATTTGTATGATACAGCTGCAAGTAAGTATTTGAACACCTGTCTATCAGCTAGAATTCTGACCCTCAAAGACCTGTTAGTCTGCCTTTAAAATGTCCACCTCCACTCCATTTATTATCCTAAATTAGATGCACCTGTTTGAGGTCGTTAGCTGCATAAAGACACCTGTCCACCCCATACAATCAGTAAGAATCCAACTACTAACATGGCCAAGACCAAAGAGCTGTCCAAAGACACTAGAGACAAAATTGTACACCTCCACAAGGCTGGAAAGGGCTACGGGGAAATTGCCAAGCAGCTTGGTGAAAAAAGGTCCACTGTTGGAGCAATCATTAGAAAATGGAAGCAGCTAAACATGACTGTCAATCTCCCTCGGACTGGGGCTCCATGCAAGATCTCACCTCGTGGGGTCTCAATGATCCTAAGAAAGGTGAGAAATCAGCCCAGAACTACACGGGAGGAGCTGGTCAATGACCTGAAAAGAGCTGGGACCACCGTTTCCAAGGTTACTGTTGGTAATACACTAAGACGTCATGGTTTGAAATCATGCATGGCACGGAAGGTTCCCCTGCTTAAACCAGCACATGTCAAGGCCCGTCTTAAGTTTGCCAATGACCATTTGGATGATCCAGAGGAGTCATGGGAGAAAGTCATGTGGTCAGATGAGACCAAAATAGAACTTTTTGGTCATAATTCCACTAACCGTGTTTGGAGGAAGAAGAATGATGAGTACCATCCCAAGAACACCATCCCTACTGTGAAGCATGGGGGTGGTAGCATCGTGCTTTGGGGGTGTTTTTCTGCACATGGGACAGGGCGACTGCACTGTATTAAGGAGAGGATGACCGGGGCCATGTATTGCGAGATTTTGGGGAACAAAAGTTCAGTTAGAGCATTGAAGATGCTCAGTTAGAGCATTGAAGATGGGTCGAGGCTGGGTCTTCCAACATGACAATGACCCGAAGCACACAGCCAGGATAACCAAGAAGTGGCTCTGTAAGAAGCATATCAAGGTTCTGGCATGGCCTAGCCAGTCTCCAGACCTAAACCCAATAGAGAATATTTGGAGGGAGCTCAAACTCTGTGTTTCTCAGCGACAGCCCAGAAACCTGACTGATCTAGAGAAGATCTGTGTGGAGGAGTGGGCCAAAATCCCTCCTGCAGTGTGTGCAAACCTGGTGAAAAACTACAGGAAACGTTTGACCTCTGTAATTGCAAACAAAGGCTACTGTACCAAATATTAACATTGATTTTCTCAGGTGTTCAAATACTTATTTGCAGCTGTATCATACAAATAAATAGTTAAAAATACAAAATCATACATTGTGATTCCTGGATTTTTTTTTTTTGTCTCTCACAGTGATTATGTGATTATGTCTCTCACAGTGGACATGCACCTACGATGACAATTTCAGACCCCTCCATGATTTCTAAGTGGGAGAACTTGCAAAATAGCAGGGTGTTCAAATACTTATTTTCCTCACTGTATATATACATACACACATTATATATGCATGCATGCATGCATACATACACACATTATATATGCATGCATACACACACACACACACACATTATATATGCATGCATACACACACACACACACACACACACACACACACATTATATATGCATGCATACACACACACACACACACACATTATATATGCATGCATACACACACACACACACACACACACACACACACACGCAGTGCAATACAAATTTAAATGACGACTATTAAACAGCATTTTTTAAATTCTTTTATAATTATTAACCTCATATTAGGGATGTCATAAAATATTGATAATTTTATCAGCATGTTAGTTTATTGATAGATTTTTTTTTTTTAGGTGCAGCACATCAGATGGCAGTCCAAATTTACAAAGTTTTTTGTACTTCAAGAATGTACAAGTGACGTTGATGAGTTTGCATGTTATTGTATGCAACTGGTGTAACTAACTGCAAACTGAATAAGTTTGCATTTTTTAACAGGTTTCATTCAAGCTGTCAATCCACATATTTGTAACTGAAAATACATTATGTAGTCTCCATGAAAGATACATATACACAATATATAACTGGGGCAACAGGGGTATGGTCGAGCGCCCGTCTGGAGAGAGAAAGCAGTAAGGGCGCTTACACCTGAGCTAAATTATGTCTAACAGCTGTCTCTAATTCCGGTGAGCTTGGGGAGAGCGGCAGATTTTCATCCGCTGATTTTGGGGACCAATTGGCTGGAATTCAGAAACATATTAAAAGGGAATATGCGCTGACGGGTCCTTCACGAAAGTGTGGAGATGTGAACAGTGCGATACTCTGGCGGGGGTGGCAGAGCCATGGCCGTCTTTGTCAGACACCAATTTCCCATGAAAAAAAACAGCCTTCTCCAAGCCGTTTGGATTGCACCAATTTGAGATGCTTCCATTCGGTTTGTTTGGGGCCCCGGCTACAGCATCTCATTGACTCGGTCATTGGGCTCCAGACCTGGTCCAGTAGACGGAGCAGTGCCAACAGGCGTTCACACAAATTAAAGCCGCACTTTGCAACACGCGGATCACCTGTTGGTATCTGGCTCTCCAGCCCTTTAAATTCAAGGTGGTCCACAGACCAGGGGCGCAGATGGCTGCCACCGACTTCCTTTCCAGAAATGGACAGGCGGTGGGGGTATGTGGAAGCGGGGGTGTGGTTGAGCACCCATCCGGAGAGGGAGAGAGAGTGCGGTATGGGCACTTACACCTGAGCTAAACCTGTCTCTAATTCCAGTGAGCTTGGGGAGAGCGGCATATAAACAGCCACGCCACCACCAGAAAAGAGAGAGTGTCAAACACAAGAGTCTCATGGTGATGCTGCTGCGTTTGTGATGCTAAAGAGTTGTGATAAAGACTTTGTGATGTTTAAGGGACTGTGACTAGGAGCCTGTGATGCTAAAGAGTTTGTGAAGCTGAAGTAGTTACTGTGCCAGTTGTGATTAAAAAGCTCACATGAGACCTGAACCTTCCTGTCCCAGTGACCTCCTTTCTTTTACAATCATCCAGCGATGTCAAGAGTAAATAATCTTTGTCCTTTCATAATGATGTGGGATGAATTTATTGGAAAAATATGCCAGTTGCACTCTGTGGCACTGCCGAATGTGCGTACCTTTGTAGAAAATAATTGTTTTGTATTTTAGAACATGCCATGTTGTCTGCCAAACGTGTCCGGTGTGAAGCTCCTTTTAATTTACCCTGCTGCTCACACTTTACTAAAGATGTGATGAGAAATATGTTTGAAGACTATTGTGCAAGGAGCAGCCCAATATATATCTGAAAAAAAAAAAAAAAAAAAAAAAAAAAAAAAAATTCCGATATACGTTAATAATCATTGAGAAAATCTTCAGATTATTAATGTGTGAAAAAGTCATCGATCTCAAGCCTCTCATATTATCAATAATCATCCCAGCTATTCTCCTGACCAAATTAAACCAACTTTCTGTTCCCACTTCTATCTGTCAGTGAATCACCAGCTTTCTGACAGATAGGCAGCAGTTAGTGAGACTGGGGGAATTTAATTCCAGCACCTGTACAATCAGCATTGGTGGCTCCCAGGTACGTGTGCTCTCCCCACTACTCTTTTCCATGTACACCAATGCACCACCAAGGACCCCTCTGTCAAGCTCCTGAAGTTTGCAGAAGACACTACTGTCATCTGCCTCATCCGGGATGACAGAGAGTCTGCATACAAAAGGGAGGTTGAACAGCTGGCTACCTGGTGCAGTCAAAACAACCTGGAGCATAACACGCTCAAAAAAGTTGAGATGATTGTGAACTTTACGAGGAATACTCCAACATTGACCCCGCTACCCATTCTGAACAGCACTGTGGCAGCAGTGGAGTAATTCAGGTTCCTGGACTCCACCATCTCACAGGACCTGAAGTGGGTGGACCCACATTGACTCCATTGTGAAAATGGCCCAGCAGAGGTTGTACTTCCTTTGCCAGTTGAGGATGTTCAGCCTGCCACAGGCGCTGCTGATACAGTTCTACTCAGCAGAGTCAACCCTCTGCAATTCAATAACTCTCTGGATTGGTTCAGCTACAAAGTTGGACATCAGAAGATTACAAAAGGACAGTTCGGACTGCTGAGCAGATTATTGGTTGCCCCATGCCCTCTCATCAAGAACTGTACATTTCCAGAGTGAGGAAAAGGGCTCACTCTGGACCCAAATCACCCAGTGCACCACATTTTTGAACTGTTGAATTTTGATCAGCGCACCAGAGCATTGAGCACCAGAACCGTAATGCAAAAGAACAGTTTTTTTCCCCTCAGACTATCAATCACATGAACAGTTAAAACTGCCCCATTGAGCAATAATTACATGCAATACATAGCTTAGTCTATTTATAGTTATCTAACATATCCTACCTCTTCTGCCATTACAATCCCTTGCAAGGTCTGTATATAACAGATTTGTATTTGTGTACACACACACAAAAAACAACAACAACAACAACAACAACAACCACCATTCGCCACTAAGTGGCGGTGACGTCACCATGACGCTTGTGCCAGGCTATGTGCACGTTAAGGCCACGTGTAGTGTCGAACGCCTGCTGGCAGGTGGTCACGGGACAGATCCAACAGGTGACACGGGTTGACTGACTGAGATGACTAACTGATGCACCTGTGCCCCTACTGTGCCAACTTGCTGCGCTTTAGCCACCCAGCGCTCTGCTCATTGTTGTGAGCGTCGCTCCTCTGCCCTCCGTTGTTTTTGGAGGGCGACTGCCTCCAATTGGCCAGTAGCATCCTTCACAAGCCTACTCCAAAGAGGCCGATCTTGACACCGCTGGTAGCAGTCATCGGCAAGTCCACTCAGCTCCACATCACTCCATCTCTTCTCCAGCCCATGCCAGCTTAGCCCCCTCTATCCGGCCGAACAAAAGCTGTTTAGGCATGCGGGCTACATGACCCAGCCAACGCAACCTTGCCTGCCGGAGGAGCTCACTGATGGGAATTTGTCCACATCTTTCAAAGATTTGACACACACACACACACACACACCTTGTGTATTTCTATATATACTTATTTTTTCCTATTCTCTTTTTATTTTTATTCCATTTATTTATTATCTCTATTGTATTTTTTGTGCACTGGAAGCTTCTGTCACCAAGTTCCTTGTATGTGTAAGCATACTTCATAATACATAATACTCATAATTTCATGGAATATTTGTACTGAGAAAATCCATTTGTCACACTGCAGGCCCATTTAAATGGACTAAAACAGTTACAGCATCTAAAATATCTACATTTTAATGTTCTTTAAAAATAATGGACACGATATGTGATATTTGAACAACTCTAGGTGGAACAACCAGTTTAGCATATACTGCATGCACAAATCCAGAGGGGCGGATACAGTACCTGCAGTGACACTGTTTTACAGCGACCTCCCACTGGACCAGAGTGTGAACACATAAAAAACCAAAACCAACCACACACACACACACACACACACACACACACACACACACACACACACACACACACACACACACACACACACACACACACACACACACACACACACACACACACACACACACACACAGTGAGATAAATAGAGCACTGCGATATATTTAGCAGAAGCTCACAGCATGTACAGTTCCCATAGCTGACTGGGGGCTAACTGATTTGAATCAGAGGTCACCTTGCTAAAGATCAGATTACACAATAGGCCAGCTATGCCAGACACAGTCACAAAAACATTTTACTCAACCTTTAAATGGAACAAATTACAAATATCTATCTTATCTGACTTGTATCATCTTACAAGACACAAAAAATACTGCTAGCCTGTTTTCCATGGTCCTGTGAGATCAGACATCCTTAAATCAAAATATATAAATTTTTTCATGAAATACAGTGGCTGTGATGGTCAGCATGATTCATGGATGCTGGGGATGACAGTGACTAATATTCAAGGTATCGGCCTATTCATACATTTTTGCTTGTCTGGTTGTGCTCTAACACAAACATGCTAAGACAAGACTTGGGAGTGTTTTTGGTAGGGCGAGTTGACAAGGTGATCCTTCATTATTGAGTTTCCTTGGATAATACAGGAAATGAGGTTAGCACAGACACCTAACAACAACATATTAGCTTTCTTCACAAAAACATGTAAAGGTCACACTTTTGTTCTAATCGAATTGAAGGATTAAAACATCCGTTATTGGTTTAAGGGCTGCATATCATCCAGGGCTGGGTGCATTGACTTAAATCCACCTTCTGCACCTTCTTCCAGCTCCAAATACAGCAGTGGCAAAAATATTGGCACCCTTGGTAAATATGAGCAAAGGAGGAAGTGAAAAAAAAATCTGCATTGTAAATCCTTTTGATCTTTCATTAAAAAAAAATAAAAAATCTAACCTTTAATTGAAGTAAAACAATTGAAAGACGGGAAATCTCTCACTATTAAATAAAACACATTGGCCACAATTATTGGCATGCCTAGAAACTCTTATGAGTAAAATATATCTGAAGTACATTCCCATTCATTTAAAAAATAAAATAAAATTTAGTGCACCTGGGTGACTAGGAACATGGAATTGTTCAGGCATGACTTCCTGTTTCACAGGGGTATAAATATGAGGTAACAAAAAAGTCAAATTCCCTAAATCATCAATCACAGTGGGTTAGACTAAAGAATATAGTTCTGATGTGTGGCAAAATGTTGTTGAGCTTTGTTGTTGTTGAGCAAATTGCTCCCAATGGCAGGCTAGCACCTTGCATGGCAGCTCTGCCGCCATTGGTGTATGAGTGTGAATGTGTGTGTGAATGGGTGAACTTCACAGTGTAAAGTGCTTTGGTAACCGATAAGGTTAAAAAAGGCGCTATATAAGTGCAGACCACTTACCATTCTTTTCACAAAACAGGAAAAGGCTATAAGAAAAAAGCCAAAGCATTGAAAATGCCCATTTCCACCATCAGGCAAATTATTAACAATTTTCAGTTAACTAGAGGTCTAAAGGGTGCAATATGTAACAATTTTCACGTAATATTCGCCTTTTTTATGCCAATGTGTGAACGGCTTGTAACGTAACTTAATAAAAATAAGCCCTTCCTGGACTTCCTAATTTACCTATTAAAGCCTGTAGACTGATTTTCATGCGAAGGGAGTGGTTCGCGTTTGCCGGGAAAATCCAAAGGATGTGACATTTCTGTGCGCTCCCGAGAGCCTTGCCTCAGTGCTTCTCTTCTGCTATTCAACAGCGACAACTGTCTACAACACTAGGTAACGTTATCTTCGAGATGGAATCCAGCAAATATCCAGCTCCCAGCACAACACAAACTCAAGAGTAAGCGGAAAAAAATAAATAACATTTATCTACTGAATCCATCTGGCTAAGCAGGAAAGTGATCGTTGTCGAGCAAAAACTAGAGAGAACATCGGTACTGCATTTGATTCCTGGAGGAACCTTCGTTTGGTTTTGGGGATCAAAATGGACCCAAAATTGGCATTCTTCTTATTGGGACAGGTAAGTGTATGTGCATATAGTGCCATAAGGATTGATCTGTGTATTTTAGCTAACATGATCTTGCTTGCTAACGCTGATGAATTGCAAGCTACCTTGCTTCGTAACTTCCAAATAATTACAACGATATTCACTTTATACTAAAAGTCAGTATGCTGATTCACATTAACTGACATAATATTAATCAGTAATTATTCAGCAAGGCAAACAACAATAACATACAAAATTAATGCTAGACAATGTGAATGACCATTCATTAGTGTAATGTAACTTGGTTATACAGAAAATATATACATTCTATTATTATAAAATAATAGTGCATCAATATATCAAAATGACAGTTGTGATGGAATCACATCAATACTGAATTGTGTCAACATATTTATAATGTAGTGTCTATTTTATAAACAGCTACTGTCATCATCCACCAAATTTAGCTAACAGCTATTGATAAAGCTGGCTAGCTAGCGCCGACATTGACTGCATTTATACAATAGCCTATGTATCATGCAAAGAAAAGTGATTACTTCCAAATACAGTCTCGCATAGCCAGACATATATCCACACTTTGTTTGTTGGTGGCATAGTGGGCTAAAGCACATAACTGTTAATCAGAAGGTTGCTGGTTCGATCCCCACGGCCACCACCATTGTGTCCTTGAGCAAGGCACTTAACTCAAGGTTGCTCCGGGGGGATTGTCCCTGTAATAAATGCACTGTAAGTCGCTTTTGATAAAAGCATCTGCCAAATGCATAAATGTAAATGTAACTGTGTAATTTTAATTATGCTACCTCATCTGTCAGCATTAGAATGAATGATTATTAGAACAAATATTTGACTATTCTGCGATTATTGATGATTAATTCATGATTAATCATTAGCTCTTAGCCGAATATTCAGCTTGTGCCCTGACATGTGTTAAATGTGCTTTCTAACAATAAAGAGGGCAAAATCATCTTTTAAACATAACTCTAAATGGCATTCCCTGAATTAAAGGGGGGGAACACTTTTTTTTTAAATTAAGTTTAATTTAGTAAAACAAATTCACTGCAAAAAATCCTATTAAGTGTTTTTGTCTTGTTCTCACTTAAAATAGTCGACATCCTTAAAACAAGATACATTTACTTGAGAAGCAACATATACGATATTTAGACTTCATTTAAGATAATGTATCTTAGATATAAGTGTATTTTGTATATAAATTTTTTCACTTTGCTATACTTCTGCGAGTGCAGTAATGACAAAATATATTCAAGATCTATTCTCTAAAAGCATGTCTAAATACACTCACCTAAAGGATTATTAGGAACACCTGTTCAATTTCTCATTAATGCAATTATCTAATCAACCAATCACATGGCAGTTGCTTCAATGCATTTAGGGGTGTGGTCCTGGTCAAGACAATCTCCTGAACTCCAAACTGAATGTCAGAATGGGAAAGAAAGGTGATAAGCAATTTTGAGCGTGGCATGGTTGTTGGTGCCAGACGGGCCGGTCTGAGTATTTCACAATCTGCTCAGTTACTGGGATTTTCACGCACATCCATTTCTAGGGTTTACAAAGAATAGTGTGAAAAGGGAAAAACATCCAGTATGCGGCAGTCCTGTGGGCGAAAATGCCTTGTTGATGCTAGAGGTCAGAGGAGAATGGGCCGACTGATTCAAGCTGATAGAAGAGCAACTTTGACTGAAATAACCACTCGTTACAACCGAGGTATGCAGCTAAGCATTTGTGAAGCCACAACATGCACAACCTTGAGGCGGATGGGCTACAACAGCAGAAGACCCCACCGGGTACCACTCATCTCCACTACAAATAGGAAAAAGAGGCTACACTTTGCAAGAGCTCACCAAAATTGGACAGTTGAAGACTGAAAAAATGTTGCCTGGTCTGATGAGTCTCGATTTCTGTTGAGACATTCAGATGGTAGAGTCAGAATTTGGCGTAAACAGAATGAGAACATGGATCCATCATGCCTTGTTACCACTGTGCAGGCTGGTGGTGGTGGTGTAATGGTGTGGGGGATGTTTTCTTGGCACAGTTTAGGCCCCTTAGTGCCAATTGGACATCGTTTAAATGCCACGGCCTACCTGAGCATTGTTTCTGACCATGTCCATCCCTTTATGGCCACCATGTACCCATCCCTCTGATGGCTACTTCCAGCAGGATAATCCACCATGTCACAAAGCTCGAATCATTTCAAATTGGTTTCTTGAACATGACAATGAGTTCACTGTACTAAAATGGCCCCCACAGTCACCAGATCTCAACCCAATAGAGCATCTTTGGGATGTGGTGGAACGGGAGCTTCGTGCCCTGGATGTGCATCCCACAAATCTCCATCAACTGCAAGATGCTATCCTATCAATATGGGCCAACATTTCTAAAGAATGCTTTCAGCACCTTGTTGAATCAATGCCACATAGAATTAAGGCAGTTCTGAAGGCGAAAGGGGGTCAAACACAGTATTAGTATGGTGTTCCTAATAATCCTTTAGGTGAGTGTATCTTACATGCTGCTTCTCAGGTGAAGCATCTTTTTTAAAGGATCTTTAGATATTTTAAAATATTTGTATTTTTATATTATATTCAACATTATCAGATATTTTTTTTCATCTGCTGTATAGCTGCTAAAGAAACTGTACGTTGTTTTAAAAGGAGTTTTAGATTCAATTTTATATTGGAAAACAAGCCAAAACAAAAACAATATCAAAAACGCATTTTGTTGCAGTGTATAATGGGGTGAAGACTACCCTCTCTCACCTTTCTGTTCACTTCAATCCATCTATAACTCACAAAAAAAAACCTAAATCTCTCATATTAATAAAGCTGTGTATTGCCAATTTTCTTCATGATAAGAAATGCAGTGACACATATTATGGTTCAATAAGTCACAAGCAATCAAATTATAATCTAGCTGCATTATGCATGCGTGGCAGAGGGATGAGCATCCCCACGACAGATTGTGCATCAGTCGGATGCAGTTTCAATGTCTCCCCCTTAGATCGGTATATTCGCGCAACCGCACAAAGAAAAGCCATTTTGCAATTTGTAATTATTTACATGATCTGCTTCTGTATTATTTGAACTTTAATAACGCTATAAGGAGTGTTTCCTTTAAAGAACTCTGGCTCCACTTATTCCAAAATGAGAGTGCTTCTGTATTTGCTTATTTGGTATTTTTTGCATTGTAATTCCTTTATACATTGCAATCTACATCACCTGAAGCAGTTTGGAAAGTTTAGAGTGCATCTGGACTGTGATTCTTCCTCTCAGTCAGGCGCAAGCTGCAGTGCTGCTCTCATGCGCCATCATAAGAGTTTAATGTGATTTCATGTTACGTTAAATGAGATCAAACGACTATTCGACAACGAACATTGATGTAGACAATTTTTTATTGTCGATGTTATCGATAACTTAGACTTATCGTTTAAGCCCTACTCTACAGGCACCATGAATGACTTCAGGTCAGCTCGAGGCTGTTATAGTAAATGAAAGCTGTTAGTGAATGCAGCAAAGCCTTGATCAATAAGCTGAAAATTAGATTGTGAATGAAGCCATCAGTCATGCCAATTCACACACACCTCTTATGTGCTTAAAGTCTAAGCCTTCTAAGTAAAGAGAAAAAAGGTAAAAAGGAGGCAAATAAAAATATACCTGTAAAACTAACAGTTAGGTAAGAGTCTACTAATCAGCTTCACACAGTTTTCATCCTTATTCTTTGAAACCCAAAAAAAGAAATTATCCCAGAAATGTATTTTTGTATTATAAAATAACAACAACAACTATAATTAACATAACCGTACCTATTTTATGTGATAAATTTCATGCAGCATTGCTTTGTGGTCCTGTTAAATTAGAAAATAAATAAAAAGCCTTAATTAAAATAAATAAAAGCTTTTACTTTGGCAGAACAACGAAGGAACACCTTTGTTTGCATTTGAGCTGAGAATGACCTTTTAAAGAAGTCAATTTGTTTAATTACACAAATGTACAATCAGTGAATCTAGAGCATGGTAATTACTCATTCAGCCTAGCCTACTGTTAGCCATTTTCACTCAGACTACTTCACAAAAATCTCCAAAAGTTGTGTGACTAAGTGCAAGGACCCTGGTTGCCAAAATGTGTTTTGAAGAGCAATACCTGGTTTTAAACATTTTAAGTTCCTCCAAGGTGAATAGTAATAACACTTGTCATCAGCAGTAGTGTGTAAAGAGTCAAGAGAAGTAGAGTAAGGTGACTCTGATCTGTTGATATTTAGGGATGTCAGACTTAATGGTCTGCATGTTTGGGCAATTGTCCATGATCAGATTCAGTGGGTTTAGCATTGTTACATAAAAATGTTATAGGACACTTATGTAACATGGGCCAATGAGTGTATACAGGCCCCAGGACAAAATGCTGACACTCAGGGCGAGTAGCATGGTGTTACGGGTGATGGAACAATCGTCACCTTGCGTTGCCACTCACATACCAGATTGTGTGACACTGCTGTGTATGACTATAGGATTCATCACACAGATGGAAGCAGAAAACATGAAAATATGACTGTCATACTGTCAAACATTCAGTGAGAACACAAATGTAATGCTCAATAAGAAAGCTTTAAAACAAATTCATGAAAGCATAAAAGGCAAATATATATATATATATATATATATATATATGCCAGCTAAAGACCACAAACATGTATGATAACCTGGCAGACTACTGTTCTAGGTTTACAGTGTTACGCCCTCATGGCAATGAAGCCGTAAAATTGGATTACATAGAAAACGTACTAATTGATTTTATGACACTAAAATCATTTTAACACGCTTATTGTTTACGTCTTGTGGCTATGCTTTCAAAACCTAGTACTTTAAAGTTAAAGAAAGAACCAAGGAGCTCTAAAATACCTGGAGAGCTATCAGTTAGCATTCCTATTCATCTCTGATGGTTATCAGTTGGTGCAGTGTCCCCCTGACTCGCCCGGAAGTGAGCGGTATCTTGGCACCAGTGGTCACGTGACTTGTTCTGCAGACGCAGAAAAATTACATCCTCACAATGCCCATAACACAATGTGTGCGCGGTAATGGTAGGCTCCAGTAATTTGAATGTAGCCTGGGTGATCAAATAAAATAAACATTCAATAAATAACTATAAATAAATTACCAATATAATTTTACACCAGCCCTGAAGAGTAACAAATTAGCACAATTAAAAGCAGTCTTAAAAAGGAATCATTCCAGATTCATGAATCATACATTACAAATTAATTCACTATGTTTTTAATACATTGTTACAATCAACATGGTCTAAATAACCATGAAACAAGACTTAAAATCAAGAATTCTCATTAGTTTTTTGTGGAAGGGGGTGGAGGGGGGGGTCGTGATTCTGTACACCCGGCCCCTAATTAGGTTGATGAAGCCAGAGGGATAAAGGCGACCGGAGACGGCAGTGCGACAGAGAGAGTGTTACGGGAAGCAGACATTCATTGATCGACTGGAGTTGCATGGATTACTTAATTGCTGCCTAAATATGACTTTTGGACCGTCAAAGTGAAGGCACATGTTTACTTATGAGGACAGAGCTCTATCTTCTAAAATTCTTAATTTGTGTTCTGCTGAAGAAAGGCAGAAAGTTCTAGCAGGGGCTAACACTGACCTGCTAAACAGCAAATTCCTGCCTCCAGGTAGGCACCTCACAGACCGATACCAATTTTAGAGGGGGAAAATTCACAGATTACGATATGGTGGATGATATATTTAATTTTTGAGCTGGAAGGAAAAGACCTTTTCTATGTGGATTGTGCACCGATTTTGACTATGCAAAAGGTACTCAAAAGGCTGCTTTCATAAACAAATATTTTTATCAAAGGATATTTTACATTATTATTATACATTGTCAACAAATTCTAGAAATGAACACTGATAAAATAAAGAATAAATAAAATCACAATAAATAGCTAAATAAACAACAACACTGTATGTTTAGCATCAGTCAAATGATGACTATTTTAATACTGCTAATCAATTAGGGGCAGTTTCAGGGAAACTTTTAATGGTGGAAAACCAGACTTTTAAATATAACATTTTATAAATGCAACGACTGGAATTGTCGGTTGAAGGGGGTGCCAAACTGTGAATCCTTAAAAAAACATTTTGGTGAATACATGTTTACACATTAGCTTCCACTCAGCTGACAAGCAATGAAAGTAGCTACGTGGTTAGCTAGTTAGTTATAAGCTCGTTGTCACAGAGGGTAAAAGATGGACCAGCATTGCACATCACCATCTAGGTAACAGCATAGCATGAAATCAACACTCAGACAAAATCCACCACCGCTCTGTTGTCTGCGGAGCACAAAAAGATGCTCTAATGTTTACCTTTCAATCTGCTACATTACTTATTGCACTGACAAACAATAGCTGGCTAACAGCAAACAGACATGAGTGACAAGGTTGACAGGAACAATTAACTTATTAACTTTCCAGTATGTTTCACAAACTAGTTAGCAATTTACAGAGAAGACACCGCTCAACTCCGCAGAGTCCACACCGTTTAACTCCATCCTGTCTGCAGAGCCACCATCAGTTCAGTCAGCTCTGTAAGCAATGGAGTCGGAGTACGCTCTGCTGGACAAACTACATAATGACACCAATTATACAGCATTGTTTTCTACATTATTGTATGTGTTCTGAAAAAAGTTTTCATATCTGTGCATAGCGGTAAACATATGCTGATATATCGGTGAAAGGCTAATATCGGCCGATAATATCGGCTGACCGATATATCGGTCGGGCACTAACCGTAACCCAGATTGAGAGAGAAAAGTCAAAAGTAAATTTTTGTGGTAATCTATGTAATGCCACAAATTATTTTGATTGAGTTTAGCTGGTTTTGATCCAGTAATAGTCCTTTAACATCAGGTTACTCTGAATAAATGTTGAAATAGGTTTTTTTGCAGAGAATTTTTACTGAATTAAACTTAATAAAAAAAGTTTTCATGGAATTCAGTGAATGTAATTTAGAGATATTTCTAAAAGATGATTTTGTCCTCTTTATTGTTAGTAAGCATGTTTAATACAACCTTTTAAGTCTAGGAACAAGTAGTTGGTTAAGATCTAATGATTAATCGTTCTAATAATCGTTAGATTAGCCGATTATCAAAATAAATCAGTAACTGCAGCCCTAATGCAAAACCTGCATTGAAAGCCTTGATATATGCAAAATATATGCAATACCTAAGTGTACTTTTGGATATTCAAATGATTGATATTATCCAGGCAATGGAAAAAATAAATTATTAAAAGCATACATTGAGATAGTTAGGCATGCACATTTTATTACATGTTTGCATATAAGGAATAGCAATAGGCTGTGTAAAATTGACAAAATAATAGGCCTTATTGTGTTTTAGCAATATCATTTACTTGACATTCTAGAAGCACTGATCTTGAGATGGCCCTGTCTGAAACACATTTAAGTACATTGAGTCCCTTTCTAATGTGAATTTCAAATGCTGAGAGAGAGAGGATACTGAGAAACACAGGCAGAAGGGCAGCTATCAGTTATTCTGGAATTGCAGCTTTAGAGCTCCAGAGAGTTTTGTCAGCCAGCAAAATAAATCTGTGCATCTGGATGTGTCTACTACTACTCACAAAAGAAGTGGATTTAGCGTATTTAGGCTTAGATGTCTTTTAAAAAAGGCAGTCTAAGCAATAGCACTACATTGCGTTTATAAAACTCCTAGAAGGTATAGGTGTGAATTTTGTCACATCGCATGCTTCAGAGCACATTTGAAAAGTGAATTAATTGCTCTTTCAGCACATTTGCATATTTTAAGAAAAGCAATTTTTACCACCATTAGGGCTGCACGATTATGATGATTTTTTTAACACAATGTGATGATGAAAAATTATGTTAATTATTTCACTTGATATTGTAATCAAGATTAATAATTTCTAATGACCAGCATTTACATAAAATATTTACATTGTGTGGAGCATTCCATATACTTTGGAAGACTTGGTTGGTAGGCTACAAATCCAAAACAAGCTGTGTTACTGAAATACTTTATTGCTATTAATACATCAATAAATCAAGAGAGTGCCTAAACAGTCAACCTCAATTTGGACTTTTTAGAAGCTTAAAAATAAAACGCTTTTTCAAATTTTGAATGAATTACACAAAGTGAGCAAAGCCAGTCAGAGGTCACAAAAGATAATGTTAAAGAGGTGTGCAAATTTGCAAAAACAATGTCAGACACTGTAATATGCTCTGGTCCACTCCCTGCTCATCGTGGTGACGATGTTTATAGTAGATTAGTCACTCTCCTCTCTAGTAATTTGGCTCATAGTCTTAATGTTAGCATTTGACGTTACACAGGTCATGTGGAAAAATACAAATTTAGAAGTATTTCGTGGTGCATGGAAGGATAGTGTCTGTAGCTACAGACAGGCACTAAAAGCTGCCAGGTCAGCATATTTTAGTAAACTCATAGAAAATAACCACAACAATCCTAGATGTTTATTCAGTACTGTGGCTAAATTGGTTAGGAATAAAGCCTCAACAGAACCAGATATTACGTCACAGCACAAGAGTAATGACTTCATGAATTTCTTTACAGATAAAATTGAAAATCAGAAATAAATTTGGAATTATGCAATCATCTGTCATAGCACCTCAGAAAACAGTGTCTAATAATTTTCCTCACATGCAACTTCAATCCTTTGCTGTCATAGGTCTTGAAGAGCTAACAAAATTATAGAAACATCAAAAGCCACAACATGTTTGTTAGATCCTATACCAACTACGCTCTTAAAAGTGGTATCTCCTGTAATTTCAGAACCTCTTAATATTATTAACTCCTTGCTATGCTTAGGACCTGTCCCAAGAAACTTTAAAATGGCAGTTATCAAACCGCTTATTAAGAAGCCACAACTTGATCCTGGAGAACTGGCTAATTATAGACCGATTTCAAATCTCCCGTTAATGTCAAAAATATTAGAAAAGGAAGTATCCTCCCAAATATGTTAATTTCAGTCAGGATGTAGGCCTCATCACAGTACAGAGACAGCACTTAGAGTTTCAAATTACTTGCTCTTATCAACTGATTGCGGCTGCATTTCTCTTCTAGTGCTTTTAGATCATAGTGCTGCATTCGACAAGATAGATCACGACATTCTCCTGAATAAGCTAGAGAATTATGTTGGCATTTGTGGAGTTGCATTAGCATGGTTTAGGTCATATTTAGCAGACTGCTACCACTTTGTCTATGTAAATGAGGAATTGTCAAACCAAACAAAAGTAAAATATGCCACAGGGATCAGTTTTAGGGCCTCTGCTTTTCTCCATGTATATGCTTCCCCTGGGAGATATTATCAGGAATTGTGGAATAAGTTTCCACTGCTATGCCGACGATACACAACTTTATATTTCTTCAAAACCTGATGAGATTTCACAATTCTCGAAATTAGCAGAATGTATCAATGAAATAAAAGATTGGATGGCCAGAAATTTCCTTCTACTCAATTCTGACAAAACTGAGGTACTAATTATTGGACCAAAAAAACTCAAAAAATAAGCCACTACAATATGATTTGACTCTCGATGGATGTACTGTTACATCAAATTCAACAGCAAAGAACTTAGGTGTTATTTGATACCAATCTGTCCTTTGAAAATCAAATTACCAGTGTTTGTAGAACAGCATTCTTCCACCTAAGAAATATTGCTAAATTAAGGCACATGCTCTTTGTTGCTGATGTCGAAAAACAAATTAATGCGTTCATGACCTCAAGACTAGATTATTGTAATGCATTACTGGGAGGATGTCCAGCAAGTTCAATAAATAAACTTCAATTGACTCAAAATGCAGCAGCCAGAGTGTTGACTAGAACTAAGAAATATGATCATATTAGCCCCATTTTATCATTGTTACATTGGCTTCCTGTTAAATTCTGTATTCATTTTAAAATTCTGTTAACTATGTACAAAGTTTTGAATGGTCTAGCTCCGCAGTACTTAAGTGACCTTCTACTACGCTATATTCCATCACGTTTATTATGATCGCAAAATTCTGGCCTGTTAATGGTTCCTAGAATATCAATTTCCACAAAAGGAGGTAGATCCTTTTCATATTTGGCTCCTAAACTATGAAATAGTCTCCCTAACACTGTTCGAGATGCAGACACACTCCCTCAGTTTAAGTCTAGACTAAAGACTCCTCCATTTAGCCAGGCATACACCTAATTTATCCTCCAACCCACAATTAGGCTGCTTTAGTTGGGTCTGCCGGAACCATGATTTATAACTCTGCAATAAACTGAATGGCATCTATGCTTATATTATTTTATTTGTTTCCCTGTCTCAACCTCGGGACTCCTATCCTGAGGTCACCAGAACCGGCTGGATCCAGCACCATTCCTGCTTCGTGTTGGACTCCACTGCTACGTGTCGCTGTGTGATGATAACTAAATGTAGCCGGTGCCAGCCCAACATCCCTTCAGTCTATTATGATGGACTTCAGAGTATGAACTGATGCCAACTCCAACCCTAAGATATGGGACACTTCATATACCATTGTTTGAACCTTGGATGTAGGATGGACCACACCGAACCTTACCGAAATGACCGGGCAGGTTGAACTGAGTTTCACATCCCAGATCTTTGCCTGCATCACCTCGGTCTTATTGATGGACTACTATCTTGAAATGCATAGACTATCAATTGCCAAGAAAAGCCTTCATTAGCCAATTAACAAGGACAACTGCATCAATGAGAACTTCTGCAGTTAATCCAGGATGGACTTCAAAAGACATTGGTCATTAATCACAGTTCAAACAAAATCGATGTTTAAACACTTAGTTTAGTTTAATCATTTTAAAACATGACTTGAACTATACATAAGTAATATTGACGTTATATTCATGTTGTTTAGCCAGAGGGGAACTGGCCCCCCACTGTGAGTCTGGTTTAGGGTTAGGGTGGGGTTAGTCAGAGGGGAACTGTCCCCCACAGTGAGTCTGGTTTCTCCCAAGGTTATTTTTCTCCATTAATCAACATCTTATGGAGTTTTGTGTTCCTTGCAACAGTTGTCTTCAGCTTGCTCACTGGGGTTAGTAATACAATTATTAGTTAATTAATTATTTTTAAACATGATTAACAATCATATTTTATCTAATTACACAATGATGATGATTCATCGACATTACAGTTTTATCATCTGTTAATGCCTGATCTTCTGTTAAACTGCTTTGAAACGATGCGTGTTGTGAAAGGCGCTATACAAATAAAATTGACATGACTTGACAAAGCAACAATACTAGAATGCTCCCATCCTATTATAATAAATGAAGCTGGCACTGAAAGTTTATACAGTTGTTCAGGTTTTTGACTATTTGAGCTCAGTTCAGCACAAGCTCTCTAAATGTGAGCAGAGTTCTGGATGAGCAGCACGACAACTAGCGAATCCATAGTTCCGAATCACCAGTGGTGCTTTTCACTTTGAGTGTCAGGAGATGTTTCTTTAGCTATAATTTACATGTGCCACTGCAATACAAGTGAAACTTTTCCTGACAAACCACTGGGCCGCCAGCACCATGATGATACTAATTGATGCTGGACTGTTTTCTGGTTCTGGTCTACATAAGAATCTACCAATCTGAGCCTTTTAGACAGAGAACAAAAACTATTTGAAGTGTTAAGAGTAAAAATTAGTTTAGGATAAGCTTGAGAGGTTGTTAGTTGTCATAACTAACCTACTTTAATAGCTTTAAATGTCATCTACCCACATTTAGTGAGCTTGTGCTGATACAACATTTTTATGCAATGCAGGTAGACCTTAATAGATAATAATGATCATGATTTACTTCAAAAATTGTGCAATGAGATAAAAACATATTTACAGTTTAGAATTTACAGCTTTAATTCATTTCATGGATTTCTGTCAAATGTCTTAGTTTTACCTAGAAGACTTTAAAAACACTGCTTGAAGTTTAACAGCCATACCCTAACAGGAAACACACAGTCCGTTCTATTTAGGGCAGGGCATTATGTGAACACAATTTTAATGTGAAAGTGAATCCCAGACCACAGAACAATCCTGCATCTCAAATGCCTCAAATATTGAACTTTCAAATCTCTTACAACAATAGCCAACAACTGCACAAACATTAATTTTACAGCAGTTCCATAAGAATTTATCATTTTTTAATGTAGCAAAAAACAATGCAGCCCATTTCAAATTAATACACCCTTAAAAGACAAACTAAATGGGACAATGTAATAAAATCTAAAGCAAGACTATATAAATAAAACAATATAAAAACATTTTTTTTTTTTATGATTGAGTATAAGAAAAGAAATATATATATATATATATATATATATATATATATATATATATATATATATATATATATATATATATATATATATATATATATATATACACACACAATTTTTATTGCTAAATAAATGCAAATACATAAGTAATTTGAGAGGATAGAGGGGTACATGTGGCATGGGGGCATGGTCATATGTGGTCTGCGGGAGAGAGAGAGAGAGTGGTAAGGTTGGTCACCTGGTTCACAATGATCTTTAACCCTCTGGGGTCTATAGACGCGCCGGCGCGTCCTGCTGGATTGTTTCGTCATTACAGCGGAAACAACTTAAAGTACTCTGTCATTTTGGGGCATACAGATAAGTGCAAGACATCATATTACAAATCATATTTATATGGTATAAAAATAATATGAATGTAACTAGTGTTTATGCTGCTTCATTATCATCAATGAAGCTTGTGCTCGGGTGTAAATATGCCCATATTAGAAAAATCAGCATATTATAATGATTTCTGAAGGATCATGTGACACTGAAGACTGTAGTAATGATGCTGAAAATTCAACTTTGATCACAAATTGCATTTATATATATATATATACATTCAAATAGATGTAAATCTATATAGATAGATTTCACATAAATATTTGTGAGAATTCACGCCTCCTCGCGTATGACCTTTCTAACACTAAAAGTGTCTTACAAAAGTTAAATTACTATATTGTTTTGTTTGAATGAGTGATCAGGATGGTTTTAACATAATTTTGCAGCAAAAACTCTAGGCTACAAGATCCAGTACTCAAAAGGCTTGTGGACAAATGTTTAGTATGTGTTATGTGTATGTGTTGATTTAATATTTAGTTTTTTTTCAAAAACTATGCATAAACATTATTTTCTCAAAAATACAAACATGTACATACATGTTGCTCAAATATTATTGAAGCCCAGTATGACATTTAGCCATTAATATTTTTTTTAAGCAACTGAAAAAAGCACAAATGTCAAGGCATGTCAAAACTTCTCCAGGGCCAAAAACACCCTCAGACCCCAGAGGGTTAACACCTGTCTCTTGTTATAGTTATGGTGGAGGGAGACTTAAGAGCCACACCACAGCAGAGGGAGAGAGACCCGACAGTACAGCAGCCAGAGTGTGACACACACACACACACACACACACACACACACACACACACACACACACCTAAAGGATTATTAGGAACACCTGTTCAATTTCTCATTAATGCAATTATCTAATCAACCAATCACATGGCAGTTGCTTCAATGCATTTAGGGGTGTGGTCCTGGTCAAGACAATCTCCTGAACTCCAAACTGAATGTCAGAATGGGAAAGAAAGGTGATAAGCAATTTTGAGCATGGCATGGTTGTTGGTGCCAGACGGGCCGGTCTGAGTATTTCACAATCTGCTCAGTTACTGGGATTTTCACGCACATCCATTTCTAGGGTTTACAAAGAATGGTGTGAAAAGGGAAAAACATCCAGTATGCGGCAGTCCTGTGGGCGAAAATGCCTTGTTGATGCTAGAGGTCAGAGGAGAATGGGCCGACTGATTCAAGCTGATAGAAGAGCAACTTTGACTGAAATAACCACTCGTTACAACCGAGGTATGCAGCAAAGCATTTGTGAAGCCACAACAAGCACAACCTTGAGGCGGATGGGCTACAACAGCAGAAGACCCCACCGGGTACCACTCATCTCCACTACAAATAGGAAAAAGAGGCTACAATTTGCAAGAGCTCACCAAAATTGGACAGTTGAAGACTGGAAAAATGTTGCCTGGTCTGATGAGTCTCGATTTCTGTTGAGACATTCAGATGGTAGAGTCAGAATTTGGCGTAAACAGAATGAGAACATGGATCCATCATGCCTTGTTACCACTGTGCAGGCTGGTGGTGGTGGTGTAATGGTGTGGTGGATGTTTTCTTGGCACACTTTAGGCCCCTTAGTGCCAATTGGGCATCGTTTAAATGCTACGGCCTACCTGAGCATTGTTTCTGACCATGTCCATCCCTTTATGGCCACCATGTACCCATCCTCTGATGGCTACTTCCAACAGGATAATGCACCATGTCACAAAGCTCGAATCATTTCAAATTGGTTTCTTGAACATGACAATGAGTTCACTGTACTAAAATGGCCCTAACAGTCACCAGATCTCAACCCAATAGAGCATCTTTGGGATGCGGTGAAATGGGAGCTTCGTGCCCTGGATGTGCATCCCACAAATCTCCATCAACTGCAAGATGCTATCCTATCAATATGGGCCAACATTTCTAAAGAATGCTTTCAGCACCTTGTTGAATCAATGCCACGTAGAATTAAGGCAGTTCTGAAGGCGAAAGGGGGTCAAACACAGTATTAGTATGGTGTTCCTAATAATCCTTTAGGTGAGTGTGTGTGTGTGTGTGTGTGTGTGTGTGTGTGTGTGTGTATATACATACATACATACATACATACATACATACATACATACATACATACATACATACATACATACACACACACACATACACACGTTTTATTTATAACGACGGTTACCGTCGTTTCAAGAGAAAATACATTTTAAATGAAGAACTGACCTTGATCTTGCTTCGTTGTCTCCTGACTCCTCCATTGCCTGAACTAAAGACTTTTGTTCCAGTACACAAAATGTACGAAACCCGGGATTGGAGGAGAAATGCTGTTATGGATTCTTCACCACTGGGCGAAGAGGGTCTTCAAGACCCTCGCCAGCATCCAGCAGTCCCAACATGAGGCTCTCATGGCGATACGCCTGGAGTAGAAACAATGTTTCCAAGTGCTGCTCCAGGCACAAGCGGAGGACCGGCAGGTGCTCCAGAGCCTGGTGCTGCAACCTCCTCGGAGCCCATTCCACCGGCCGCCCTTACCAAAATGGGGGCAAATGACGATCCGGAGGCCTTCCTCGACATCTTTGAGAAAACTGTGGAGGTTTGGACGTGGCCCCCTGAGCAGTGGGCGGCCTGCCTGTTGCCCCTACTTTCCGTTGAGGCACAGCTGGCAGCACAACAACTCCCCACCACCAGCCTCAAGGATTATAAACAATTGAGGAAGGCCATCCGGCAACGGGTCGGTTAGACACCGGAGCAGAGTCGGCAGCTCTTCTGCTCGTTGAGCTTCAGGAAGGACGGCCGCTCGTTTGCGTTTGCTCAGCAGCTCTGTGACGCCTGCTGGAGATGGTTACTGGCGAGGGGAACCTGCGGTGCCGTGGAAGTCGTCGATCTGGTGGTGCTGGAGCAGTTCATCTCCCAAAATCCCCGAGTGGGTTAAATGCCACCGCCCGGCGTCATTGGAGGAAGCTGTCCAACTGGCAGAGGACTACATGGCAGCGTACATTTCTTCTCCCTCCATCCCCTGTGCCTCATGTGCCAGGGCCGTCAACATCGGCTCCGCGTCAGTATGACGCAGATGGGGGAGTTCCCATGCTCAGGGGCTTCCCTTAGGGGGACATCACTCTGGAGCAGTCACGTGACAAGTCCCTCAAGCACGCCTTTGACCAAGTGAAAGTAACTGATGGTCAACAGCTCCAGCCCGGTCTTGCGCTCACATACCTGTACTTTTCTATTACTAAAAAGCGGTTGTATCGAGTGATGCAGAACACTCAAGCCAAAGAGAATACAACTCAGCTATTAGTACCAAAGAGCTGTCAGGAAACACTCTTCCAGGCAGCTCATTATAATCCAATGGCTGGCCACTTAGGTCACGAAAAAAACTTTGAACCACATAACCACATAATTTTGGCCGGGCATTCACGGGGATGTTCGCAAGTGGTGTGCGGTGTGCCGTGAATATCAGTTGGTGAATCCACCACCCACCCCAAAAGAGCCATTGCGCCCGCTGCTATTGATCGAGATCCCCTTCAACAGAATTGCCATGGATCTTGTCAGGCCATTAGAGCGGACTGCACGCAGCCATCACTTTGTATTGGTTCTGGTGGACTATGTATTGGTTCTGGTGGACTATGCAACGCGCTACCCGGAAGCAGTGCCCCTGCGCAACATCTCAGCACGCAAAGTTGCGTAGGCACTCTTCAGAATCATCTCCCGGGTGGGGATTCCAAAGGAAATCCTCACTGATCAAAGCACAACTTTCATGTCACATACACTATGCAAAATGTATGAATTAAAAGGCATTAAGTCAATTCACACAAGCGTTTACTACCCACAAACCGACGGGTTGGTTGAACGATTAAAAAAAAAAAAAAAAAAAAAAAAAAAGACCTTAAAAACCATGATTCGTAAGTTTGTACACGAAGATGCTAAAAACTGCGACAAGTGGCTCAAACCCTTCTGTTTGCAGTACGAGAGGTCCTGTAATCCTCCACCGGATTTTCCCTGTTAGAGATACTGTATGGGCTCTGGCCGCTTGGCGTGCTTGATGTTATATTGGAAGGTCCTTCCTCCCAGGCTTCGAATACACCCGAGACCACCTCTTGTTACAGATATTGCTAGGTTGCAAGCGGAATTCTCAGATGTGTTTTCACCGCTACCTGGTCGCACAAACATCATAGAGCACCCCGGGGGTGGTGGTTCGTTGCCGCCCCTATCGTCTTCATGAACACAAGAAAAAGATTGTTCAGAAAGAATTAGAGGCAATGCTGGAAATGGGCGTAATACAAGAGTCGCACAGTGATTGGGCCAGCCCAGTAGTTCTGGTACCGAAGAGTGACGGCTCGGTCCGGTGTTGACTACTGGAAAGTGAAAGCGGTGTCCAAATTTGACACGTATCCAATGCCATGGAGCATGTGGCATGGGTGGGGTGTGGTCATGTGTCGGTTTGCGGGGGAGAGAGAGAGTGGTAAGGTTCATCTATAAGTAATATGAATGGGATTTTAACTTCCGGAACCCTACTGTTGTGCTCAGTGCACTTATCAAAGACTATGAAGGTCAATAATAACAATAATAGCAATCCGTTTGAGTTCATGTTTCTGCAAACCTGTATGACATGCAATTTGTGCTACAGTGTATTTCAGAATCACAGCTAAATTATGTGGCCTTTAACCGTTCACTGTTGGGAAAAAAAAGAAAAGAAAACAAGTTTACTATTAGCACTCCACATGCAACTGACAAGCAACCAGTCAGTTCAGCAATAAACCAACTTGTTAAGCTACTAAATGTAAAATCTTGATTCTTTCATCTAAGACCAGCACAGCATGAACACACATCATTCACCCCCCCCCCAATCTACACTCGCTACTTCAAGTCTATGTGCCTTTCAGCAGCTTAAGATCAGTGGATGATCGGTGCCTCAAGGGAACATCTCACAGAGGCGCAAAATTACTTTCCGGGACCTTCACTTCATATGTTTCTCGCTGGTGGAATGACCTTAACCAAGCAGCTGATTCTCAAGCCACCGTCAAGAAACATCTAAAGACGCATCTCTTTCACGAGCGCTTCACTCAGTCCTACTAAAAACATTAAATCTTAATTAATTCTTGTTCACCACTGTCTCTCACCTTCCTCTCTACTTGTGCTTCTCTAAGCAATTTGCAACTTTGTATTACAGCACTTCTCTTATTACGGTTTCATTAGGATGAATCACTTCTATTGTACTCCTCATTTGTAAGTCACTTCATATAAAAGCATCTGGTAAATAAATAAATTAAAATGTCAAATGATTTTCTCTCACATCACAATTTCTTCTCTCACATCACAATACTACAACATCATATAGTATATGCACTTAATGGGAGTCGCTGCAGTTGGGACAGGTCAAATGGAAGATTCTGTCAGGAAAAATGCTTGACTGACAGAATCAATGGGTAAATCTGCACCTTTTCAATAGGCCCAAATATAACACGTGTCAATTTAATGAGTATAATTTGATCCAGAAATCTGCTTGTAAAGTGCATTCTTGTAAATCCTTATTTATCCTTAATTGGGTGGTTGACATTTAAGCATGAATACGGAAAGGCAAATTCTGACAAATTCGTTGAGAACAAGACTAGTAAGAATACAATAAGGAAAATAATTTACAAGCATTAGTTATAAAAACAGAGCAGCTATAGTATGAATTTTGGATGTGACGACTTAACTTTTTTTTAAATCACAACTGATTCTGAAACAATGTTGTGAGAGAATGAGGTTAATGTTTTAGGGTCCTTATAATACTGCTGAATATTAAATAGTTCAAAACGAGCAGAAAGTTGAAGCTGCTTATGCAATCATTACAACAAAACTTTAAATGTACATCACAATATCTTCAGTAGATCCTCAATATCATATGCTACCGTTACTACCTTGTTGTCACAGAAATGATCATGTCATAGTTCTCTGGGGAAACAAGTACACTAAATTCAGCCGCCATGCTATAATCTAATGGCCAAACACCACAAGTTCAATAGTCAGCCTCTCGAATATTAACCATAAGTAATATAATCAATGCAAAGGTTACAAGTAATAATAAAAAAATCATAATAATAAAAAAAAAACACTTCATATTTTTTGCATCAGAACCAGTGTTTAATTTGGCATATCTGTTTTTCTGCTGAAGTGATTTAGGACCTCCAGTAAACAGCTAAGTGCTAAACAACAAGAACATATTCCAAACAAAAAAACTGACATTTGCCTTCAGGCTGCTACACAGAATACTCTGTAAACCCTCATGCTCTTAATAATGAATTGTTTTGAATAGGGAAAAAATTAATCATTAAAATGAGTTAATAAATTCAAATAAATTAACCAATTAAGCATTTAGAACTTTCTCATTCTTTTGAGTTCACACAACGGACACCTTTTATGAAACCTGAACTGTTTTATAGTTATGAGTTTAAGGAACTTTAAATTTACAGGACCTTAAATTTAACTGAAACTGGCCAGGGGATTTCTATTTCCCAGCATCCTTTGCATGACACTCAACAGGGAGATTAAATGTTAAAATGAAGTGTTATGTAATGTGTCTTTGAGCAAGATGAATGTAAACTTGTTACTGTTTAATGTTGTGTTGTGTTATTTAGAAGAGTTTGTTCTGTTAAAGTTTTTGGGGGTTAGCATTAGGGTGAATAGTGGAGCTTGAGTTTATAGGTTGAGGACAGGTACAATTTAAGATTGTTCTACAGTATATTGCTTCACTTGTTGAGCAATTGCTATGCTAATCAAAGTGTTTCCAATTAGCATACATTCAGCATGCTAGCATTCACTATACTAGAAACTTCTAGCCTTTTTCTTGTGTTCGCTCTACTGAAGTATTTAAGTTGAGCTTACATGGCAATATTAAGTTCAGCCAAACAGTTAAAGTGACATTAAAATGTACGAGTTTGCTTTCTTAATATTTCAAGTTAAGAGCAATTAGCATGCATGTGTAACACAAAATAAAAACCTGAAACTTAAACTTGGGAGTTTATAAACTAAACAGTTTATAAATATTTGTAACCGATTGTCTTTTTTTTTCTTCTTTTTTTTAGATCTACTAACGTATTAGGGTTTAGAGTGTATAATGTTTCTCTTTTTTTTACAGAAATCCCAAAACAACTTTCTCCTTGCAGAATAATTGCTTCCAATGAACTCTAGTATATCATCCAAAAATGAAAATTCTGCCATCAGTTACTCACTTTCATGTTGTTCCAAACCCATATTGACCTTTTTCTTCCATTAAACACAAAAGGAGATGTTAGCCATAATGTTCAGTCTCAGTCACCATTCACTTACATTGTATTGAAAAATTATGCAATTAAAATGAATTGTGACTGAGGCGGTCAGTCCCTAATATTCTGCCCAAAATAAAATTTTCATGTTCCATGAAAGAAAGTCATATGTGTTTGGAACAACATGAGGGTGAGTAACTGGTGGCAGAATTTTCATTTTTAAATTTTATTTCAGAAAGTCATCCTACAACTGCAACTAAACATGTCAAAGTTCAGGGTGAGCAACAGTTCAACCTCATTCCAGACCTATTTTACTTTCTTTCCTGTTAGCCTGTCACCATTCACTTTCATAGCAACCTTTTTTCCATACAATGTAAGTGAATAGTGATCGAGGCTGTCATTCTGCACAACATTTCCTTTTGTGTTTCACAAAAGAGTGAATGTCATATGGGTTTGAACAACATGAGGGTGAGTAAATGATGACAGCTTTTCCCCTCTGCAAGAAACTGACAACATGAATGATTATAGAACAGACAGATAAATATCCATCCATCCATCTTCAACCGCTTATAAATATGTCTTAAATCTTTTAATCTGATTTCAAAGACATAAAGGTGACTGATACTACACAGCCTGATCCCTAATGTCCTCCAGTTTCACTGTTGGAAACTACTGAGGGTCGTGGAGAGCATGTATCAGTTAAACATTTGAAACAATTTGTATGATACTATGATACAGATTTTCTTTTTTTCCTGCTGAACAGACCTTTATCAGATTCAGCGCTACCACAAAGCACACAAGGAGACAAAGGAGTGTATCTAAACAAAGATAATACTGATTTGGTGTATTACTGCTGACCTGCCATAGCAAAGCAGTTGTCATACCAACTAAATATTTTTAGCATGAACAGTTTGAAAGTGCACCCTGTGATCTAAGCAATTTTGTGATAAAGCTTGCTTGCAACTCCTCAACCTCTATTTGTTGAGGCTAGGGAAAAATTTTCAACAACACAGGTTTTCATGCACATTTTGGTGTCTGGTGGAGGAATACAGTACTGTTCAATTTGAATGCAATTTTGGAAGACTTGCATGTTACAACTTGCAATAGAAAGCATTACAATGGTCATCATCACATTCACATTGCATTGAAGGATTCCAGACTGTGGGAACTGAGCCTACCTTTCTCAGTAGTCAGGAAGACAGGCTTAGAGGTGCTCCTCACTGTCCATGAACTGTTTGCAGAATCCAGTGTAGGTGGTGGTGTGTTTTGTGTCTGATTTCCTGGATAGGAGGAAGTAGGCTTAACTGTAATGTTTAGTCCTTTGGTGAATGTTGAGTTTTCTTTGACTTGACTGCGTTTAAAGGTTGGGTCTATTGTTTTGGTCACAGGCGCAGCCGTGGTGGTGGTCACCGAGAGGGGCTGTAGTTGGCTAGTTTTACCAGTTGTCCTGGAGTCCTTGGTTGTGATTGTCATTATGGGGGTGAAAGGTGAAAACCTGTAGTTCCCGTCGTCCTCCTGTAAGTGGTTTGGGATGGTGGTCGTTTCCATCGTCTCCTCCAACACAGCACGCGGGAGTCTCGCGCCTGGAGACGAGTTGTCATCATCGCTCGCGCGGTGTGCGGAACGAGACAAACCAGCTGTGCATCCAAACAACAGTAATTCCAAAAATGAAATCAGTAACATACTGTAACGCATACGCTTTTAGCTCCCCATGTGAAACGTTTAAAGTTTATCATTTAGTAGTAAACACATTTCTTTCAACGAAATCCGTATTTGAGTCCACTGTTTCCACTTGTCCACTCGCGCTATGAACTGCACGGTTTCACTCCAGCAGGACTGACAGTTGGAACCCCCGCCTACTAAAGCCACTCCCCTCACCAATCAGGAAACAGGTTCCATGAAGATTGGCGTATCATTGCATTAATCATACGACTCAGAGGAGGAGCCTCAAAGACTGACAACTGAACAGTCTTGTAAAAGTAACAAAAGAACGAAAGCGATGCTTGTTCTGCCCAGATAAGAGCCAGAAATGAGGATGAAAAGTTCTCAACGAGTGTAAACAAACTCGGATTTCACATCGGAAAGGATCTGTGCAGAAATACATGCATTAATTAGAAATATTTGTAATAATTTAGAAAATGTATGCATTTATAGTAGGCTATAAGGCTACTATAATTTATACTGTTTAATGTAGCCTATAATACCCAAATCTCATTATATATATATATATATATATATATATATATATATATATATATATTTATTATACACATACATACACACACACACACACACACACACACACACACAATAAGCATACAAACCACATTATAAAAACGTAAACTATGCTTTTAGGGAGCTATCGATTAAAACAAAGCTGTCTTCGCGGTATTCATTACTGTCAAGTTTTGCTTTTTTTATTTATTTTTTTCCAAATACATAAGACAGTACCCAAGTTGCTCGAAATAACAATAATTAAAACGTCCACTAACTGCGTTGCCTTACACGTATTAATCTAATGCAACCTGGGAACTGGCGAGCTATTCTACTGCCTCGAGTATCTCCACAAGAGGAACAAGTAGTTTGTTGTAAACCACAGAGCAATAGCGTCCTCTATTGGTGATTCATCACAATCATCTAAAGTTTAAACGCGGTAGATTCTTGCTGTGTCCCAAAACTATGAACTTATAAAATATAATATGCACTCAGACCTGTACTGTATGAATTTTCAAAGTGTAATATCGTCCCAAATGGAGCACTTAACGGTTTTTTACTACACAGAAACATTCGCCGTTTAACAGGTGATGTTTCAAACGCACGTGAAGCGTTGCCGCTAGCTTAAGCGCGCTAACCAACCTCAGTTCAATACGTGTGTATTAAACAACGTACATATTCAACAGCTTGAGGTGATGGTGAAGCATTCAACTCACATTTATAAGGTGCTGTATCCACTGCAGTTTCCCTAGCTACAACATTCTTCAGTATTTATAACAGTTTTGCCACACCAGCAGCGTAACCAGGTAACTCCGCCCTTTCCATACGGCAAATTGCGTGCGTTGAGAGCATAGTGTAAATGTTAGTCCAACATACCACATTCCGTTTTGACGGTTGAAAAAGTGCATCATCCGTGTACTTAAAGTACACATATTGTTGCATTTTCAGTGTAAACGTACTACTCGCACAACAAAATGTCATAGAATAGTGAAGAAATGTGCTGTTTGGGATGTCTTCTAGGTGTGCTGTGCTAATAGGTGTGTTCGACTTCATGCTGCGCAAACTTAAAGCAGTGCATGTCGGTTAGAAATTTTGTCCGACTTGAACCGGTGCCACCAACACATCACCGTTACGTATGACATTAAAGTACCGCGAGAGCGCTTCGAATGCAGCCGGCTGGTGCACGTGCAGTCGCTGAAGACCAGCTCCACAAGGTCTGATGAGGACACATCTAATTCATGATTGGCCAGACTCGCAACATGACAATCGCATACAATTTCTATTCTGTCTATGTAAGGAATTATAGTGTGGTAGTATGCCATTACCATGGTGTTTATTCTGACACTCTCACAACACTGATACTGAGTTTTTATAACAGTATCATGTTTATATCATGCTATATTATGTTGGTCGTAGTAATATTATGTTTATTCATCAAAATTCAAAGTGATTAAAAACACTGACTCCGTTATTGGTATTAAACAGGCTTTGTGGACTTTGGAATTTCTTCTTGTACAAACAACATGCACTGTATTAAGCAACAAAAACCTTTTTAAATGAACAATGTTTCTGATTATTTTAAGTAAAATTCAAACATCTGTCTATCTGAATTCCACTTCTTCTGCAATATATCTTTTTTCCATCTAGGTTTTGGAACGTGGAAGTAAACGTTTGCTGGGTAAACTTTTGACAGCGGTGAATGGCAAATATTATTTTCACTCACATACCCATTTGCTTCAACAGCCAGCGATCCCACTATTACTTTTCAATGATTTCTAGAAGAAGAAAAAAATATAGAGCGTTGGATTACGACATTATTTACTGTCACTCTCTCAGTAGTTGTAATAGAAACCCCCTCACAGCATGTGGTAACTAATTTTTAAAAACTAATTACAGGGTAAAAGAACACAAAGCGTGATGTTATTAATTTACACTCAATATTTTTAAAAAATACTAATATAAAAAAGTTTGCTACACGTCATCATAATCTGGGAAAAAGGTCTATAAAGAAAGCAAACATCACTTCCGTGACGTGAGTTCAGCATGGAAGCAGAATGTGTCTGTTTTGACGGCTCCGTTTTGAACTCCTTCCCCAACTGCAACTGGCAAATCTCCGATCGGCAAGCGAAATGTGGTTCAGGTCGCACACAGCTATTGTCTGCAGGAGCTCCTTCACCAAATTGGTCAGATGATTACTGCAAAAACATTATTTTATAGGTTAAACCTTATTTGCATATCTGGATTCATTTATTAATAGGCCTATATAAAAGGTAACAAGACCAGTGTCAGTAAAGTAACTCTTTAGAATACTGCATTACTCCTTAAAAAAAGCTTGAGTAAAGATGCTGACTACCACCCCTAGAGTCACAAGTTCAAATCCAGGGTGTGCTGAGTGACTTGTCCAGATCTCCTAAGCAACCAAATTGGTCCGGTTGCTAGGGAGGGTAGTCACATGGGTTAACTTCCTTGTGGTTGCTATAATGTGGTTCACCCTCCATGAGGCACATAGTGAGTTGTGCGGAGATTCGTGCTCTGCCACCTTGATTTATTCGAGTCACTATGCCACCATGAGGACTTCAAGCACATTGGGAAATGGGCATTCCAATTTGGGGAGAAAATCTATAACATGTATATGCATGATTTGTTTTTCTATCGACATGGCAGACAATATTAATGAAGACTAACCACTGTCTTACCTAAAGCAGCAAAGTAGTATTGGGTTCAAGTCTACCTTAGTCGAGTCCGAGTCAAGTCCGAGTTTTAAACAATCGAGTCCGAGTTGAGTCCAATCCAAAAGGGGCAGAGTCAGACTCAAGTCAGAGTCCATAACAGGCTGAGTCCGAGTCAAGCCCGAGTACGAATTAATCTGTTCATGAATTTGAATTAAAATGGTAAACGTAAACTCAACATCAATATTTTACGCTTATTTTACACTTCAAAACTAGTAAAAACAGTTTGTCAATATAAATGTAATTAAATGTGATTAGTAACTTACTGAACAAACTTCAAAGTGAATGAAAGCATATGCTTTAGGTGTATGAATAAAAAACTGTCCTTCAACACAATTATTATTGCGTTCTGTTGACATTTCAATTATTTGTTGATTTTTCCTAAGACTAAAGAAAGTGAAAGCTGTGTCAGTCATTACAACCAAGGTTAAATTTCGTGAATTAATTATTTACAATAATTTATATTAAGTTTGTTTATAGGCTAGTTGCCATGGCTCTTCCAAATGTAAACGCCCCACCCCACATCTAAAGAGTGCCGTATTTATGCGGGATTCACTCTTGAAATAGCAATGATTGACATTGATAGCCATAGCATTGTTTGTTCCTGAATAAAGCAGCCTTTTTCACTGAAATGGTTGAATAGTCTGCTGACTGACTTACTCATAACAGTCCTTTCCCGCCTCCTGCTGGACGTAACTAACGTTATGTACAAATCGTATGCACTAAAATCGTTGAAAAATCCCCAGCAACACACAGACTGTTTTGTCACAATTTATATGTTTAATATCTAATAAACTAGTTTCATGCAATTAATTAAGTCTTTTGGACAAACATTATTATCACAGTGGCACATTAATCATCCAGTTGCTTTTAGGGTAAATTCTACATCAGTAAATAACGCTAGAATCATTCTGTTGGATGTTCAAAAGTTCATAAGTATCTTCTGCTCACCAAGCCTGCATTGATTTGATCAAAAATATACTAAAAGCAGTAATACTATGAAATATTATTACAATTTAAAGTAATAATACAATAAAAATAATTTATTTCTGCGATTAAAGCTGAATTTTCACCATCATTACTTCAGTTTTCATCACATGATCCTTCAGAAATCATTCTCATATGATTTGATGCTCAACAAACATTTATGATTATTATCAATGTTGAAAACAGTTGTGTACATTTTTTTTTTTTTTGACTCTGATGAATGGAAAGTTTAAAAGAACTAAATTTATCTGAAATAGAAACTTTTGTAGCATTATACACTACCATTCAAAAGCTTGTGGTTTGTAAGAATTTATATTAAAAAAAACATGTTGGGAAAGAAATTAATACTTTTATTGTTGTGGATTTTTTTATGGAATACTGTCTTCGTTAGGCTATATCTCCCCGAGAGAGTCTTTTCTCTGCTTTCTGCTTTTGTTGTTGTCACAGGTTAACCTGCTGACTATATAAACTTGGACTTTTCAAACATACACCCATATCACTTGTACTGTACATTGCCGGCAAAAGTAACATCTGTGTACACCAGGGAGGTGTTATGGAGTTTTTATTTTTGTTAAGTCTAAAGTTTGTTACTGTTTAGTTTCCAACTTTTAATAGTTTGTTTCCTTAAGTTTTCACTATATTTCTAAAAGAACATTAATTGCCAGAACATTAATTCATGTGACAATTACCTTTATTTTCCCACAAATTTTCCACAAACCTTGTAGCAGTTAAACTTCCCTGTTCACACTCTGTACAACCAAACCCATAATCTGGGTCACACTGTTTTTTAAAACAACAGCCACATCACTTCCTGTGGAAGCTACCATTTGGGTGATGTCACAGGGGAGAATTTAGGAACTGTAGTTTTGACCATTTATTTTGTTGTTGAACTTTCTTCTGTTAATGATTGTGGTATTACCTGTTTGGGAAGTTTAAGTTTTGTTGTGTTGAGTGTTACAATTATTTTATTTGATTGTTGCAAACTTTTTAGTTTTTTTCTGTTAAATTGGTATGCCCTGTAGGTGGGGCTTTAGCCTATAAATAGCTTGCTGGCTGAATGCATTCAGCTCTGATTGGGGGTTGAGCAGTGTTGCAAACTTGGGCCATTCGGTTTAGCCAAATTAGCACATTGTTGCTGTTTTGTTTTCTTTTGTACAGTTTTTTATTTATTTTTGTTTCCTCCTGCACTGTAAATATTTTTGCACCTTCCAATTAAACACCATTTTTGGATTATGCATCAACTTTTTGTACAGCACGTCATTTCCTTTTATCACTCCAACGGTTTGGCCTCCTTACATATGGTGTCAGAAGTGGGATCCTCTCACCAGTGAGTGACGTGCTTGTATAAATTACTGCCCTGCTGATATGCCACCCAAAACTAGGAGTCAGCCTGTGGAGGGCACAGATGCAGAGATGGACCAAGGTGCTGTTGGAGGTGATGCAGAGGAGCAATTGCTGCCTACGGAAGTCCCAGCCACTGGGGGAGATGCTGCCATCACAGCGTTGGCACAAATGTTCCAGTCATTCATGCAGTATCAAAAGGACCGGGATGAGAGGCAGGAGAAAGAGGCAGCTCACCACAAGCAAAATTACAAGGTCCTCAGCCACCAGGTCACCCAAATGCAGCTAGATATGGAGCGGACAAGACTGGGAGCTTCGGAAAGAGCTGCAAGGCGGGTGATAGACCACGAACCTCGAATAGCCAAGCTGGAGGACAGTGATGATATTGAGCACTACCTTACCACTTTTGAAAGACTTGCAGAGGTGTATCTGTGGCCAAGGGAAGAATGGGCTGTCCGCCTCATTCCCTTGTTAACAGGCAAGGCCCGAAGTGCTTTTGTGGCTATGAACCCCTCACAAACCAGAGACTATGACCAAGTGAAAGCTGCAATTCTAAAAAAATATGAAATTGGTGCAGAGACATACCGGTTGAGATTCCGGTCCCTTAGTACCCCAGCAGATGAGACCCCTACAGAACTCTACATCCGACTGAAGGACTTGTTCTCCAAATGGGTGCGCTATGAGCAAAGTAATAAGAGGGAAATTATGGAGACCCTTGTGCTGGAGCAGTACCTACAGGTGTTGTACCCTGAGGTGAGGACTTGGGTAAAGGAAAGGGATCCTGACACTGCTGCAGATGCTGCAACACTGGTTGAGGCCTACATTGCTGCACGCAAGGGACCAGGAACTACTCGATATGCTGGCATCCTCCACTCTACAAAGGGTAAGTCTGAAGGGTTGGGGGTGGGTTCAAACTCTCAAAGTGGCCAAAAGATCTTTAAGCCCATTCATTATAAGCCCCAAACATCTGCCACAATGCCCCAGACAACAGTTAAGGGAGAGAGTGTTGTATGTTTTAACTGTGGTGAGCCAGGTCATACTAGGCCCCTTTGCCCACTAAAAAAGCCCAAGACCACTGGTCTTTGTTATGTGCCCTGGCCAGAACAGTTAAAAACACAGCCCAATCGGGAGCCAGTCATCACTGTACGGTTAAATGGTAAACCCCTTTCAGCTTTGGTGGACACAGGTTGTTCCCATACGCTGGTACAGACCCAATATATACCCAGAGATTCCTGGAATGAACGAGACACAGTAACTGTTTGTTGTGTGCATGGGGATAGCAGTGAGTTGCCTACTGCTGAGGTTTATATTGAGGTCTGTAATCAGCCATACATGATGAATGTTGGTGTTGCTACCAAGCTACCCTATCCTGTCCTGTTAGGTACGGACTTCCCTGTTCTAGCTGATTTGGTGCTAGAACAGTCCGTATGGTGTGGCGTTGTCACAAGAGCCCAAGCAAAGCAGCTTACTCCAGTTCCACAGCACCAAGAAACAAACCCAGACACGCTGCAAGAAATGCCCTTCAGCTCTGAGACTAGCTTAGGTGAGACAAGGCCTACAGAGCAGGAAAGGCTGCAGATACGTAGGGAGTGGGTTGAAGGGTTGTTGGAAACCACAGAGCAAGCTGAGGAAGGGGCAGAGGAACCCGAACTCACTGAAGCAGACATAGTTGTCCATGGTAACCTAGCCCAGCTTCAGCGTGAGGACTCAACCTTAACTGAATGTTTTAAACAGGCTGAAGAAAATGAGGGTGTTATGTCTTTGCTTGGTGAGACTTTTGTGGTGCAAAATGGCCTTTTGTACAGGCAGAGTAAGGAAGACGGACTGCAGCTGATAGTACCTAAGGCATACAGGAAGGAGGTATTAGAACTTGGGCATTCAATTCCCTGGGCAGGTCACTTGGCTTTTATGAAGACATTAATGCGAATTGCCAAAAGATTTTATTGGCCAAAGATGTACAGTGAGGTCAAGGAGTTCTGTAAATCATGTCCAGAATGCCAGCTCACTACTGGTCGTACCCCTGCCTATGCACCACTCATACCACTTCCTGTAGTTGACACTCCTTTTGAGCGAATAGGAGTTGACATAGTTGGGCCTGTGGAGAAGAGTCAGAGAGGGAACAGATTTATCTTGGTTATTTGCGATTATGCTACCAGGTACCCTGAGGCATATCCACTACGAGAGGTCACAGCTAAGCAAATAGCCACTGTACTCCTACGATTTTTCTCGCAGGTTGGCATACCTCGGGAAGTGCTCACAGATCAGGGCCCAAACTTCATGAGCCACACCCTACAAAAAGTATATCAATTGCTTGGCATAAAGAGAGTGCGAACCACCCCTTACCATCCTCAGACTGATGGTCTGGTTGAACGTTTCAACCAGACCTTGAAAACCATGCTGAGGAAGTATGTTTCCGACACGGGCAAGGACTGGGACAAATGGCTTCCATTCCTCCTGTTCGCATATAGGGAGGTGCCTCAGGCATCTACAGGGTTCTCGCCATTTGAACTGCTGTATGCTCACCCAGTCAGAGGGCCTCTGGATGTACTGAGGGAGAGTTGGGAGGCCACTGATAAACCAGGCAAGAAAAACATTATCTCCTATGTGCTAAAGATGAGAGAGCATCTGCAGAAGACAACAGCCCTTGCACGAGAAAATCTCCTGCAGTCACAAGCACGCCAGAAAGAGTGGTATGACCGAACAGCCAGATCCCGTACATTTGAGCCAGGTGAGAAGGTCTTGTTGTTGTTACCAACGAGTGAACATAAACTGTTGGCTAGGTGGCAGGGCCCCTATCAAATAAAGCGGAAGGTTGGCCCTGTAACGTATGAGATAGAGATCCCATCCAGGACCCAACCCTTGCAAATCTTCCATGTCAACATGTTAAAGCAGTGGTATGCTCATTCCATACAACCAGACCCTCCATCTGTGGAAGCACCTGGAACAGCAACAGCCTTGTGCGTGAGATCTGTGGAAGAAGAAGAGGAAATAGAGGAACAATACCTGCCTGGTCATCAGTTCAACAGTCAGCTGAGCCTTGAGCACCTGGAAGATGAACAAAGGCAGGAACTTCTACAGTGCCTCCCGGCCCAACTCTTTATGGAGACACCTGGCAGAACAGGCGTGATCCATCATCACATCACTCTCAAAGATCCCAAACCCATTCGTCAGCCAGTATACCGGGTCCCAGAGAGACTTCTGCCAGTTATGAAGGAAGAGTTGGAGACCATGCAGAGTCTTGGTGTGATTGAACCTTCAACCAGTGAATGGAGCAATCCTATTGTTCTAGTGCCTAAGAAGGATGGCAGTCTTCGATTCTGTCTGGATTTCCGCAAGCTCAATAGTGTGAGCAAATTTGACCAGTATCCCATGCCAAGGGTAGATGAGTTAGTGGAGAGTCTTGGAAGAGCAAAGTATCTCACCACACTTGACCTCTGCAAGGGATATTGGCAGGTCCCATTAAGTCCAGAGAGTAAGGAGATGACCGCATTTAAAACACCCTTTGGACATTTTCAGTTCTGTGTCCTACCCTTTGGGCTTCATGGAGCTCCAGCTACATTCCAAAGGATGATGGACCAGATCCTCCATGGGACTGAGAAGTTTGCTGCTGCATACTTGGATGACATTATCATCTACAGTCAAACTTGGCAGGCGCATCTGGATCATCTGAAGCACGTGCTATTAAGAATTAAGAATGCTGGTCTAACTATCCGCCCAGACAAATGCACCCTAGCTAGGACTGAGACACAATACCTAGGGTATGTGTTGGGTCATGGAGTAATACGTCCACAGGTGGGGAAAGTGGAGGCCATCAAGTATGCAGAACGGCCGGTTACCAAGAAACAGGTCCGTTCTTTCCTAGGACTTGTGGGGTGGTACAGGCGTTTTATCCCCAACTTCTCTGAACGAGCCTTTTCCCTAACTGATTTAACTAAAAAAGACAAGCCAAATAAAGTGAACTGGACTCAGGACTGTGAGAGTGCTTTCCAGGACCTAAAGGATTCCTTATGCACAGAGCCTATTTTACAGAGCCCAGACTTTGAAAAGACTTTCACAGTACAGACCGATGCTTCTGAGCATGGCATTGGGGCTGTACTACTTCAGGAAGCTCAAGGGCAGCTCCAACCAATTGCCTACATCAGCAGAAAGCTCCTTCCCCGTGAATCCAGGTATTCTACGGTTGAGAAGGAGTGTCTGGCAATTAAATGGGCATTGGACTCTTTGAGATACTACCTGATGGGAAGCAAGTTCAAACTTGAGACTGATCACAGGGCGTTGGCCTGGTTGGGTCGTATGAGGGACACAAATGCTCGTATCACTAGATGGTTTTTAGCCATCCAACCATTTGACTTTGAAGTTTTATACAAAACTGGGTCACAAAATTGTACAGCAGATTACCTCTCTAGGACACCTCAGGTGTCTGAGGAAAGGGGGAGAAATGTCACAGGTTAACCTGCTGACTATATAAACTTGGACTTTTCAAACATACACTCATATCACTTGTACTGTACATTGCCGGCAAAAGTAACATCTGTGTACACCAGGGAGGTGTTATGGAGTTTTTATTTTTGTTAAGTCTAAAGTTTGTTACTGTTTAGTTTCCAACTTTTAATAGTTTGTTTCCTTAAGTTTTCACTATATTTCTAAAAGAACATTAATTGCCAGAACATTAATTCATGTGACAATTACCTTTATTTTCCCACAAATTTTCCACAAACCTTGTAGCAGTTAAACTTCCCTGTTCACACTCTGTTCAACCAAACCCATAATCTGGGTCACACTGTTTTTTAAAACAACAGCCACATCACTTCCTGTGGAAGCTACCATTTGGGTGATGTCACAGGGGAGAATTTAGGAACTGTGGTTTTGACCATTTATTTTGTTGTTGAACTTTCTTCTGTTAATGATTGTGGTATTACCTGTTTGGGAAGTTTAAGTTTTGTTGTGTTGAGTGTTACAATTATTTTATTTGATTGTTGCAAACTTTTTAGTTTTTTTCTGTTAAATTGGTATGCCCTGTAGGTGGGGCTTTAGCCTATAAATAGCTTGCTGGCTGAATGCATTCAGCTCTGATTGGGGGTTGAGCAGTGTTGCAAACTTGGGCCATTCGGTTTAGCCAAATTAGCACATTGTTGCTGTTTTGTTTTCTTTTGTACAGTTTTTATTTATTTTTGTTTCCTCCTGCACTGTAAATATTTTTGCACCTTCCAATTAAACACCATTTTTGGATTATGCATCAACTTTTTGTACAGCACGTCATTTCCTTTTATCACTCCAACGGTTTGGCCTCCTTACAGTTGTATATAGACAAAAGTGGTCATTAGACTTTTTTTTTATTGTGGGCCTACAAAACCTCTCAGCCCCAGGGCCTGACGGCAGGTTAATGCGGGCCTGGCCATGCTAGGATCGGACGTGTAAATGTCGAGCTCTGCGCACTTTGCTAGTTTTAATACTTTTAATGATTTTAACCAGTGAGATTCAATACACTCTGATTCATAACTGTTCTAGGAGTACAATATGTCAATTAATTCAAAACCTTCGGGCTCTGGAGACGTTAAAAGACACTTACGTGCTCAAGCTAATACCCCCGAGAGGGCCGTGAGCCAGGGATTCGATTTAGTCAGGGAAGTTCGAGAAATGCTGCGAGAGATGTTGAACATGTCGGCAATGCTGACGAAGGTTGTTGCTGACTTGGAGGATCTTGCTGTGATATGTCAATCGATCACTGCCATGTAGGCAAAGTTCTCTGAGATGGTTACAAGAGTGGGAGATGTCGAGAAACGGATCGATTATCTGGAGTCATCGGAGAGGGAATTATCTGTTAATGCGCTAACAACCAAAGTGGATTTGGAGTAAGTTTGGGAGAAGGTGGAGGACATGGAGAACCGTAGCCATCAGAATAACATCCGTATTGTTGGAATTCCTGTGGCTGAAGAGGGTCAAGATATTCTGAAATTCCTGGATGGGCCCCTTTCAAATCTGCTCGACATAACATGCAATAAGATGGAAATCAAGCGATCTCACAGGGTTCCGGCATGGAGATCCACGTAGGGAGACAATTTCTGAGATATCCAATAAAGATCTTGTTTTACACAAGCAAGTAGTAAAGGAAGGCTTTCTTGGAAAAACCACAGCATTTCCTTGTTCCCAGACTTTGCAAATTTGACAAGAGAGAAACTTGATCGATTCAAGGAATGCAAGAAACTTTCACATCAACGGAAAGTCGCTTTTGCACTGATATTACTGGCCAAATTGAGAATAGATGCTAAGGATGGCCGTAAAACATTCACATGCCCACAGCAAGCGATGTCCTTCATAAAGTCAATGAAGTGAGTAAGTCATTTTGTGGCGCTCACGTTGCAGCTGAATGGACCGTCTCACTGAACATTAATTTGACTGTTTGAAGAAACTGAGCATTAGTTTTTGTTTTTTGCTGGCTCTGCCTAGCGGCTGGAGTTTATTTTGCAGAGTGGCACACCTTCAGGACAGTTTTGTGGATGAATCTAAAGTTTTAATTGTCACACCAGTGTTGGAATGTGGTCATTATAATCTTGTTTTTGACACACACAATCTATCCTATATGAGAGTCAGTGGCGGCTGCTGGTCTTTCAAAGAGGGGAAGCTCATTTTCGGCCTACATTATAAACTTGTCCATTTATTTAAAAGTAAATTATGTTCATTGCTCTTTTCATGTATTTTATATGCCCTGTCAAAGTAGACCAATTTTCTCCAAACCCCACCTTTCACCAAATAACACATCCATGAGATGGTTTCATCAAGAGGCATAGCCAGCAGTACATTTTATTTGTCACAGCACTTCCAGTCAGCCAGCTAACTTTGTCATACCAGGAGAGCTGAAAAGACCTGTTATTTTTCCCTATCTTTTGCACTAAAACAATCTTAGGTGTTGATCTGCCCTGCTGTTTAATTATAATTTTTTCCTCGTAAGGAAGACTTTCAAATGGCTTCGCCAAAATCAGGTCGACAATATTAGCACTGTCTGCCATCGTGCGCAGTTTCACCCGTACGTATAAATGAATGAATGAATGAATGAATGAGGATCTAAAAAAATATATATATTAAACTTGGTAAAACTGAAACGAGGAATGTGGTGTATAATTGTGTGAAATGTATTATGCAAATAGACTAGCAATTTCTCCAAACAAATATCAAGAAATAGGTTGCAGCAGTTTGTCTTTCGACTACACTTGAGAAATCCGCGATGGGACTTCTTATAGTACAGATTCGCTGTCAGTCAAAAGGAGATGCAGTCTTTGGACAGATCCTCCAATCATTACGCGGAAGCCCAGAGTCCGGGCCAGCCCACTCCTTATTCACCCCCAGAGACGCTGAGCATCCTTGGGAGGGACATAATCGCAGCATTTATCCAATGACTAGTTTCGGAGCACTGAAAAAAACTGTTCAAAGCAGCCCCATTGAAGTCAATGGACGCTCAGCTTCAACAGGGAAATGCACTGTGACGCTATGGGAATGTATGAGAATGAAATCGAGTCAGCCGACCTTTTATATGTAGCTGAACATGAACATGTTCTAACGCATTTTTAGTCAATAAATTGTTTACACAATAGTACATATTTGACCATTATTTCTTTGACATTATAGGGGAAGCCGAGCTTCCCTTGCAGTCTTAAAGAAATCCCCACTGATGAGAGTAGTGTATTGAGATCCTTTGAAAATTTGGTTCAACATTTTGGGATCCCCAGATCTCAGATTATTAGGTATTTACAGCTGCGCCACTTGCTCTGTGTTATTTTTGGGAATAACATAAAGCAGCAGATACTCTGGCAGAGGTGATTACTGCTTTTAGAAAAGGTCATGAGGCATCAGTGTATTACTCCTTGTCAGGGCTGGGCTGGGAATATAAATCGGCACAGGATTTTACATGGCAAGTGGCCCAAAACTCTTCGCTTCGCTTCGCTGTCACTGTCCTTTTCTGTTTTCTGTTGTCTGTTATGCATAACGCAGAGGCTCAATTTAGCGTATCGCGCAGTTCGCGCACATTTCGCTTGGTCCTCCCTATGATCAGTCCGCCCCTGATCTGGGAAAATGCCCAGTATGCCAGATTACAGTCCAGCCCTGCTCCTTGTTAATTCAGAGTCTGTGGGACAGAGCCTCAACCACTCTCAAGAGATTGTGGGAGAAAGATTTAAACTTGGAATTGGAGGAGGGAGAATGGGCAAGGATTCTAAAAAACATAAAAACTACATCTAGAGATGCAAGGGTGCTCCTTATACAATTCAAGATTTTACATCGGTTTTATTGGACCCCCTCTAAATTGTATGGGCTTGGTCTTAAAGACACACTCACCTGCTGGTGATGCCAATCAGAGGAAGGAGATATGTCTCTTGGTGATGTGTTGAGATACAGAAGTTTTGGTTAAAGGTTCAGAGTCTGGTGTGTAATGTGTGGGCACTCGGGTATCATAATAATAAAGGGCAAAATTGCTGGCAAAATTTAACCTGTAGTAAGTCAGTCTACCCACTGGGAGCCTACTACAAACTTAAATCCAACTTTAGTGGCTTAGAATGGGAAAATATAATTTTGGTGAATTTTAGTGATTTTTTTTTTGCTAAATTATTATAGATTGTATCTGTATAATTAGACATAAATGATGAATATTACCTGTCATGCATAAACCCCAAGAGCCTACTACAACTGTTGAAATGTGAAAGTGTGATTTTGGTGAATTTTAATGAATTTATTTCTAGAATAATTGAATAGTGTATACATTTAGACATACTGTACAAACAACACCTCTAGTAAGTCAGTCTATCCACTGGGAACCTACTTAAAACTTTGGAATGTGAAAATTTGATTTTGGTGATTTTTAGTGAATTTTTATTTTAAATAATTGAATACTGTTCTCATTTGTCATTTCGACTACATCGCACCTGTGGTAAGTCAGTCTATCCACTGGGAACTTACTACAACCTTTGAAATTTGAAAATAAATTTCAGTGAATTTAAGTGATTGTTTTGTGTGTATAATTAGACATATTGGGAAAATAAGACCAGTAGTTAGTCATGCATTACACTGGAAGCAACCTTAGTAATGTGGAAATGACATATAGGAGAATTTTGAATATTTTGTTGCTAAAATAATTGAAAATATGTACATACAATTTTTCACATATTGGGAAAATAAAATATTGGCTTGTAGTCAGTATTTCCACTGGCAGCCTATTACAACCTTCAGAATTTTATATATATACCTGACCTGTATATGTATATGTATATGTATATATATATATATATATATATATATATATATATATATATATATCACTTCAATATAATAGGCATAAGTCAGTTGATCGAATGGTTGGACACCACCGATGTTTTGACACAGTGGATGGAATTTTCTGACGGTCACTTACGTAGTATATCAGGCAATGAAAGCCCATCCGAGCGTTTGTCGGCTTTATTCTGTAGCTACAACAAATGTTGACTGTTTAAGTCAAATGTGTTATGCCCGTATGGTTATATTGTGATAATGATATACTAGTAAGATTGTCGTATCAAGAGAACGTGACACAATGACGAGAAATGCCACTAACGTAATTGTGACTTTTTATTCTATAAATTGCGAGTTACAATGTCAAAATTGAGAGAAATCAAGTCACAATTGTGAGATAAAAAGTCAGAATTATTACTCTTTTTTTCTTTCTTTTTTTTTTGAGAGCAGAAACGATAGTTAAAAATAACAGTAGTAAAATAGTGCCCTCAACTGATTATATAATGAACAATATGGCATAAAAATGCATTTAAGCCTCAATAATTAGCTGCAACTACAATAATACGTGAACGCGCAAAATGATTGACCGGCAGAAAGCGCCGTTGTCTGTGGACACTTTTTTTTTTTTTTTGCTGTTTATAGAGTCTAGAATTGTCACAGAGACTGAGATAATCTTTGAAATAATCGCTTACAGCACCTTTAAGATTGTAAGTGTTAACTTAAACTACTGAGTTCAAATTGAGGCTATGGGGGAAAACCGACAACCCCTTACTTGAATTATTGAATTATGTTTCCTTGGCCAGAGGGAATATTTAATTCCCTCTGTGATTTAAATAGTTGTTATTAAGAATTCATAGATGTTCATGTGCTTGATTCGTGTGGTGTTATTAGGGTGATCTGTGTCAGCTTTGGTCAAGTTGGACCCTTGTTAACACAATCTCAGTTCTGCTTGTGCATGTGCAGCTGAAGTGCAGGTATGCATTTCTGTGGAGAATCAACCTAATTTAATGACTGACCTAGAATCAGTTATATTTTTTATTTGAGTGCTATGGTTTGATAACAATTTTATCAAGTGAATTACAATTATTAACAACGGTAGAAACAACAATATTTAAATAGCAAATCTGATTTACTGTAAGTCTACTTGCATCTATTGAACTCAACTTAAATAGTTACGTTCACTCTACTTGAACACCAAGTTAAATTAAATGAAATGCTCAAGTTTTGATAGACCCCATTACTAGGTAACGAGTTTACTCAGTCAAATGAGTGCATTGAACTTATTAGGGGTTTCGGTGTATTATGTACCGGTGAGTGCTGTGACTATCCAAAAAGAGGAATTAGAATTTTTTATTTTTTTTTATTAACTACTGGTACTTTATTAAAATAACTTCATGCATAGGATATATTAAAACTCCTTTATACTTCATTACGAGTTCCTACACTGAGTGAACCACTACTGTGAAGGGTGATGTAAAGGTTGACTGTGAGGTTGATGTCATTTGCATCTGTTGTGACCATACAAAATAATCTTTTCTGTGTAACAAGCTATGCACGCCTAGCACAACATTTATATGGAGCACATTAAATGAGGAACTTTATCAATGCGTGCATGAAAAACGTCTGCCTATATTTGACAATATTCTTCTACACTTGAATCAAGATGTAAAGAAATCTCACATCACAGCAGTCAGTCAAGTCACATTTTAGGCTGGTCCACAATCCAAAGCTCTGTGGATTGTTTGGCTGGTTTAATGTCGAGTGGTGGTCCATGATTGTTTTGTAAGGAACATAGAAGCTTCATTACACTGAAGTAGTGACGTGTACAGACCTTAGCAGGGACAGGGGCAGCAGGATGAAAAATGCACTTATATATATATATGAGTAGTAATTATATATATACACATTTCTTTGCTTTTTGAGCATTTTTCTTGCATTACTGTATATACTGTACATACTTTTTCAAAATTTTCCTTTGACACAAGTAATAGCCTATTTTGCTATATTTCTCACAAAAAGCCTCATGATATTACACTTGTTTATTTTTTTATTTTCAGACATGGTCTGTGTTAACCCCATGTTTATGACATAAGTCATAGTAAAACCATGGTATTTCTTTAAGTACCTTGGAGTACCATGACGGTATCATTAATGAATATAATAATCGTTCAGTACCATGGTATTACCCTTGTAATTGCATGGTGTCTTTTTATGTTATAGGGTTCTAAAGTTTTTCTTGTCTCATCATACTTTTCACTTTCTCTAATCTCTGCTCCCTCACTTCATCTTCCCTTTATATAATTGACACTTCTTATATTACTTTCTCTTCATTTTTAATATTCATATAATGTTATTTTACTGTATTCTGTAATTAATATTTATAAATATAAAGGACTATGTTATCATGGTAGACTACATGTCCAAAAACAAAATGTATACTGTGGTATTTTTCTAAAAGTCTAATGACTTATTAGTGGCTTTGGCTGAATTAGACATCTCCTTCAGTTTATGACAGTATTCTATAAAAGACAAATTGAATGTCTATCACTGAAAGTGATGTGACTGCTCCCATTATAATTAATAAATCAGCCTTTTCTCTCTATCCCTATTTTTGCCAAGAAAATGTTTATTATAATGATGTGTTAAATATAATCCAGACTTAATTGTGAAATAAAAAAGATTAATATGTACATAGACTGTATACTGTGAATGTGTATACCATAAGATCAACAGATACTGTCCTCAGTTTTATCTTTAGTAATCATTCAGGAAGGCAGTGACTGAAGAGTTTATAAAAGAGTAGAGAGAGAGAGAGAGAGAGAGAGAGAGAGAGAAACAAGCATGATTCAGGGATGTCACAAATGAGCGGTGTACATTAAGCCTTTATTTGCAATTGGACTCTTATTTGCAATTGGAGTTGTTACTCTGCCCTTAAGAACTTAGTCTGCCTGTACATGTATTTGTATTACAGCCACAAGAGGAAGGGGGATGAAGATAATGCAAAATGGGAGGTTTACTTTGAGAAATGTTTTGTTTAGAAGAGAGAGAGAGAGATAGAAATGAGAAGGAGGAAGTGGGAGATCAGCACTCTGTAGACATCTCACCAGTACACACCTTACCAGTCTTCAAGAACATTCTAAAAAGAGATAAAGATAGAGAGAGGGAGAAAAGCAGGACATATCATATCTATGAACATTTTCTTTTCAATTTTCCAAGAGGACAATGAAAAATACAATAAAGGGTTCTTTTTCAAAATTTTTCTTTGAATATGAGACTCCTCGTCAAGTTATAGTCAAGAACAAGCGAGTTGCAGTTGTTTGTAGAATCATCCAGCTGGGGGTTCTAGCCTACATTGTTGGGTAAGAGTTTTCATTTATTCTTAAAAAGAAAAGTAGAGTGCAAGTGTGCAACTGAACTGAACATGCATGTTTCAACAAGCAGAAAAAAATGTAGAGAATGTAAACAGAATAACAGCTCAGGCCTTCTATTGCTGTCACAATGTACAAATTCTTGATGTCAAAGAGTGGTTACTGCATTTCATAGTCTATATACATAGATGAATAGTAATATAGCAGTTTTACCAGTTATACCATCAAGTTATAATTGTTTCAGAAAGGACACGATTCAGAAAAATTTTGTGGGCCAATGTGTAATTTCTCGTTTGCAGAATTAATATAAATTATTATGAGAGATTGAGTTGACTATATTGTCCACATGTTTTCCATTTTGTCAGTTTTGTTTAAATTTAAATGGTTTATATAACAACAATAATATAGCAACTGCATATCTCCATTTATTGAGCTAAACGCTGGTCCTTGTATTAGATGTGTATGTATTAGAATTCAGTACTGTTTGTGTGTGGTGTAAGTGAAGATACACGCATGTGATACATCTGATGTTCATGTTATGAAACATTCTATGAAACGGGTGCCATTTGTGTCCGCAACGTTTGATGAGATGCATAAAAAATTTCCCAAAGTGTGTTTCCAAAGCTTAAAGTTATTCAATCAAGTGTTCTTGTTAACATGATATATGATAAAAATATTATTCTTAAAGAGTAACATACTATGTTTAATAATTTTTCATTAGTACATGGCCAGTTTCACATGTCCGTGTTGACCAACATGATACTTGCATCTAAAATATCACCAAATAAGTTATATAATTTTTTCAAACATTTATTATTTTCAGGATTTTATGCATGTCCCTTATATATAAGATATATTTATTCTAAGTAAACCTTATTTTTTTGTAAACCACCCCGTCACACTAACTTGTTTTATCTATAAATAATTTACTGTTGCTTTAAATGACATCACAAAGTGGAAATTACATAATTTGAGCCATCAAGAACAAAAGCAGGCAAGTACTGACATTCTTATACTGTTGCTTTTTCATGTTAGGCAGGGTCCATCAAGCTCAAACCAACCACCCCGTCATGCAAAATATATAGGGAAAACTGTTTTTTATTAAGTTTTTTACATTATTAGTGCAAAGAAAATTATATTTCAGATTGAATGCATTTATGCTATGTGAGGAACTTGACCACATGTGAGATTTGCTGCCATTTTGGGATGAAATTTACCACCCCATCACATACCACCCCGCGTATTATATTTCACTCACTCACTCACCTCACTATCTCTTTCAGTCACTCATCACTCACTCTCTCACTATATCTTTCACTCACTAACTATATCTTTCACTCACTCACTCACTCACTCAATCACTATATCTTTCACTCACTCACTCATCACTCACTATATCTTTCACTCATTCACTCATCACTTACTATATCTTTCACTCACTCACTCATCACTTACTATATCTTTCACTCACTCACTCATCACTTACTATATCTTTCACTCACTCACTCCCTATATCTTTCACTCATCACTTACTATAACTTTCACTCACTCACTCACTATATCTTTCACTCACTCACTCATCACTCACTATATCTTTCACTCACTCACTCACTCACTCATCACTTACTATATCTTTCACTCACTCACTCATCACTTACTATATCACTCACTCACTCACTCAGTATATCTTTCACTCACTCACTCAATATATCTTTCACTCACTCACTCACTATCTCTTTCAGTCACTACTTTCTCACTCACTATATCTTCCACTCACTCACTCACTCACTATCTCTTTCAGTCACTCAATCACTCACTATCTCTTTCACTCACTCACTCACTCACTCACTAGCTCTTTCAGTCACTCGTCACTCACTCTCTCATTATATCTTTCACTCACTAACTATATATTTCACTCACTCACTCATCACTTACTATAACTTTCACTCACTCACTCACTCACTCACTCACTATATCTTTCACTCACTCTCTCATCACTTACTATATCTTTCACTCACTCACTCATCACTTACTATATCTTTCACTCACTCACTCAATATATCTTTCACTCACTCATCACTTACTATATCTTTCACTCACTCACTCATCACTCACTATATCTTTCACTCACTCATCACTTACTATATCTTTCACTCACTCACTCAATATCTCTTTCACTCACTTACTTACTATGTCTTTCACTCACTCACTCATCACTTACTATATCTCTCACTCACTCACTCACTCACTCACTCACTTACTCAATATCTCTTTCACTCACTTACTATGTCTTTCACTCACTCACTCATCACTTACTATATCTCTCACTCACTCACTCACTCACTCACTCAGTATATCTTTCACTCACTCAGTATATCTTTCACTCACTCACTCTATATCTTTCACTCACTCACTCAGTATATCTTTCACTCACTCACTCAATATATCTTTCACTCACTCACTCACTCACTATCTCTTTCAGTCACTACTTTCTCACTCACTATATCTTTCACTCACTCACTCACTCACTCACTCACTATCTCTTTCAGTCACTCATCACTCACTCTCTCACTATATCTTTCACTCACTAACTATATATTTCACTCACTCACTCAATATATCACCCACTCACTCACTCAATATATCTTTCACTCACTCACTCACTCACTCATTCACTATATCTTTCACTCACTCACTATCTCTTTCAGTCACTACTTTCTCACTCACTATATCTTTCACTCACTCACTCACTCACTCATTCACTATCTCTTTCAGTCACTACTCGCTCATTCACTCTCTCACTATCTCTTTCACTCACTATATCTTTCACTCACTCACTCACTCACTCACTCACTATCTCTTTCACTTACTCACTCACTCACTCACTATCTCTTTCAGTCACTCATCATTTATCCTTTTTATGTACTGTACAACTTTTATACAGTTGAATGCAAAAAGTATTGTGATGTATATGATCAAAGTCTAGAAAATGTTCTTTCATTATTACAAGGAAGAACATTTTCAAAAATTGTTTGTTAATAATTTTATTGTAAAATTTTCAAAATATCATTGGTTCTAAAGTTTGCATCCCCATTTCTGAATGTAATGGCAATGTTCTCTAATAATATCTTTGTATCTTTTTCCATTAAATGTTCATCCAACCTCTTTGGGTACTCTTTGAGCAGCTTTTTTTTTGTAGTTTAGAGGGATGTGTGGATGCGACTCTCCCATTCACCATTATGATGTTCTTTTAAGGTATTCAGAGCATGACCAAATTTTTCCATTACATCTCCAATTTTAATGTTTCCCATCCCCCAGTTTTTTAAAGGTTAAAACCAGCAGATCATATAGAGAAACACCTTGTCCATACCACCCTGTCACAGTGAACCACCCCGCCACATCAGTTACCACCCCGTCACAGGGTCATTTTGTTAAAATTTTATGGAAAGGAAATTAAATGTTACATAAATGAATGTTGAATGATGTTCTTGTTGTGTGGACTAATCAGATAAATGTAACTTTATTTTAATTTTTTTAAGTGAATTTGTTTTTTCAGTACAAACAATGAGGCCATTGAAAAAGGATAGTATTAATAAGGATTTTGTGCCTGAGGTGGGAAAATATGTTTTTTTGAAGGATTAACATATCTTTCAAGTTGTAAGTTTAAAAAAAAAAAGTTTGTTCTTAATGAAAAATTTGAAAATTGCAAAGTGGAAATGGCACCCGTTTGGTAGAATGACTCACATTACGACTGTGCATCATATTACATTTTCTTGAGAATACTAATTCTAAACGCAATTTTCATGCCAGCGTAAAGTGTAAGTGGGTGTGGGTGGGAGTGTTTGTGCCATCTGTGGGTGTATGCTTGCAAACTGTGGGTGTATTTTATGTTAAGTAGTGCCATAAAGCACAAATTGCTATTTTGCTGAGAAATAGGTCATTGCATTAAGACGTTTCATAAGCAGGTCTGTTTTCAATGCAAAGTCTAAACTCAGTTCCTGCATTTGCAGTTTGGAGATTCCACCAGCAGGTGGTCATAAAGTTCATGTCCGAATTGTAAAGATACAGTGTAACATCAAATTATGTCCATGGTGATCACTGTTGTAGCCGTTTTATGAGAGATTTGTTTAAACTATCTTTAGGTCATGGTTTATTATTCAATTATTATTATTAGGTATACTTATATTAAGAATTATACTTATGATCTAATTTGTATTGTTTTTTTTCCACCTGTTGCCGTAGTCACACAAATGGGGCCAACAGAAGAAGTTGGAATAAAATGTTTGGATTTTCTATAATTATTTTGACCACTTTGTTATTTTGATCATATTTTACTTTCATTTAAAGTGTAATTTGAATTTAGAAATATTTTTGGTTAAATCTTTTTCATGTTTAAATAAAGGAATTTATTTATTTTTTAATCAAAATCAACTGGTAGAAGTAAAGTGCACTCCAATACAATCACTATTAATACTAGCCATGTTTAAATTATTAATAATAATTACATTCTCGATAATTTAACAGAGATTAAATCCAAATCCTGATAATCCTGATGAGAACCACATTTTCCATGCTTATAAAAAGGAGCATGTCACTGTCATAGAAATAGGCCTTACATTTAACAGGGATGCAGAAAATGCTCAAAAGAATGTAAGTTTACATTTCTATTCTTCTAATTCATTGCATCATAATCCATTTACAATACCAACTTCTAATGAATGTGCTGTCTTTGCTTATATAACTGGTGCTTGAGGGAATAGACTATATACAGTAATAGGATGCAGACGGTGCTGGAGAAGAACCTCAGAATGAAATTGCACTTAATCCAACCCATTAGTGCTTAACATGAACTATTTCGCCAAACACACTTGCGCCAAAACAGTGCATGTTTGCAGGAAAATGCAAAAACGTCCTGGTCACGCCCATTGACTTTGCATGTATTAATTGTGTAATAGCTCTGTGCTTAAATAAGCAAACATTTATTTGACAAAGACAGAAAGAAAGAGAATGAGGTGAAATGTCAGTTATAGTCAAAACAGGGTTTGACATGTTAACATTTACAACAATCAAGTTCAGGCAAACTTTCGGCATTTCCTCAGAAGTAGTTGAAGTCTGTGTTGTGTTATCCACTGTGTGCTCTTTGCAAAATCTATTTGCTTTTTAACCAAACAAATGTTGTTTAATCAGTGACTGTATACAGTAAACATACTGTAACATTAGATGAGGTACTAATTTATATTTTAGGGATAACTCAAATGGAACAATGCCTGGATTATTGTGCACCTATGTCACAGTCATACTTACAGTAGCTGTTGCCACATTAGGGGATACTGTACATCTACAAGGCATTACAAAACTGTGACAAATGCATAGACAAGTTGCATGATTTACCACAGTAAACTACAGCGTATATTACAGTTTAACAACAGTTGAGTCTCTTTTGATGTCAATGACCATAAAACAAAATAGGAATTGTGCTGCTCTCTCATTTCCAGTTCTCTCTGTAACTCACTTTTGTTTATTAGTGAACATCAGACATTCAACGGGAGGACCATGTGAAACCAAATAAAGCTTATCCCACACCACCCTTTTGTCAATAGAATGCAGAAAGCCACAAATTAGAGCAAGCTGAAAAGGGAATCAATTTGGGTATTTAAACTACACTGATTTGTTTAGTTTTTTTTTACCTAGAAAGTATGCTTCAAGTAACTGTTTGATTCAAGTCAAAAAATATTATTTAAAATGTTTGAATCAATATGACTACATTAAGTCAGACCAACATTACAAATTCAATTTGATGGAATTTTTTTATGAAATTAAAATGTGCGAATCCTAAATATAGGCTAAAATACAGTACAGCAAAATATAGTAGCTGGAGTTTTTGCAGCTTTGTAGTCCTCGAATCTAAATGGACAGATTATATAGTTTTTCCAGCCTGGTCTTTCTGGAGTGTGTCAGATGATAAGGTTAAGCGTCATGCTTCAAAATGAAGAGGGAAGTTTGCTGTGTCTTGCTGTTGGGCATGAAGACTTATTGCCACATTTTCTGCATAACAATATCTCCAGAGCACCAAGACATGGTCTCTTAAACAAATCAACAAATTCTAAATATTGCTTAGTTTGACACATAGCAATCTGGACAATCTGGACTAAACAGCACTACCTTATGCAGGCCAACTGTTTTTGGTGTTAATTGTACCAATGGATGGATAGTGCATGCATATCCCATGTTATTCTGCTTATAAAGTCTGTAGGCCTATCTCCTTTGTAACAGAATAAGACATTTGAAAGCAAAATATGGTAATTTAATCTACATCTGCCACTATCAGGTTTTTTTTTTTTTTTTTTAGTCAGTAGATTAATTCATAGATCAGTACTTTGATTAAGAACGTGACTGACTGATCTAGTGGCCTAACTGATCAAAATTTTCACCTCTAGTTTTTAGAGGTTCAGTGTTCTATTTTTAATAAACCAAGATTGGATCTGTATGTCAGTGGATGGGTGCTACAATTTAAAAATAAAAATGCAATAAAAGATGCAGGGAGACGAGAGTAGCAGAAACACAGACATGTTTATTGGCAGTTCTCTATATATGAAAAAAGTCTTGTCATAACCTCCGTTCCCTGATGGAGGGAACAAGACATGTGTCGATGTAGTGAGAGCCTCGAACACCTCTATTCTTTTCAGAAAAGGTCAATGAGAATTGGAGAGTGTAATTTGCATGCCACTCCCTGTACACATGGGTATAAAAGGAGAAGGAATGCCCACTCTCATCACCAGCCACACATGGAAGGGGCGCATGGTAGGTCCTGCCTCGAAGGGGAGGAGCTCTACAAACACGGCGGCCAGAGGTAGATAGGGCTCTGCCCAAGGGAGATGCGGGTCAGCCGACAAGGAGACCGTACCACAGAAAATACATCACAAGGTGTTACCTGAGCAATCGGCACCTGTGGAGCACCTATCCCAGAACAGGGCATAATAGTACCCATAGTGGGTCTGGCTGCGAACTCCTCCACCGAATTTGCCAGCCACAGAGCTAGAGAGGAAGGACATCCAGGGTCCACGACTTTTTGAACTCAACTTGGGGTAAAAGTGCATGCTTTTGCCTCAGGGGAGGGGAAGGGTGCTATACGCAAGCAATACACCCAGCCAGTTGTTCTGTATTACCATACTCTACCTGTTCATACCTGACAAAACACAGAACAAAACCGGCTCAACACGGATACTGTAAAATCTCGCAAAGGTATAGGGTGTTTCCCAGCCCGCTGCTCTGCAGATGTCTACTAGAGAGGTGCCATGGGCCAGTGCCCACGAGGATGCCACACTCCTAGTAGAGTGTGCTCATATTCCCCAATGTGGGGAATCTATTCCCAGACGTGGAGGTTCCAGAGGTCTGGGCGTGGGTGCCAGATGGTGCCCCATCCCTGAGAAAGAAGGTCCTTCCTTAGGGGAATCTACCAGGGAGGAGCGTGAGGTCCGAGAACCAAGTTTGGGTTGGCCAATATGGGGTCACGAGGGTGACTCGTTCCTCGTACTCCCTGACCATGCACAGGGTCTGTGCAAGTACGCTTATTTGCATATTTGTGCAGCCCCCGGGATCAGCTATGTGCCAAAGAGTCTGTCCTGAGGGGGGCTCCCATCAGGGAATACCAGAGTGGGCAGTGGGAGGATTCGCGGGAAGCAAACAGGTCTACTTGTGCTATGCTGAATCGACTCCAAATCAGCTGGACCACTTGGGGGTGGATTCTCCACTTTCCGCTGAATGTCACCTGCTACAACAGCACATCTGCTGTAGCGTTGACACTCCTGGATGTGAGTGTCCCGCAGCGACCTCAGCCACCGCTGACTCCAAAGGAGGAGATGGCGGGCGAGTTGCGACATGCGACGAAAGCGAACGCTGTCTTGGAGATTTATGTACGCTACTGTTGCTGTGTTGTCTGACCGGACCAACTCATGCTTGCCCTGTATCAATGGCAATAGCTTTCACAGGGTGAGCAGTACAGCCAGCAACTTAAGCCAGTTGATTTGCCAACCCATTCATGGTCCTGTTCAGGAACCAGAGGCTGCGTGCCCATTGCACACGGCACCCTAGCCCAATTTGGAGGCATCTGTGGTGACCATAATGCATCTGGACACCTGCTGTAGGGGAACTCCTGTCCGCAAAAACATGAGGTCTGTCAAAGGGCTGAATAAGTGACGGCAGAGGGGTGTGATAGCTATGTGATGTGTGCTGCGGTGCCATGCCCATCTCGGGACTCGAGTCTGAAGCCAGTGCTGAAGCGGTCTCCTATGCATCAATCCGAGTGGTGTGACCACCGCCGACTAAGACATATGCCCCAGGAGCCTCTGAAAGTGTTCCAGTGGAACTGCTGTCATCCGCCTGAATGACTTCAGGCATTTCTGCATTGACTGCATGCGCTCTCTTGTGAGGCGCGCTATCATTGAGATAGAGTCTAACTCCATGCAGAGAAAAGAGATGCTCTGAACCTGGGAGAGCTTGCTCTTTTCCCAGTTGACCCAAAACCCTAGACAGCTGAGGTGCCTGAGCACCAGCAACTCTCAAGAGTGTGCTAGAATCAGCCAGTCTTTGAGGTATTTGAGTATGCAGACACCCACTTCCCTTAACGGGGCAAGAGCTACCTCTGCGACTTATATGCGAGGGGACAGGGAGAGCCTGAAGGGGAGGACCTTGTACTGATATGCCTGGCTGTTGAAAATAAACCGTAGGAAGGGCCTGTGTCAAGATAAAACCGAGACGTGTAAGTATGCATCCTTCAGGTCAGCTGCCGCAAATCAATCTTGATGCCAGACTCGCGTCAAAATGTGTTTATGGATTAGTATCTTGAATGGGACTCTGTGTAAGGCCCGGTTCAGAACTCGCAGGTACAGGATTGGCTGCAACCCACCACCTTTCTTTGGTACAATGAAGTAAGGGCTGTAGAACTCTTCTCCATCTCGGCTGGAGGGACAGGCTCTATTACTCCCTTGTAAAGAAGGGTCACAACCTCCGCACACAGGGTGGCGGTGTTCTTGCCCTGCACTGAAGTGAAGCAGATGCTGCTGAACCTGGGCGGGTTCCTGGCAAACTGAATCGCGTAGCCGAGTCAACTGGTCCTGGCCAGCCACTGCGACGGATAGGAAAGCGTTAGCCACTCGTCCAAGCTCCGGGCAAGGGGCACTAAAGGGACAATCACATCTGACTTACTTGGAGGTCGGGCCTCTCAGCGGGGAGGAGCAGGTGACGCCATGCTGATGAGCGTTGCTTCATCCTGATGTGGCTTCGGTGAGGGGAACCTCGAAGCACTTACCTTGCTCTGCGTAACTGGCATAGGGCAGGTTAGCGACTGAGGAGGTGGATCTCTTGGGTCATCCTTGAGGCTCATAATAACTGGTTGGCCATAGGCATGGCGCATCTGGGAGCATGAAGGCAAGGGGACCATGTTGGCGGGGCCCTGGCTGCGAGTGCTCAGTGTCTAGCTGCCATGAACACTGATTATGTGACCCAAGGAGTGAAGAAACCGCTCTTTTTTTCTGACAATGTGGGTACCGCAGCCTGTTCGGTGTGCGGCGAACACAACACAAAAGAAAGCAAAATATTTACCATCTGGCCCTCCACCGGAGGATGGAGTGAATGGAGAAAGGTCTAGGTACAAGCTCCATAGCAGACATCTCTCTCCCTGGGTTGTGGGGGGCTCAGGCTGAGGCTGAACTATAATATACTTAATACATTTGGATACTTATGCTGGTGTAGCAGACAGTGTTTATATTAGCCACCCTATGCCACCCTGGTAGATCCGCCCCTGTAGCCTTGTGACATCAGCACGTTTTCCAGCTGTTGTGCAATTGAAAGTTGAATAGTGTATGTCAAACCAAATTAAATGAAGGAATGCAAGAAAATTACGAGGACTTCTCTTTAAACCTTTCTTACTGTAGCAGCATGCATACGCTGAAAGCATATTTATTGATTTTGACATACCAATATCATCTGTTGTAGACTGAAACTCAATATTGACACATTGTGCGCTGCAAGTATTCATGATTTCAAAGAAATTATGGAATTTCTTAATTACAGACACGATGCTTCGCTATACACTCACTGAGCACTTTATTAGGATCACCTGTACACCTATGTAATTATTCAATCAGCCAATCGTGTGGCAGATGTGCAATGCATAAAATCATGCAGATACAGGTCATGAGCTTCTGTTAATGTTCACATCAACTATCAGAATGGGGCCACAGGTGATTCACAGGTGATCTCAGTGATTTCGACTGTGCACGATCTCAGAATGTTCAACATGTTGAACCTTGAGGCAGATGGGCTGCAACAGTGGAAGATCACATTGGGTACTTTCTTGGGACCATAGTGTTCCTAATAAAGATTGACAATTTTAGCAATAGATCCATCTTTCATTTATCTGTATACTGTAACAGTCTTGCATGAAATAAATTATTTGTAGGTCATTATTAATGTCAAAGTGCGATTTGGCATTCTGGTGACCTAATGGAACTATTCAGCATTTGTAAGTAAAAAAACATTAATTAAATACACAATCAAAAAAGGTTTAATAATAATTACAGGCCTAAAAAAAAAATCTGAATTCAGTTTGATTATAGCAGATCAATAAGGTTTATGTGTTGTTTATTGCTTTTGTTAGGTGGGTGTTTATGTATGAGAAAGGTTATCAGACTGTGGATACTGCTATAGGCTCGGTCTTCACCAAGATGAAGGGACTGGCCTACACAAATATCAGTGGAGTGGAGAGGATGTGGGATGTAGCTGATTATGTTTTTCCTGAACAGGTGGGTTATAATTTCCTAAATTTGAATGTCACAGGGAAAGTATTTGCCCAGAAACCTATGTAGTGGTACAGATGCACAGTATGTGTAGTTGCCCTTCCAGTAAATGTCAGTCTATGCTTCCTGAATTTAAACAGTATATGAGTCATGATGACTCTAGCTCTGGGCACTATCACAGATAAATGTACTCTTAATGTGTAAACATTTTGAATTTGCAGTCACACAGCCGAAAGAGTTCAAAGGCAAGTAATTACCTGTATTTATAAATACTGAAAGCACGAAGAGTCATAAGGCAGTGACAGACTGTTGACAGAGAGGTAAACACGTCACTTCTGAGCAATCAAAGGAGTGGTCATGGGTGCTTCACGTTGATAACAAATATTATCCCTGAACTGAAAAACACATATAGTATATATGATTCTGCTTTTGTTTTAAGGGCAGAACTTTTTGTGTTTGTGCGAAACCTTATGATCCATGGTATACAAGCATGATTTTTGAATGCTCCAAAGTGCATCATGTGTGCTTTGTGTGCTTTTGTATTAATTTGTATTCCTATTTAATTTTTTTTCAAAATCGAAAACATTTTTTGTTAATATTCAGGTTTTAATTACATTCTGTATTCCAGAGTTTCAGTGTGGACTCCACACATTTCAGTTTCAGTTTTGGACCCCACTGCCCTTACAAAAAATCTAGAGTTCTTGCAAACTAGCCATAAACTTTCCACAAATTTGCAGCAATTTTGCCACTCATTATTTTCAAATGCAAATGAGCTGCACATGTTTTCCAGAAGTTTGCAGCTCTTCACTGGTAGTGGTGCACCTGCAGCAAACCTTTGGCAACAATGGAAAATTTGCCGCAAGTTTGCTGCAAAGCTCACATGCATGTGAAAATAAATAAAATTTATCATGAACCCTTGATTTATGTAAGGGTATGTACATAAACATATCGACAGCGGAAAGTGTGCATGACTGAGAAAAGATCTTGAAAGCGACTTACAGTGCCCTTATTACAGGGACAACCTGGAGTTAAGTGCCTTGCTCAAGGACACAATGGTGGTGGCTGTGGGGATCGAACCGACAACCTTCTGCTTACCAGTTCAGTGCTTTAGCCCACTACACCACCACCACTCTATACAGCCAGCACAGCCAGCTTTAATTGAGTCCTTATGCAACCATTGTATCACCACATAGAAAAGGATGTAAATTCAGAGAGGTACTCTGGCTTTAAACTGTAGACCACCACATGCTGGTTTGTGTGCATAGCCAATTGCAATTGTGTGTAGCCCCTTAATGCCTCCAAGTATACCCCATTCCACTTTACTCCTAACCCATGTCCTTTCTTTTCTGTTTTCTAGGGTGACTCCTCTTTTGTTGTGATGACAAATTACATTTCAACTATCCAGACACAGGGCAAGTGTCCTGAGGTAGGTACATATGTCTGTCACACCTCTGTCTGTCTGTCTGTCTGTCTTTCTCTCTCTTTCTCTCAGACCTTATCCACTATCTCTATTAATGACTTTCTTAAAGGTTTGGGATTTTTCTCTCAGATTTATGACTAATTTCCTGATCATCTTTATCATTCCATGTTGGTTCAGCTGCCGATTAAATCCTTTCGCACTTCAGTTCCTCTTAGTTTTTTCTTCCCACTTTTACAGTTATGTCTTTGACCTATTAAAGCCATGTTTGTCATTGAGTGTCAGTCTGTAGGTAGGTGGTGGCCTGTTGCAACACGCAGCATGGATTCAGTCTGCTTGTTTGCAGAGACACCACACATATTATATAATCTGTTTGTACTTTCCAACAACTGTGGAAACTGTTTTACATCAATAGAGACTTCTACACAATGGTGCTTTATGTCATAAGCGTAGTCAGTGAGCATTGCTACTAAGTTTTGGTATTTGCGTGCAAGCATGTGCTAGGTATAGGCGCAGTTGTGTTTGGAAAAATTACACTAGAATAGAATAATAGAAATATGGATTTACCTCTTTTATGCATTAACTGCATCCTTGTTGAATATAAGGATTTTTCTTTGACAAAAACATACTTCTTTTATACACATGGAAAATGTGGTTCTCTCCAGGATTTGTAGGCTCCATTAAATTATAGAGAATACTGTAAAAAAAAATAGAATAATGTAAAAAAAAAAATTTGTATCATAAAAAGGCTACAGTTTTTCAGGGACATAATTTGATGTTCTAATATATTTTCAGAGTTTGTACATGAACTTTATGACCATCTGCTGGTGGGATCTCCAAACTGCAAATGCAGGAACTGAGTTTAGGCTTTGCGCTTCAATCAGACCTGCTTTTTAAACCTCTTAGTGCAATGACCTATTTCTCAGGAAAATAGCAAATTGTGCTTTGCGCCACTTCATTACCATACAATACACCCACAGTTTGAGCGCATACACCCACAGATAGGGAAAACACTCCCACCTACACCCATTTTGCGCTGGCATGAAAAATGCGCTTAGAATTAGTGGTCTCACTGAAATTTAGTAAGACATTGTGCAAGGTTGTGCTTTGCGAACTCATGTAAATAAAGTCATATGGCCAAAGGTATGTGGACACCAAAACACTACACCTATATGTACTTTTTGAGCATTTAATTTCAAAACCATTACCATTAATCGGGAGTTTGTCTTTCCAAACTGCTTGCACTGTTATGTGAAGGTTTTATATTATGTTGGAATATTTTGGAATATGGCTTAGGGGATTTGCTACTATTTAGATGCGTGCATCAGTGAAGTAGATCACTTATATTGGATGATGGTTCCTAGACACTCCAATTCATTTAACTAAATAACTATTAATCAGATCAGGACCCGTATGTATGAAAGTTCTCAGAAATGCTCTTAAGAGTAGTCTTAAGCTTTGACTTCAAGTGTATAAAAAAAAGCCCATTATGAGAGCTGAGACCAGGTCTTAACACTTTTGATTCACACTTATTCTTAATTCTAGGAATAAGAGTCAAATTTTGACACACTTAATACTAACAACTCTAAACGGCTTTATGCATACGGCCCCAGATAATTGATCAGGTCTATCACCCCTTTATTGAACTTCATGCTCTCTGTTTTAAGCATCTTTTTGTCTTTCATTCTAAGCTTAATTTGATATTTTTTCCTCCACAGCTTTGCTTAAACAAATGAGTCTCAGGACAGGGTTTGTGGTTTTTCTAACCTTCTTGCATCCAGTCTCATTTGGATCTCAGATTTTTCCGCAAACCTGCAAATTTTGGCTTAAAGGTGCACTTAGCAACTTTTTGTGTGTGTTATCTTATACTTAGAGTGACATGTTGCGACATGGATGCAGCATAATACAAAATCAAATAGTTTTTAGCTGCAGAAGCCATAAATTCACTTTTCACAGTCAGCCATGATTAATTTATTCCAAGAATGAAAGTGTCCAATAAACAGGGCTGTTGTTGAGATGTGATTCTAACATGGCAGCCCCCATGAGGGGACCCTCTCAATGTAGAATAAAACAACTTTATAAGGTTACTGATATACTAGACTTCTCATCTCAGTGAGTGGTCATTATTTCATACATAGTTTTTTAAAATTACAGTTCATTTCTTTAGTCGAAAAAAGTTTTTTATGAGGAAAAAATTAGTGCACCTTTAAATTAGCACTAAAATTAGACAATAAAGTGTATATATATCTGCCTGTTTGTGTTGCAGCTCCCAGATGGGAAGAACAACAACAAGTGTGACTCGGACGCAGACTGTGATGAGGGCAAATTCAAACGTACGGGAAATGGTAAAGTTCTGACCATTTTTTTGTTCCAACAGAAGGCAGCCGCACAGCGCTACAGACTAACATCAAAGCACTAACAGCAGTCTGGGGCCAGAGGAATTGAAGCATCTATTTTTTTTCAACCTTTTTTAAGACAGACAATCATAGCAATCAAGATATGCACAGTATAAACACAATTTCCCTGATTGGCAACTAAATCAATGCATCACCACAATTAAAATACATGGGGTAAGAAACTAGGTGCACTTGCAAGTAAGCATTTCAGTTTCAGTTCTAACCAAAAATGTAGACCCCTTGCAAATGAAGCGGCACATTATTCCAATCTTGCTCTCCTAACTGACAAATCATTTTCAGAATTTGAAAGTAAAGGTTAAAGTCATATGGATTACTTTTGTGCCTTTATGTGATTTTTGGAGCTTGAAAGGTCTGGTACTCACTTGCACATCTGCACAAACTGCACATCAGCCATGCCGCCATCTCCGTAAGTCACTAACATTCATGACTAACATGCTGTTCTTCTGTATTGTAAGGCCTCCATCTTAATTTTCTAAATCTCACCCCTTGCTCACTGATGTCACTTCCCAGAGAATCATGGGGCTCTTACCCAGATTTAGTTCACTTGGTGTGACTAGATCTTGAGTGCATTTGTGATTTTACAATTGCTTTGAAAAGTTTAATGTAATTTCAGGTGTTTTTATTAGATAACATAATACACATATGATACACACACACACACACACACACACACACACACACACACACACAAGGCAAAGCCACACACACACTTATAGATTTACTATAAGTAAAAAAAACAATTTGGTGACACCAAATCAAACAATTGATTAATTCAATCAAACCCACATTATTGACTATCCTGAGCTCTCTGTGTGTTACAAATACTCAAATATTGACTCAGTGTCACATGTGGCCTTGTGTGATAAAGTGTCTTTACTGTTGTTTGGATTCAGGATTAAGTAAAGGTTTACGCCTTACTAATCCACTCCTAACTGCTTGCTCTAACCTCACAATATTTTGGTCTCTTATCTCTTAGGGTACATGACAGGAAAGTGTGTGAACTCAACCAGTACTTGTGAGATCTACTCCTGGTGTCCAGTTGAAGATGATCGTCAAATACCGGAGTAGGGATTCTTATTCATTATTATTGTTGATTAATTGGGCCATCCCCAACAGGATGTTAAAAAGTAACTTTTTTGTGGCACATGTCTTTGACAGAACTGGACTTTAATTGTCTTCTATATATATATATATATATATATATATATATATACACACATATACACTGGTGGTCAAAAGTTTGAAATAATATATCGATTTTGCTGTTTCGGAAGGAAATTGGTACTTTAATTTAAGTGTTACTCAACTGATCACAAAGTATAATCAGGACATTACTGATGTAAAAACTGGACCATCGCTATTTGAAATAAGTCATTTTTGATCAAATCTAGCGTGGGGTGAAATGTCACCTGAGTATCTGGACAAACTGATGGCTAGAATGCCAATGATCTGCAAAGCTGTCATTGCTGCACATGGAGGATTTTTTGATGAGAACTCTTTGAAGTAGTTTAACGAGTTCTGAAAATGTTTTCAAATTGTAGTAGTAATTTTTATGTTATTAATGTCCTGACTATACATTGTGATCAGTTGAATGATACTTTGGTGAATAAAAGTACCAATTTCTTTCCATAAGAGCAAAATCTGTACATTATTCCAAACTTTTGGCCGCCAGTGTATGTATGTATGTATGTATGTGTGTATATATATATATATATATATATATATATATATATATATATATATATATATATATATATATATATATATATATATATATATAGACAGACAGACAGACAGATAGATCGATAGATATTACTATTATTTGAAATTGTTCAGTTAAAAGCCTACCAAAAGTACAAAGCTAGATTTACTGTAGCCCAGCAATTGAAAAGGCAAGAATCAAGAATAAGGTGCTCTTAAATAGATTAAGGGATAGTTCACCCAAAAATGGTTTCAATCTTTTACCCTCATGCCATCCCACATGTGTATGACTTTATTTTTTCTGCTGAATACAAAGATTTTTGAAAAATATGTCAGCTATATAGGTTCATACAATGCAAGTAAATTCCAGACTGTTCAATCTTCATAAATCACATAAAGGCAGCATACAATTAATCCATATGACTTTCACCTTTACTTTAAAATTCTGAAAATGAAAGAGAATGTGGAGATTTATTGTAAAAAATGATTTAAATATTGATCTGATTCCCACCCAAATTGATTGCATAGATAGATAGATAGATTATTTTTTTGACATTTTTATGCATTTGGCAGACGCTTTTGTCCAAAGCGACTTACAGTGCCCTTATTACAGGGACAATCCCCCCGGAGCAACCTGGAGTTAAGTGTCTTGCTCAAGGACACAATGGTGGTGGCTGTGGGGATCGAACCTAGAACCTTCTGATTTCCAGTTCAGTGCTTTAGCCCACTACGCCACCATACACTCCATACACTCCAGATAGATAGATAGATAGAAATATTTGACAGATATTAAGCCACTGGAATTTTATTGATTAATTTTATGATGCCTTTATGTGATTATTGGAGCTTGATAGGTCGAGTCACCATTCACTTACATTGAATGGACCTACAGAGCAGAGATATTCTTCTAAAAATATTTGCTTGTGTTCAGCAGAAGAAAGAAAGTCATGCACATCTGAAAGTAAGTAAATTATGTAATAATTTAAATTTTTGGGTGAAATATCCCTTTAAATGAAATATTTGATAATGTTTATAAAGAAAATAACTCTGACCTTTCCTGGATCGCTTATTTTTTGAAGTAACTATAGAAGGATGTTTTCAGTTGCCTTAATACTTTTTGCAGTATTTCTGAAATTGTACACCTGACCTAAAGTGTATATTTGTGTGCATGCTGTACCTTAAGCTTGTGACAAAGCATATTTAATGTTGTTTTGAATCAGCCCATGAATTTGGTCTAACTAATTTAACTGTAGTGAGACATTTCCCTCTTATTTTTCCCTGTAGTCCTCCAATTCTGCGGGCAGCAGCAAACTTCACATTGTTTATTAAAAACTCCATCACCTTTCGACAGTTTAAAGTAATCAGGTAATTCCAAATGTCTGTTTGTGGTAACTGACATGGCACTACTAATTACATATCCTGTATTTTGAAAGCAAACTTGTAACAGTCAAAGACATGACCTGCATTACTAGCACACACCATTAAACTGTTTAATGTTCCTTTTGATTGCATGGTAAAAGTTAGAATGTTTAGAATGTCAATTAATGTTCTTTTTTTTTCTTGAACGAAATGTATGAACTGCAATTAAATTGATACTTTAAACTTACATTAAACTAATATATATATATATATATATATATATATAGCCCTGCGATGGACTGGCGACCTGTCCAGGGTGTACCCTGCCTTTCGCCCAATGTTAGCTGGGATAGGCTCCAGCCCCCCGCGACCCTGTACAGGATAAGCGGTTGACGATGGATGGATGGATATATATATATATATATATATATTAATTTATATTTTTAAACAGGCTGAAAACACCAGCATAGCTAGTCACCAGCGTGTGTTTTGTTTTGGATACTGGTCATTGGGTTGCTTGTGTGCTGATGTCGAATCCATGTTTCTTAAAGGAATAGTTCACCCAAAAATGAAAATTTGCTGATAATTTACACACCCTCAGGCCATCCAAGATGTATCTTCATTTTTCATCAAAACAGAATTTAAGATTTTTAGGATTTCTTTTCAAGTCTCCTCATTTAAACAATGCAAGTTAATGTGCTCCATTTTTTTTGACAGTCCAAAAATGTAGGGTGCTTCAAAATAATCCACACAAATAAAGTTCCTCTGAATCCAAACGATTGATTATTTTTTAGAAACAAAACATTACTTAAATACTTTTTAACTACAAATGTTCGCTTCTGTACATCCCTGTGAAGCGCGCTCACGAGAGGTGTATTCAGGCTCAAATAGGTAGGGTTGGGCAAAAACTCCATCTCCTCTTCTCTTCTAAAATCAAAATCCTTCAACATCGTGTTTGAAATTGTTTGGACTGTTTTTGTTTGTGAACAGCGCTTAGTCTGTGCAAGTTTCTCCTGTAAAACAATAAACAACATGCTTCCTGCCTCCTGAGCATGCGCCACAGAGATGTACGGAAGCAAAAAGTATATAAATATTGTTTTGTTTCTAAAAATAATCAATCGTTTGGGTTCAGAAGAACTTTATTTGCCGATTGGAGTCATGTGGATTATTTTGATACACCCAAAATATGCCAAGTCAAAAAATGGAGTACATCCATTTGCATTGTTTAAAAGGAGGAGGCCTGAAATGAAATCCTAAAAATCTTTAATTCTGTTTTGATGAAGAAAGTAACTCGTATATCTTGGATGGCCTGAGGGTGAGTAAATTATCAGCAAATTAAAATTTTTGGGTGAACTATTCCTTTAACTAGCTAAACCTGCAAGCCTTAGTAAATCAACCAGCTCCAACAGAATAACAATGCTGGTCTACCAGCTTGACCAGTTAAATTTTGTTGGTTATCATTACAGCTATACTGGTTCACCAGTTAGACCTGCATCATCTCAGCTGGAAATTCATGCTGGTCTGGAAATCTTAGCTGTCAATCTAAGCTTCTTTTCTTTAGACTCCTTTTAGATGAGAAACGTCTCTGTTACTGTTGTAACCTCCATTTCCTGATGGAGGGAACTAGACGTTGTGTCGATGTAGTGACACTAGGGGTCACCCTTGGGAGTCCTAAACACCTCTGATATTTGAGAAAGGGCTAATTAAAATTGGCGAGTGGAATTTGCATGCCACTCCCCTGGACATACGTGTATAAAAGGAGCCAGCTTGCAACCACTCATTCAGGTATGTGCTGAGGAGCCGAGACAGAGTCCCGGCCATTTCAGCGGGTAGTTCAGTGTTGTGGCAAGAGAGACACAACATCTCATTCCCTCCATCAGGGAATGGAGGTTACAACAGTAACCAAGATGTTCCCTATCTGTCACTCACTCGACTTTGTGTTGATGTAGTGACACTAGGTGTCCCTATACAATTTTCACAACCAGCTGAACTGTTACTTGGACTGGCAATGCAGGTGTAGGCAGGTCACTGCGTGCCTAGTAGCTAGTGCACTCGGGGTCCCACGTAACTTTCCCAATGCCCCACGAATGTCACAAAGTCCCTCGTACCCAAAAGGGGGGGGGGGGGGGGGGGGCACAGGACGTACTTGCAATGGGAACAGCCTCTTCTGCCTTTTCTCTTCTGCATTTTCCCACAGAAAATGAAAAATCATTCAGCTGGGGCCAGATGTATTCATGTCGTGGAAGGTGTTCTTTTTCCCGTGGTAGGTCCTACCCAGAGGAGAGGAGCTCTACAAACTTGGGAAACCGGACAATGGAAAATACATCATATGGGGTTACCACAGGCAACCAACACATGTGGAGCACCTACCCCAGTACATGGCATACTAGTGCAAGTACTGGGCCTGGCATCAAATTTCTCAGCTGAATTCGCCTGCTGAAGGGCTGAGGAAGAAAGACATGGGACAAAACTTGCTCAACCCAGAGATTATAAAATCACGCTAAGATGTTCTCGCTGCTCTACAGATGTCTGCTAGAGAGGCACCGTTCGCCAAGGCCCAGGAGGGTGCCACACTCCTAGTGGATTGTGTTCGTACTCCCAGGGGGCATGGCTTGCCTTTGGCCTGATTTGCCAAGGTGATGGCATCTACGATCCAGTGGGCAATCCTCTGTTCGAAGTCTTCCCCTTCCGCTGTCCCCCAAAACAGACAAAGCATCTAAAGCTTTCTGTGTAGTCCAAGTAGATACACAAAACGCAAACCAGACACAGCAACGACAAGGCTGGGTCTGCCTCCTCCCAGGGTAGTGCTTGCAGGCTCACTATCTGGTCCCTAAAATGGGTCGTGGGAACCTTGTGCACATAGCCCAGCCAGTGTCTCAAGACCATGTGAGAGTATGCCGGACTGAACTCCAGGCACGTATCACTGACAGAGAATGCCTGCAGGTCCCCAACCCTCTTGATGGAAGTGAGCACACTCAGGAGGGCCGTCTTCAGGGAGAGGGCCTTCAGCTTGACCAGAGGCTTAAATGGGGCTCTCCGCGGGCCAAGCAGGACCATGGAAAGATCCCACGAGGGAACGAGGCATGGCCTAGGAGGATTCAACCTTCTAGCGGGGAAACGCTGAAGCACTTACCTGTTTCCGCATGCTCACCATAGGATCGGTCAGTGACGGGGGACGAGGCTGAGCATCCTCGTGACCCATCACAACTGCATGAGCGTGGGTGTGTATGTGCCGCAGCTGGGTGTGCGAAGGCGGGGAAACCGCATTCGTAGCGCCCCGGCTGCAAATGTTTGATGTACGGCAGTCGTGACAATGACGGCCGTAAACACCAATTGTGTGACCCAGGGAGTGAGGAAACTGCTCTTTTTTTAAAAGTGTGGGTGCCGCAGCCCCTCGGGCATGAGGCGAAAACAACACAAAAGGGAACAAAGGATTCTCCTCCCGGCCCACCACCAGGGGATGGAGTGGTCTGTGCACCACCTCCAGACTTACAGCGGGTCTCCTCGCCTCTGGGCTTCGAAGCCTTCCGTGGGACGGGTGGGGGTGTCAGCTTCCTGCGGGCGGCTCTATTCCGGGGCTGAGCTGTTGGCTTATGCTGTGGCGGAGCCGCAGGAGAATGCCCTCGGCAACGAGCAGACAGGGTGCGGGATCTTGAACCACGCCGGGGCAGGATGTGCTGAATAGCATCCGTCTGCTTGTTGACCATCGAGAACTGCTGGGCAAAGTCCTCGATGGTGTCGCCGAACAGGCCAGCCTGGGCGATTGGGGCATCAAGAAGCGAATGGAATGGAACCAGGGTGGGGCATGGCTGTGAGCGGCAGTTTGAGCCCAGGAACCTGTCATCAAGCCACGAGTGCTCAGGTCTGTGTGGAGGGTTCCACTCAAGCCCGACACTCGTGGCAGCCTTGGCAAGCATGGCCATCAGTCGGCCTCAGACTTGGCGACCACACCTGAAGTTGGGAACCCAGCCGAGTCCTCCGCATCCGACCGTACCAGCCCACTCTCCGATGCTGCGATCGAGAGCTCATCCTGCTCTCAAGCCCCAAAAGAGTTATTAAACTCACCCTGGGGAAAGCTGCCTGCCTAATCTCAGAACTCAACCAGGGCAAATTAGCATACAGGGGAATGGGAAGTCCGAGGGGGTTCACCCGGCAGAACCACTCCCATTGGGGTCCCCAAATCGCCCCCATCCCCCCAAGCACTAAACATCGCGGCCTGATACCCCGTAGGCAAAAGGACCGGGGCGGGGAGAGGCTGGGGTGGCTTTCCCTCTGAAGAAGGAAAGCCGTGACCACAATGTTGCCATGGTCATACTCTTACAGTGAGAGCATGAACCATCCACGAACGCTGTCTCCATGTTGCTACGGCCCATACACTTGAGGCAGCGATCGTGGCCGTCAGAGGCAGAGAGATAGCGACCGCATCCAGGAACTACACATAGACAGGAAGGCATCTTTAAAAAGACGCTTTCTGTCAGTACTCACTCTTTTAGAGGAATACTCTTTTAAGTATACTCTTTTAGCGTAGTTGCCGAAGCGCCCAGGGGCATTTATCCACGTGAGAGGGGGAGAACACCACTGCAATGTGCCAAATATCCAACAGCTTAGAATGCTTTGTAGAGGTGAATGGAATGGCAGTGGAATTTATCGAAACCACTTGGCTCCGAATAACAAATCTGAATGAGTGGTTGCAAGCTGGCTCTTTTTATACCCTTACGTCCAGGGGACTGGCATGCAAATTCCACTCGCCAATTTTCATTAGCCTTTTCTCAAATATCAGAGGTGTTTGGGGCTCCCCTAGTGTCACTACATCAACAAAATGTTGAATGAGGGACAGATAGGGAACGGATAGTAGTAGTAGAGACTGTAGATAATAAGCAATACTTTCTTTTTCTCTGTCCAGGAGTAACTTGGTAGAGGGTGTGAATCAGAGTTACATCAATCGCTGTCTTTATAACCCCACGAATGATCCACTGTGTCCTATCTTCAGATTGGGAGACATCGTTGAGCGCTCTGGTTTCAATTTCTCAGAGATAGCTCACGTGGTAGGATTTTTCTCTCAATCAAGATAGTAAATGCATGTGCACACCCAGAGATACTCACACTTGTAGTGACACTTTTGCACACACATTCAAACACACCCATTCACATACATACATTAAAAATGAAGAAAATAAACAAATTCCTTCTCACACACACGCACAAACATTCCCTCTCAATTATGTTCTCTGTCTTTGTTTCCCTGTCTTGCACATAAACACAAATACCAAAAACACAAAAATGTATGCATATAATTTACATTAGTGTCATCAGTCATTAGTGTCATCAAATTCCTTTGTTTGTTTTGAGTGACTGGTTTAGACACCACCCAACCAAGTTTTTTAACCAATGGTGTGAGCTGTATTACATATTTCATCATGTAATGTCAAAGCAATAACTGTTTTCCCCTTCTTCATTGAAACAGTACAGGAGCACCCAAACACCCATCTCAATTTGAACTCTATAATTACATTATAGAATTATACAGTTACCAGAACCATTTTATTTCAAAAGGATCTCGTATTGATTCACTGTGTCTTTGTGTTATGTCATGCTTGATTTATAGTTTGAATTACTTCCAACATTCAATATGTTCTTCCACAGAAGCCCTTATAGTTATTCAATATTTATAAGGACATTATCATTTTAGTGACTGTTATAATTTAGTCTGATTTATAAAAACCTAGAGAAGAACATATCTGTTCATAATTGTTATCATATTGCCTGTGTAATCTGGTAGGGTGGGGCAGTAGGAATTCTCATTGACTGGGACTGCAATCTGGACCGGAGTATCAAATACTGCAAACCAAATTATGAATTCTATGGCCTTTATGGAACTGGGAAAGATGACAAAGAAGAGAAACCATCTTTGGGATATAATTTCAGGTTGGGGAGACTGTTCTGCTACTATTCTAAATGCACTGGTAACACTTTCCATAAAGCCCATATTTTTAATGCATTGTAAAGACATTATAGATACATTATACTTCATTCAAATGTCTCATAATGCATCTTATCATAGGTTATAACTTCCCATAAATAATTATTACTACAGTCATGATACATTATGACTTCCCCTATTCGTAGTTATACTTTTGCGTATAATGCATTATAACACAAGCAAGCAACATCCAATTTTAATGCAGCAGAAGCTAATAAAGTTAATCATATATGTGCTGTAAAGTGTAAAGTGTCAAAAAGGTTTATGACGTGATCATATTATTAAAGTTACAAAAGCAATTTCTTCTTATAAACAGCCATAGCATAAACATGTAACATACAATGCATAACAAGCCAAATTTATATAATGGAAGTTATTTATAAAATAATTCTCCAAATAAGATGCACAAACATTAATGTTTACTGAATTGTCTGGAGTCAGAATAGAATCTGTTAGATTTTATATCAGAAACAACAAATAAATGTATGTTGATCACACATGTATCCAATCACCCAAGAAGATTGATATATTTTCTGATATATTTTTACCTCGTAGTTTTACAAGTGTTTTTCGTAATATCTCAAAATTTAAATTGAATGTGTGCTATTTTGTATTTTTAACTTTGTATTTATAACTTCCAGCATGGCTCTATTTTCATGAGTGTTTAGCGCTACACGCTAAGACACAAAGTTTTATCCAATTTTCGTGAGAGTGCTAATTCTAAGTGCCAGCGCAAAGCACAAGTGGGCTTGGGTGGGAGTGTATGTAATACTGTGGGTGCAGGCATGCAAAACTGTGGGTGTATTGTATGTTAATGAAGTGGTGCAAAGCGCAATTAGCTATTTTCCCTGAGAAAGATGTCATTGCGCTAAGATGTTTCAATATCACCTCTTAACTCAGCGCAAGTTCAAATTCAGTTGTAGGTTGAATCCTCTTAGGCCATGCCTCGTTCCCTCATGGGATCTCTCCACTGTCCTGCTTGGCCTGTGGAGAGCCCCATTTAAGCCTCTGGAATCAGTCGAGCTAAAGGCCCTCTCCCTGAAGACAGCCCTCCTGAGTGCGCTCACTTCCATCAAATGCAGTTTGGAGATTTCACCAGCAGGTGGTAATAAAGTTCGTAAAAATTCTGAAAGTAAAGAACATCAAAATGTGCTTAATGATCACTTAATGATCAGCCGTTTTTCAAAATATTACGTGATATTCCGAGATTTATGTTACATTTTCTCGAGATCATAGTTTATTTGTTCAATTATTATTATTTTTATTGTTACATTTAAGTCACTGCAAAAGGGGCAATGGAAGAAGGAGAGACTAAAATGTTTGGAATTGGTTAGATTTTTTGGAAAACTTCATTATTTTGATTAGATTTTCATTTCATTTGAAGTGTAATTTGAATTTAGAAATATTTTTGTTTAATTTTATCGTGTTTCAATAAATTAATTGAATACCAAATGACAGTTAGAAGATGTATGTATGTGCTGATACAATCACTGTCAATACTATCCATGATTTGTGTGTCAGTAGATGAAAATTATTAATAATAATTACATTCTCTGTAATTTAACATATTTAACTTCATCCATATCCTGAACCACATTTTCCATGTGTATAAAAGGAAAGTGTCCCATTTAACAAGGATGCACAAAAGAACGTAGACCATATTTATATTCTAATTCATTGCATACAGTCCATTTACACTACCAACTTCTTATGAATGTACTGTTTTTGTTTATATCGCTGGTGCTCAACAGGGAATGGACTTTCAAATAGGATGGAGAACATACCGGAGAAGAACCTCCATTGACTCGACTAGGGACTAAACCTCTTGTGCCTAGACTTAAAAATACCAAAACTTCAAGGCCATGCCCACTGACTTTGTGCTTATGAGTTTGTGCGCTTCAAATAGGGCCTGTAATGTCATTGATTTTGCCACTTTACTTAAAGCATACCTATTATATATATATATATACAATGCATTATAAATATGAGCTTCATAGTAAGTGTTACCAAATCATTTTTAAAATCCTCATTCAGTAATACTAAGTGACTGTGACTGGCCCATCCTGACCAGCACTGTGAAAAGTAAGAGATATCACGTTATGGCTCCTCCTTTGCGCTGCTTTGGTAGCGGTCCACCTTTGGACAATAATTTACTGATTACTGATACTGAAAAACTTTAATAGCCATTAAAATAAAAACTGACCTAATTCAACTTTTTAATTAAACAGCCTTCCCATGGAAATTTAACTGTTAAAGAGTACATTATTATACACTGATGTATTTTAGAAACTTTTCATTGAATATTGGCAGATTACTTAATAAATTCAACATTCATGTTCCTTTAGAAGTAAAATTACAGCTAAACTGAGAAAAGGTCAAACAAGCTGTACTGTGTTATTTTTGAGCCTGCATACTTTGATAAAAGCAATAAGGGAGTGAAGAATTTCAAAAATACATTTAATCTGGACTCACCACTGCAGATTTAAATGTAAAACTGACTGTTTCAGATATGGCAAATATTTTGTGGAGAACAAAGTGGAAAAGAGATCACTAATGAAGGTGTTTGGCGTACGGATAGACATCGTTGTTAATGGACGGGTAAGCTTATTTTTCTACGACTCATTCACATGGTAGTTGAGGAACATGCACATTTCCATTTGGTGATTTACACTTTTCCTTGCAGGCAGGAAAATTTGATATCATCCCATCGCTGACAGCCATAGGCTCAGGAGTAGGAATCTTTGGAGTGGTGAGTCTCATAGGAAATACATTTTTACAAAGAGTATATCTGGAATCATCAACTCGATGAAGAATCCAACTTTTGCCTTTTCACTTCCATATAAAAAATTAAAGATAAATTATCTTTAATTAATGGGATTGCAGCATCTCATAATCATATGAATATGTTGTAATGTTGAATAAGTCATATCTATGAATATGTTCAAACAGTTCTAGAATATTACATATATACAGTTACTTATCATTTTCTTTACTTGTTCTAAAGGGATAACATATTTGACGTGATCTCACATGATTTTGGGTGACGTTGCCAATCTGTGTCAATGGAACATAGATACCCACTCCTTATTCAGTAATTCTACGCTTCTCTGTGAGTTTAGCTGTGGCCTGTTTGTATCAAACAGGTGTAAACAAGTGTTGGGTGTAATCCAATTACAAAATAATTAATTACTGTAATCTAATCCCATCCATCCATCCATCTTCAACCACTTATCTGAAGTCGGTCGCGGGGGCTGCAGCTCCAGCAGGGGGCCCCAAACTTCCCTATCCCGAGCCATATTAACCAACTCTGACTGGGGGACCCCGAGGCGTTCCCAGGCCAGTGTGGAGATGTAATCTCTCCACCTAGTCCTGGGTCTTCCCCGAGGCCTCCTCCCAGCTGGACGTGCCTGAAACACCTCCCTCCTCATGGATGACTGAACTCCATATATCTCTAAGGGAGAAGCCCGCCACCCTTCTGAGGAAATCCATTTCAGCCGCTTATACTCGTGACCTAGTTCTTTTGGTCATGACCCAGCCTTCATAACCATAGGTGAGGATAGGAACGAAAATTGACTGGTAGATCAAGATCTTTGCCTTCCGGCTCAGCTCTCTTTTCATGACAACGGTGCGAGAGCGAGTGCAATACCGCCCCTGCTGCCCCGATTCTCCGGCCAGCCTCCCGCTCCATTGTCCCCTCACTTGTGAACAAGACCCCGAGGTACTTGAACTCCTTCACTTGGGGCAATACCTCCTTCCCTACCCGGAGTACGCACTCCATCGTTTTCCTGCTGTAATCTAATTACTAAGTAAAAATGTAGTGTCATGCATTATATTTTAAATGATTGTAATCAGATAACAGTTACTGACTTTCAATTAATTTAATTACTTTTAATTACTTTATAAGGTTAATCTTATTTCTAATATATTCATTATGTAGAATACATGAATTATGGCCCTGTAATGAGTCATTGTGAAGGAGAAATGTGAGGTACTGATTGGATGACTTGTGTGTTATAATGAACAAGCAAGAACTATAGATGTTATTTTGAATGTGTTGAGTGGAATTTAAAAAATAAACTTAAAAATTTAAGTAATTAGTAAAGTAATCTGATTACCATTTTAGAGAAATAATTTGTATTTTGTAGTGCATTACAATGTTTAATTTTCAAACCACGCTGGATAGGTACTTAAATATTCTTTGCATGCTACCAGTCTTTTTGAAATGTATACTAATATTTGTTATTATTTTTTTAAGGCAACTGTCATCTGTGATTTGCTCCTTCTGTATTTAATTCCAAAGAGAGATTACTACAAAAACATGAAATTCAAGAATACAGAATCCTAGAGGAGGTGAGTGTTGGCTTTGTGGCTTTTCAATAATATAGTACATTCAAGTCAAAAATCTAAATTCAACACATTACTCTTCCCTTTGTGATTGCTGGTGTATGGTAACTCTGTTTTATGAGTGACCAGTGGAAGATCTAAAAGGCCAAATTGAGAAAAAAACAAAGCACTTAGTTCTTGTATTAGATTGTGTTTTCCCAACACAAGATGGCAGTAGAGAAACAGTGTTCGATAATGGAAGAAAACTTGAGTAGATGCAGATGCAATGCTGTCTCCATACATTTACATCAAGCTGCATTTCCATTGTGTCATTGTGAATACATCTTCAGCTCTAATAAGCATTTCCATATAATCAATGTCCTAATGTGGTTTATGGAGCACGCCTCACTTGAAATGAGTGAGTATGAGAGGAAAAGTATGCATGTGTGTGTGTGTTGTGTGTGTATCAGTTAGCAGGTATATAACTTTAAGGCTCTATGCATATGGGCAGTATGCAATTCTTTTAGTCCATGTAACACCATGCTTCCTGTAGATAGGTCTGCCTAGTTACCATAGCATTGCAACACATTGACCAAACTCGTCTTTTACAGAGAGAGGAAAGTAAGGGCACATCCTAACTTAACAGGACTCTCAATTGCAGCTCTATGAGAAAGAAAAACATGAGGGTTGATTATCTTACTCGAAGACAGAGTATCAGAGGGAGGGAGGGAGAGAGAGAGAGAGAGAGAGAGAGAGAGAGAGAGAGAGAGAGAGAGAGAGAGAGGAGCCCTCTACAATGCGAGTAAATCACTTGCATATGCAACCAAATTCTGTCCTATGTGACAAAACATATCCGCTATTAGCCATTGGCTAGTAAATTTTTAGATTTCACTTGCCAGTGATTGAGTTGTGTAGTGGCAAAGAAGAACTTTAGCACTGAGATCCTTTCACTACATGCTGTGTCCATGAGCGCTCACTTTGAAGGAAACTTATTTGGCTGCAGTGGCACCTGCAGCTATCTGTGGCCTTATGTACCATGAGCTCTCCAACTGACCTGAGAAATATTTACTCTCAGAATATTTCACCATTCATGAAATGTGTCCCGTATTTCTGTTGGCTGTTTAAAAGAACTAGCAATGCCCAATTTGCGAATGAATCAATCTTTTGATTCAGTTTTTTCAGTGAATTGGCCAAACAGGCTTGCAAAATGGCCTGAATTGATTCGTGATTCAGTACAATTCGTTCGGACCGCTCTTTCACTGAATCATTTGGAGCGGTTTCTCACACATACTAAAACAGTATCGGGATATTTACAAATACAGAGAACAAACAGCGCTGGATACAGTGGAAATGTACCAACAATCAACCGAAGCAAAAGTCTGTCTTTTTAATAGGTAACTTCAGCTAGTGCTGTGTCGTGAGAGCAAGGGGCTGTTCAAACCTAACGTGTTTTTCAATTGTTTTCTATGTAAACATTCGCTAGCCAGATGTGTTTTGACAACTGCGTCACGTTTCACTGTGTTTTTGGCGTCTCTCACGGGAGCGCTGCATTTTTAGACGCAGTGTCAAGTTTAAAAAAAAAAAACGTGTCTCGATACACATGCAATCTGCACTATTCGTTGCATTTTTAGCACGAAAACGCATCTGTCTGAACGATTAATGGAAGAAATGCTTCAGCCCAGGGGTTTTCAAATTGGGATAAAGTGAGCCTCCCCCTAGAGAACTTGAAGTGGGGAAACTCAGCCAATACACAGCGATCCATTTTGCAACACGCATATGCATATAACACGCACTTTAACACACAAGCTAGCTGGACAGATGTGTACAGATGTGAACCGTTATCAGGGTTCTAATATATATATATATATATATATATATATTAGGATTAATGAGAAGATTAATGTGTTTGCTTTTGTGTAACTGATTATGTCATCATGCTTAAATAGGCAAAAACGACTGCGGTCTGCAAAAAAAGTTTTCACATTAACAAACATGCGAACCGTGCTCTGTTTCGGACTAAACTGCCAGCGTGAAACCCCCTGTTTTACGCCGGAACACTGATGCAACTCTTGACAGAAAGATCAAGGGACATAAGTGACAACCAGCGCAGATCTTCTCTCGTGTTTTCCATTAAAAATAGGAGAATTTATGTGATACTGAGACTTTTAATGATTGCTCCTCAAGAAGTGAATAATAACACTGCTCAGACTCACAAGCAAACATCACCATAAGCTTAATTAACATGTCAAGTTATTATATACAAACATTTAAAGACTTAATATATTCAAACAATAATGCAATTATGAAATGTACTTATTCCTTGTACTCTATCCATATGAACTTGAGCAATCGTGAGCGAACTTTTCTGCCGTTAATGAGGTGCCAAGTGCGACACCGCATGGCGCTACGCATATTCACAATCTACTCATTTTACGAAACGCATACTGCTGCTCCGCGCGGGCTCTGAGTAGCGCTTATTCACGTATTTCCGCGATCGCGCCAAACTTGAAGAATTATTAGCACACTTGCACTGCTTAAAATATTTTGTAGAAAATTCCATGACTTTTCCAAAACATCCAGTGTTAACTTGATTTTCCATGACTTTGGCCAGGCCTGGAAAACACAATTTCTAAATTCCATGGCATTTCCAGGATTTTCATGACAGTATGAACCCTCTCTGCGCCTCCCCTGGGGCTCTCTGGCGCCCCCCAGGGGAGGCGCGCCTCACCAATTGAAAACCTCTGCTTTAGCCAATAGTTACATGAATGCTACCCATCCTCAAGAAAATAAAACAAATGATCGATTTGCTGTTGTTTTTTTGCAACAACAAAAAAATTTTACGGGGGAGCATGCCCCCGGGCCCTCCTAGATATAAATTAGGCAGATTTCTGTGTGTAACCTCGGATTCAATCCTGCAGGCGCCCCTGATAGTTATGTTACATTGCATTTAACAACGTGCAAAACTTGAAAGCTTGTACATTTGAATTTGAGAACTTGTACAATAAACATTTGTACACTTAAGCCAATACACAGTATGCGAATAAAGGTTTGCTTTGAATCGTTTGAAATGTGTGTCCAAAGACGAGATCAACGTGATTCATGTTCATTCCATAATGTCCCTCTTAATATCCTTTCTGTTGTTTTCAGTCAGTTGTTGATCAATTAAAGAAACATGAATTCATATCATACATTTCACGAATGCGCTAAAAACAACATGTCACTCTTCTCTTTAATCCTCTTTTGAACAGGTATACTTAAAAAGACAGTAAAATTATATTTACAAATAAATGTAAACTAAGTGTAGAGACTTGTAAATAGAACAAATTATGCATATAAATAATGAAGGGAATATTTATTAGGTGTACATAGCGTCTGCCACACAGTGCAGCTATTTGCCCTCAAATAGTCCAGTGGAAACAGAAATTGTAGTCATGGTAACGGTCGAGGAGTTGATGGAAAAGTTTGATCCTTGTAAAATTAACCATAATTTTACTATAGAACTATTGTAGTAACATGGTTACTGTAGTAACCGTGGTGTTACTACAGTAATATGGTCTTAATATAGCAGCCATGTTTAATTTAATGGTTTCTATGATTTTACTACAAAAAAAAAAAAAAACATGGTTAATTTTTGTAAGGGTAGGTTGGTAGGTTAGGTTTAGGGGTAGGGTATGGTGTAGGGTGTCTGTGGTACTTTAAATAAACACAATAAACACACTTAAGTGATGCGCCTATACTGTATGTGTGTATTTCATTTGGAGTGCACATATTTACACTTAGTGCAAATAAGATACTTTTTGTTGCTATTTACACGTGCAAATGTTAGAGCACTTAAATTTTAGACATTATTAGGTTCAAACTTGTGGATATTTTTGTTAATAATAAAAAATGTGTATGAAATTACAAACATTGACAACAGCTCGTATCATTATTATAATTGCAAAATCATGACATCATATAAATTCATAGAATATTATTCAGATGGTTTTCTTATAAATTGTTTTGTATATTTTTAAAAAGCTAATGTGATTAAAAGGATGAAAAGAAAAATATTCAATAAAATATACACTCTCACATACTCACGTGAAGTCAGTCATACACTGCCTGGTCAAGCAAAAAGTCGCCATTTGGATTTAAATAAGCAGATACTTAAAAGCCTATGATTGGATCATTATTGCAGTGAGTAATATGTTTCAGCTGGCAACAATTCTTTTAACCCTAACTGATGCAGTGTGTAGCTTCTCATTTCTTAAATAACCATGTCGGAAGACGTATCCCGTGGTTGTGGAAAATATGTTACTGTGTTTCAGAAGGGACAAATTATTGGCCTGCATCAAGCAAAGAAAACAACTATAGAGAGCTGTCCAACGCATTATTAAAGCCTGGAAGGATAGTGGTGAACCGTCAGCTTCGCGGAAGTAATGTGGTCAGAAAAAAATCTAGTAGTAGAACTCACGCTATGTTTAATCATGAAAGTAAACGCATTTCCACATGCACAATTCAACGAGAATTTACAGGATTGGGACTAAACAGCTGTGTGAAAGGTACTTCTGTAAGTGAGGCTAATCAGAAAAAAATACTTAAATTTGCTAGGGAGCATAAAGATTGGAAGCAATGGAAAAAGGTCATGTGGTCTGATGAGCCCAGATTTACCCAATTTTAAAGCAATGGGCACGTCAGGGTAAGAAGGGAAGCACATGAAGCGATGCACCCATCATGCATAGTGCCCACTTTACAGGTCTCTGGAGGCAGTGTTATGATCTGGGGTTGCTTCAGTTGGTCAGGTCTAGGCTCAGCAATGCTATGCAGCAATAAAATAAAGTCAGCTGACTACCTGAATGTATGACCAGGTTATCCCATCAATGGATGTTTTCTTCCCTGACGGCACGGGCATATTCCAGGATGACAATGCCAAGATTCATTGGGCTCAAATTGTGAAAGAGTGGTTCAGCGAGCATGAGGAATCATTTTCACACATGAATTGACCACCTGAGAGTCCTGACCTTAACCCAATTGAAAGTCTTTCGATGTGCTGGAGAAGACTTTACAGAGTGGTTCGACTCTTACAATACAAGATCTCGGCCAAAAATGAATGCAACTCTGGATGTAAATAAATGTTGTGATGTTGCATAAGTTTGTTGAAACAATGCCACGACGAATGCATGCTGTAATCAAAACTAAAGGTGGTACAGTGAATATTAGAGCATGTAAACTTTTCTTTGGCCAGGCACTATATGAATATACAGTATGAATACTATACTATTCATACTGTATATTCACACAGTGCCTGGTCAAAGAAAAGTTTACATGCTCTAATATTCATCGTACCACCTTTACCTTTGATTACAGTGAAGATTACATGTGAAGATGCCACCTTCCCAGTTTCCTAAAATGTTTTTCAGTTTTCAGTTCCATTTCGCTTGCATGTCATGTCAAAAATCTGGTGAGTAAAAAATTACATTTACTAGCCAATGGTGATTCTTTCTCCAACATGTCCGTAGAGGGTTGAAAACAGAGAGAGAGAGTGAGAGAAAGACAGGGAGAATAGGAGCTAAGTGATCTTGAATCACCGCACTGACATGAACATTCAGAAAGAACCAATCCAGTGAGAAGACTGTATCTAGGATCAGCAAACCATCTTAGGCTGATTTAAGAAGTTTTTTTTTCAACAGGGAATAAATACACAGTTTGTGTTAGTTACGTATTGCATTACAACATCAAAAACAGTTTAAAAGTGAAAATTCTCACAGAAATGTACTTGCCCGTCAACAGAAGCCAGATTTGCCCCTTCACAGAAAAAGATCAACCATAGGTTATGCACCATTCAAATAACTTCAACCACAGACCCCTGTAGAATTGTTCCGCATCTTTATAAACAACTTTTCAATTTCAGTCACAATAATTCCAGATCTTTGCTGTGCACAGGAGTGAAAGCAGAGTGGCTGCCATGATATGAACTGGACTGGGGAAGGAAAAAAAACTCTCAACACTGGAACATATAAGCAAGTGGACCAGGAGACTTGACTCCAGAACTATCATTTTCCTTTGTAAATTATATTTCCATCCCAAACCTTTTGAAAAAAGACATTATACACTATTATTATTTAAGACAAAGCTCATTTGCACTGGGTGTGCTTACTATTGAAAAGCTTTCAAATGACTGCAAAGGGAAGCAATAACACATTATGAGGTGTGTGACGAGACATTTTCTTTGGGATCCTTACAAGGTTATCAAAAAAGTCTGCAGCAAAATACTAATTTCTGGATATCGACCATTTAACAAACTGTGATGATGTGTTTTCACCTAATTTTGCAGCATATTTAAGCAAACTTTTTTATATTTGTTAATTTATTTTCAATTTAGAACATTATTTTTGTCATTCAATTAAAAAAAACAAGTCACCACTGCTGGTTCAAGTTTTCAAATACAGATTGAGGGAGTACATTTGGCTCCTTCTCTCTTCTATTTTTTTTTCCATTGTGGAATAATTTGCTGTGGTCTCCCTGCTATATAAGTGTACCATCTGTAGTTGACGTCTGTGTTCCAAACCTGGAAATGTGAAGAGTCCATTGTGTCACTTATATAATTCTGGATATTGTAATAAATGTGTAGAGGAGTTGTATTTTATTTTTGCTTTAACAAGATAGATTGTCAAAGACTAGTCTGTGAAAGATAGAGCAAATTATTTAATATATGAATAATTTAAGCAGTCTTTGTGGGTGTACTTTTCCCACCTGTGTTAGTTTTAATAGATTCACAGAACACTTTTCACTGAACTAAAAGCATCTGGACACAGAAACCTGAGCCAAAAGTGTTTTATATACAATTTATACAGAATACGTTGGATTTGTTATTTGTACTATACCCTTTTCAAATGAGATCATGTCACTTTTTCAATGGGAGAAACTCATGGGAGGTTAGTTTAGCCATTTTTACCAAATTTTTAGTACATTATTAAAATCTTAAATAATTTGGAAATTTAATACAGACAACTGCTTTAAATCAACATCATTGAGCCATCTTAATAAAATTACAAATGACAAAAGATACAAATAAAGTCACTTGTGATATTTTTATTTGCTTTGATTATGTCTATGTGTACAAAAAGCATGCAAAAAATAACATCTGTATATGCTTTGGTACATATTTACAGTACATGGTTAGAGTTGCATTCAGTGCTTTCTTGGGCCATGCTCTTTTTTTTGTCTATTTTCTTGGAATTACATGTTAACAAGTTACATTCAAAATCAATGCAGTAGAATACAGACAACTATAAATTAACCAGCAATATCAAGCACTCTGACACAAATAACTCATAAGTTCAAACAGCAGGTATATGAGGAAGACAGTATTTTCAAGATTTATATACACCTACTAATATACCTTGCAATGAAAGTCTCTTAAAATCCCCCAATGTCTTTTGTTAGAAAGGGACATTTTTAAACATAGTTCTCTCAAATTCAGTTGTAATCATTAACTCACCCTCATTTTGTTGACTTTCCTTCATAGAACACAAAAGGAAATGGCAATCAAAATCTTAGCCTCAGTCTCCATTCACTTGTATGAAAAATAAAATGTAAAAAATCAATAAAATTGAATGGCGATGAACATTCTGCCTGAAATTATTTTGAAAGTCATATAGGTTATGAAAACTATGAGTGAGTAAATGATGACAGAATTGTATGATCCCTAAAATGCTAATTTATCATTTTTTAAAAGGTAAAACCATAAAAGCTTTGATAGCAGGAATGTTATTCAGCTACAAAGTGCCCAAGTTGAGCTAAAAATGGTTGCATTTTTCTCTCTTCTTTCAGATTCATGACAAACAAATCTTTGCAATTGTGGATACACTAAAAAAAACTATAAGTGATCAAGCCTGCAATCTATACTGCACATGAGCTGCAACAAAAAACAGGATATAAAGCCTTTGCACTTCAGTTGATTGCACACAGAGAGGTATGACATATAGACTGCTGCATATGTTTAGCTTATAGAAAAGTCCTGCAGAAAACTTTAAAGGGGTTTCAGAGATAGAGGTGATTTGTTTTTCTCACATAGATATAAAAAGGAATAGCAAAGCTAGAGATAGGTAAAACCTAGTAAAAGTTTATAGCAAGTTAAGGAACATGCTGTACATAAAGACACAAACAGGTGCATAGCATACATCAAGCACTAACTGACAAGCAGCACTGTTAATTTTTTAGACACATATAGAAATTGAAATGTGCATAAATGGATGCATAATTATTTTTACAGTAATAAACACATCTTAGAACTCCTGAACACAGAATATGCTTCACCAATCTCTCTGTATATTTCCAGAACAGTAGTGTCCAGACCCTGAGTACAACATACAGAATCTCAGTGCACTTGAAACAAAAGAGATGAGACTCCATTTAATGCATGGATCAAATGCTCCATACCAACGGACCATAAAAAGACCAGTCGTTTGGCACTGAAAATGTTGTAACACTTTACAATAAGATGAATTTATGCATTAGGTTTCATGAACGAACAATGAACAGTTTTTTATTACAGCATTGATTATTGTTGGTTCCTGTTCATTTATGAAAATACATTCATGTTAGTTCATAATGCACTACCTAAAGTTATCAAACTATACAATAAAAAAAAAAATTATATATATATATTTACATTTATGCATTTGGCAGATGCTTTTATCCAAAGCAACGTACAGTGCATTTATTACAGGGACAGTTCCCCTGAGCAACCTGGAGTTAAGTGCCTTGCTCAAGGACACAATGGTGGTGGCTGTGGGGATCGAACCAGTGACTCTCTGATTAACAGTTATGTGCTTTAGCCCACTACACCACCACCATTTTTAATAAATATTAAATAATGAAACAAAACAATTATGTGCTTTAGCCCACTACACCACCATATATATGTGCCACAATGGAATAAATACATTTTAGTGGTAAACAATATTATGCCACAAATGCTGTCGATTTAGCTTAACTTGCATTTAACACAAAATGTTCCTTTAACTAATGTTAACAAATACAGCCATGTTATAAAGTTTTACCCAATTTGTTTACAGCATTTTTTAATCTTGGTTAATTTTAATTTATAAATGTAAAATTGTTCATTGTTAGATAATGCATAATGAAAAACGATGTACTAATGTTAATGTCTAACTTTTAATGTTAAAAATGTACAATGTAGAAATGAACATGAACCCATGTTAATAAATGCTGTTTTTTAGTTCATGTTAACTAATGTTAATCTACACAACTTTATTGTAAAGTGTTACTGAAAATGGTATTCCTGTGTTTTTCTGTTTTAATAGACAATTGTATTGACAAGAAGCAATGTACAAGGAGTGTGTTCATAAAACAGAAAGAAAGAGATAGATGGGAGAAGAGTGAAAGGAGGGAAGAATGTGTAGGAGTCAGGAAAATGGACCACCATCTGCTCAGGATATTAGTGAGAATATAATGAAAGCAGTTCACTGTATCTTATCACTGGTCCTCTAAATAAGTGAAATGGTTTCCAGTAAGCGCTCACTGCTTTCATAATCAGTTTAATGGGAACTGATTGGCAGCTGACCAGATAAAGCATCCAGTTTTGTTCATGTAAAATTCATTAAAAAAGAACCAGGCTCGATGAGGCTTTCACAATTATAAAAATCGAATGAAAATAGGAGTGCTTTGTCAGTGCTTATAATAAAATGTCATGCTTGCCAATGTACAGTTAAAATAGTTGTCCACAATAAGAATCTTTATGCATTCTGAATTTGCAGTTTAGAATGAGGAGATGATTGGCTCGCCTGGTAGAGAATCTGATGAAAACAAGGCGTATTGTTAATCTAGGCCAAGAAGGACCGTGGTGACATTGAATGGCAGTTCACTTTCGCTCCAGAGCTAAACACCATATTCAGACCCTTCTCTCAATTGGCTTGTCTGTTCTGAGTGAAAGTGATTTCACATCAACATATTATGGAATGTTTGTGAGTGTGTTTGTGAGCCTTTTAATTCTGCTGACTGACAAACAGGCCTTTTGGAATGTGCAGACTCTGTAAACAATGACACATTCTGTTGTTGTAGTTAGACAAAGCACTGTTATAATGTGTGTGTGAGAGAGGTGGCCGTGATTTTGCCAAGTACAGTAGGACGTGTTCCTGGGTTTCTGATACTATTTTGTTGAGAACGAGTACAACTAATGCGGTCTGAACGATCCCTAAGGATGTTGATCCAGGAATATGTCCTATTGGGCAAAATATGGTCCTCGTGTGGGAGATGAGGTGCACGCATAATGTATGTTTCATGAGAAAGCCCTGTTTTTCTAGAATTTGCAGAATGTGCATTTTTGAGACATTTCTACTCTGAGAGTCCTCTGTAAAGTCTTAATGTCTACTAGTATGTGTGTGTGTGGTCATATATTGTGTCTGAATTAAATTAGAAAATATAGATAGTATAAAAGAGGAAAAAAGAATTAAGATATATGAAAACACAATATTTTACCATAATATGGAAAAGGCCATATTTCAGGCATGTTATGTCAGATAGGGTCAAGAACTGCACGCTAACGTATACAAAGTGCAAAAGGCAAGACTCATAGCTATTATTTTATACACATGTACAAACATTATGATGGTTACACTACATCAATGCCACAGCTGCTTTTAGCTTTATGGGCTGCCGTACCAAGATCACGTCATAATCTTTTATCCATGTTGTAGGCCTATGCTCAAGACAACTTGTGGCGTAGTCTATCTTTCAAGGTCTGTCTTTCTGGTTCAGTGTAGATTGTTTCCAATTGCTTAGCATGGATGAGAGAAAACAATGTGACACAGTTGGAAAGATCCAAACTTTGAGAAGGAGAAAATGATGTAAGCCTACCTAGTTTAGCAAGGTAGGACTGAAGAAAGGGAACATACTCAGACCTAAAATGCCTCATGAAAAGAGAACCGTTACTATGATGGACTCAAAGAGTGTGAAAGTGATTCTTTTGAAAGACTGAGGAAAGTGAAAAGACAAAAGGATGCAATAGAATAATCCAGTTTGAAGTCAAGGTTAGTTCCTGAAAATAGTGTGCAGATGTGCGGTTTAGGTCATAAATCTGCTCGTAGTGTTGCAAATGTTTGAATGGAGGACATCAGAGACTTTCAGGAGGTGGGTGGTTCATCCTCATGCAAGTCCTCAAGCTCCACTTCTCTACCAGTCTCTCCAATGCTTCCTTTTCTGAGAGACAGAAAAAGAGAGGAATTATGAATAATTTTATCTCAAATTAATTGAGAGATGACCATGGTTTCCTCCAGTAGTCAGTTTGACTATCTGAACAAAGTCTAGACCTCTTTACAGCTTATTCTGGTCAGGAACTACCCATGTAGACAGAAGAGTGGAATTGATTTGTAAAGTGACAAAAGAGTTTGTTTTGTTATTGCATTCCATTTAGAGTGAGTATGGCTAAAATCAATAATACAATAGTGATATTTCCATCCAATTTATGAATTTAATTTATGCACAAAATCGGAGTATAGCAAAAACAATCTGCAAATAAATCAGTGTTTCCATCCCATGTATTTAAAGTAGTCACTTCTGGGGAAATTGGCACAAAATAGAAATGAAAATAGAAGTTGAAGCTACTATGGCTCTTTTGTTAAATGTAATGAATAACTTAACATTTAGAGTGCCCAGTGAAATGTCAGCGAAAACATCTAAGAGAGTTCTTGGAGGTAATAACTGCCAATAATATTAATGACCATCTTTTGTAGCGGCATTTCAGAATAACTATAGGATCTTCTAAAATTCTACAGGAATAATTTAGGTGTTTCCATCATAGTTTATGCGCATGTCTTCTTATCGAATACAAATGTATTCACCTAAAATGAGCACATATGCATTTTATGTGCATTTTCTTTTATGTTTTATCCCAAAATTTACATGAAAATATGTGGATGGAAGTGTGGAATAAACTCAATTCAAACAATGAAAAGGTTATATTGAAAACCCAGATGAAATTAGCAGAAAATGTCTGTATACATTGACAAAACTTTGTCTAAAATTCAATAAGTATAGATTATTTTTATAGGCATACCTCTGAAAAAAACGCATATATACATCTGCACGTGAAAATATCCTGTTTACTTGCAACTCAAAAAAAAAAGAAAAAGTGTCTCAAACAAATCTCTGAATATTTTTCAAATAACTGATGTCACAAGTTCTTTCTTTAAAGGCAGCCCGGTACCTTGCAAACAATCATTTGTTTTCAGGAGGACTGGTTAAAAAACCTGAGCACCATGACTTGTTAAAATTGTGTAGCAGATAGCCAATAAGAATGGAACTTGTGATTTCAGTCAGCTGTTGTCATTTGTGTGCAATACGCATCAGACATTTAGTATTCAGTCAATGGGCCTGTTGTCTTGAGACTATACAGTGGTAAAATGTGAAAACAAAAAGGTTTTTAGAACACTGACACATTGAAACAATGATGGAGAACACAGAGATGAACATGAGTAGGTTCTCTGTACAGACAGCAGACATCCTTATAGACACAACAGCACACAGTGGCCTGAGAACCAAACATCATGGGATACAATAAGATATCAGGAGAGTACAGTTGGACTTTCCTAACAATATTATCCAGTACCTTCACTGAAATGACACACAAGGACAGGATGGGGGATGATTATACTCACACTTTCACTGAACCATGGAGTGAATGGAGAGGGGCAGGGAATTTGATACAGGGCTTGAGTGAAAAATGACAGTGACCACCTATCACTATAAGTTACCTTAATGAGGGCTGGAGTTTAAAAGAAGGACGGAATGGCCACGAGTCCCTGCAGCAGAAAGAGAGAGACAGAGAAAGTGGAGGAAATTGAGGAGAGCATCACAGCTCAGGGCTTTCAATGGGAAAGTGAGGTAAGTTTCAAACAGCTAAAGCCTGGTCATTACAGATTCTTCAGCATAGATTCCAGTTAAGTCATTGTTGGTAAGAACAGCAATTAAATAAACAGTTAAAGGAATAGTTCGCCCCAAAATGAAAATTCTGTCATTATTTTCTCACCCTCATGTCATTCTAAACCCAAATAACGCACTTTCTTATGTGGAACACATCAGGTGGACTTTTGAAGAATATCATGGCCACTCTTTTCCCTCTAACGAAAGTAAATGAGGACTGGGGCTGTAAAGCTCCAAATTAAAAAAATAAAAAACACCATTAAAGTATTATAAAAGTGGTCAATATGACTTGTGCACTATATTCCATGCCTTCCTCTTTTATTTTCTCACCTTTTCTCCCAAATTTTGCATGCCCAATTCCCAATGCAAAGTCCTCATGGTGGCGTAGTGACTTGCCACAATCCGGGTGGAAGAGGATGAATCTCAGTTGCCTCCGCATCTGAGACAGTCAATCCACACGTTTTATCACGTGGGTTGTTGAGTGCGTTACCGCGGAGATGTAGCGCATGTGGAGTCTCACGCTATTCTCTGTGGGATCCGCGCACAAGTCACCATGCGCCCCACCGAGAGCGAGAACCACATTATAGCGACCATGAGGAGATGAAGCGCATGTGGAGTCTCACGCTATTCTCCATGGTATCCATGCACAAGTCACCATGCGCAAGACACCATGCGCCCAACCAAGAGCGAGAACCACATTATAGCGACCACGAGGAGGTTAACCCAATGTGACTCTACCCACCCTAGCAACCAGGCCAATCGTTTGCTTAGGAAGCCTGACTGGAATCACTCAGGATGCCCTGGATTCAAACTTGCGACTCCAGATGTGTTAGTCAACGTCTTTAATGGCTGAGCTACCCAGGTCCCCACCTTCTGAAGTCTCAAGATTCCAGTTGGTCCAATTCGTGATCAAATTATTCAGACCAGCTGGCTAACCGGATCAAACGGAGTCATTGAAAAAATTCTACTCAAAAGAATAATTTGTTCACAAATTGGGCATCATTACTTCTCTGAACTATCATAAACACAGCAAAGAGAGCAGATATAAGGATTTTCAACAACAACTTGACAACAACAATCTAAGTCTGATTTTCACACAAAGCTGCCATATGGTTTAAGAAGACTAGGTTACTTTGTATGGGACACTTCTATGAAGTTTTTGTTTATTGACACCCCCACCCTTCAATTTATTTCATTATATGGAAAAGAGTAGCTAAGCTATTCTTAAAAAATGACCTTTTTTTGGTCCTTGGAAGAAAGCCAGTCATACGAGTTTGGAACGACATGACATTAGCCATGTCTCAACTCTCAGGCCAAATGAGGGCATGGTAGTGCGCATGCCAGAGCTAGTTGTATTTCCACTGTCACATCCCAGGACTTCATAGTGCATCCTCGGGGCTTCCTCTGGGCCAATGGTCTTTGGCCTGCTGATAACTCTTGGGTCAAAGAAGGTAAACGTGGGATTGAGGCGGGGTCATTGCAAAGTTTAGCTTTGAGTTTAGAGTCAGGCTGGAGTGTCAGCACCAAGATAATAATTTCCCAATTTTTAATATCTAGCTACCAGCTTACCTCAAAAGATCAACAGAGAATGTAGAATCATCAGTACTGGTAAGTTGATGAAATTATGGCTCAACTCAATATTTGGGCTGATGAAAATGTGCAATGTCAGATCGACGGAGTCTGCTGAAACGAAGAAGTGATTAAGTATATTGTCGCTCAACTTGCCAAGTTGTGTATCCAGCGCTCAACAGTACAGGTTCAGAAAAACTTAAGAGAGTTGCAGGTACAGTGAAAAATATGGGTTCGAGGGATAGCTAGTCTATAGAGTCTGATAGCTCAGCTTGAGTTTCCCTCTTGCTTATGAAATGGGTGGGGTGTGTGATGTTGCATCAGGCTGGGTTTTAGGGCAATGCTGCGGGGCTATTGGTCTGATGGTGGGAATGCATATCAATTTTGGTCTCACGATTTGAGGTCCGAGGCTATTGGCCCTAGGTGACCAGTTGATAGCCCTTGCTCGCACTGGCCCAATAATGGAAAAGTGGCTATTGTGTAAATAATGACATAATTTGTATGTGAATTGTGTCTTTACATGTCTACATCATACACAGGGTTCCCACAGTCATGGAAAACCTGGAAATATCAGGGAATTTTAAAATTGTGATTTCCAGGCCTGGAAAAATCATGGAAATTAGTAAAATCTTCAAAGTACAAATGTACAGTTGTTACAAATATATTTCTATTTATTATGCTCTGTCCTAAAATATTTAATCAGCCTGTTACACTGGATTAAAAACACATGGTGAATAATTTTAAATATAGGTAATCGTGTTATTTAGAATAACACAAGAACTTTTGTTGCGCACACATGTTCAAATGACATCAAAGTTCGGTTAGTTTGGATAATGTGAATGCTGTTTTCTGAACTTGGGTGCACACTTAGGAACCGCACCCATGTCCGCTTGAGAAGGTGGTCTGGGGTATGGTTCATGTGAACTCCAGTATGGTTCACTGCTGATTTAAACGCAATCTTCCTAAATCAAGAAGTGAAACGCTAGTGATGATGTATTCGCATCTTTGCAGGCTCCCGATAGCAATTATTATGGTATAATGCATTTCTCATACCTGCTTGTGTCCAAATAAATCCCCTTCATAGAGCAGCTAACATTTTTCAGAGAGCAACTCGCATCTCTTGCAACGTATCCGCAGGCTTGTAGCAGACGAATTTTCATCACATTATTGCACATGCAATGTATCAGCAGGAGACAAACACAAGTGTTGTTCTGTGTATGTAAAGTTGTGGTGGTAAATCCAAAGAGATGAATACTTGAATAGAGTTCTTTAATAGAGTTCGGACCCAAATAATATGATGTAAACAGAGACCAGCAATCGAATCAAGTGTGAAAGCATCCTTAGAGACAATGATATGCCGCTAATCCCCTCGCATTTTAAGATTCACGCAATCTGTTCGTATGGATACAATTTTAAATAATATGTTTTCTGTTGAAGTTTTATCAAACAATGGTGTGTGTTTTTTTTTTTTTTTTTTTTACTAATTTGCGATTATGTGATTTCGGTGGCATTTTCAGAATGAAATGCTAAATGTTTGGGCATGGAAATTAGCTTTCAAGTCATGGAAAAGTTGGGAACCCTGTATACAACATTCAAGTCAAGGGCTACAATAAAAGTTTGTGAAATACAAACACAATACAAAGTACAATTTATGAAAGTAGCTCTACTCTGATAATTGATGATAAGAGATCACAGTCAGATATACAACTTTACTGTCAGTCTAGTTTCAGTCCAGTCAAATACAGACAACATTAGTATCATGTCACTTGTTAAGAGAGAAGCATACACCCCAAATATTTTTAAATGCCACAAATATTTGTCCAGCATTCACCCTGTGTTTGACAAATACCAACAGCAAATTTTATAAACCAACCCCAGTCTGAGCTTCATTAGCATTTTATTAGGTTACCCACACTTAACCTGTGCTTTCCATGTGTAAAAATGAGAGATCTTATTAAGGCATGAAAAAAATGTGTAAAAGTGTAAAAATGCACAGCCACATTTTCATCACAGCCAATAAATGTCTAGCGTTGTGGAAATTTCTGGTCCCAGGCTGTCTGTTCAGTGATCTGTATGGCTTAATAACGAGTCCTATCCAGGCATGATACAACTTTCCAGCATTCAGGAATTTCTCTGTCTACACTGACAGCAAAATGTTACACGAAACGACAAAATCCCAGCCAATAAGACCACATTTGATGGTTATTATATACAGCTATGGATCAGCATTTTGGACCAATGAGATTTGACTGTAGGTAGGGAAACCAATCATGATGTGATGCATCAATAGTAACCAAGTGACAAAGTTCTGTATCAGGAGGCAGATCATATGAGCTTCTCTTTTGCACTCCCACTGGTCTTCGAAGCATTGTATCACTGTTTAATTTCATAGATAGTTCATAGTACATAGTTCAACTGTTGCCAATGGTTGCTGTCACTCATGACCAGGCGCACACGGAATCTGCTCAAGCAAAAGTATGCAGAACAATTACACAGATTTACACAGAATTAGAACACCCATCATTCATAAAGATCACCCATCCCTTGTGCGTTCAATTACATAAAATGTTGGCTTATTTGATTATTCCTTTAGCTTACAATAAATGTGTTGTGGTTTCAGCTCAGTTTAAAGGGTTAGTTCAACCAAAAATGAAAATTCTCTCATAATTTGCTCACCCTCATGCCATCCCACATGTGTATGATTTCCTTCTTCTGCAGGCCAATATATAACTCATTTTTCACTGTACACCTTGATTTCAAGCTCAATTACACTTCCTAGAGTGACATCTAGCACTCTGCACATGCGTCAAGCTCTAGGGAGTGATATCATGACTGTGCTAAGATACTTCAATGGCAAGATGTACAGTAAAAAAAAAAAAAAAAAAAGTTATATTTTGGTCTGTTTCTCATCCAAAATCGATTAGATTTCTTCAGAATACATGATTAAACTACTGGAGTTGTACAGAATACTTTTATGCTAACTTTATCTCCTTTTTGGAACTTCAAAGGCCTGATCACCATTTTCTTGCATTGTATGGACTCACAGAGTTGAGATATTCTTCTAAAAATATTTTGTATTCAGCAGAAGAAACAAAGTCATACACATTTGGGATGGCATGAGGGTGAGAAAATGATGAGAGGATTTTAGTTTTTGGGTGAACTATTCCTTTAACACATTATCATTATAACCCTGCTTATATCCAAAGTCTTTTTTGCAAGTCAGTCCATTTGGCAGCCATCTTTGTAATGCTCTTGGACAGGCTAGGCAGCTATTTTTAAAAAAGCAGCAAACAAGTGCAGCTCCTATCTACTAGAATGGGAAAAGACTGAAATTTCCTAAAATGTTGGTCAAGATTACGATCAAAGAACATATTTCAAATCAGCAGTAATATCTGACAATGTAGGTATCATAAATTGTGCTTCTTTAACTCCGATTACGCTAAAATCACAATTTTCCTGGCTTGTACAGCTAATGCGCATGCGTGTTCTCAAGTTGATTGACAGGTGATGTCTGTATCTAAAAGGTGATTGGCTCTTTTACCTGTAAGGTGGGACTACCTTTTAACTACATCCATTGACTGTTGGGTGTTCCAATTTCTCACATTCATTTTAAAAGAAGTGGCCTGTCTCTGCTAAATAGTCTGTTATGTCACCTCAAATCACCAACTCGATCACTGAAAATGAATGACTTACAATCTTGTTATTGCTGAATATCGCAGTCAGTCAGTATGTTTACATGTACTATGAAAGTTTGATTTCAGTCGGACTAAATCAATAATTAGCTTTTTAAAATGTCATGTAAATGATTTAGTCTGACTAAAATTGTGCAACAGACCTAGATAATACGTTTGTAGCCCATTTTCATCCAGCATGTATAAGTACATATTAATCAAACCACAAATAACCTTGCATATGTGCACATGCTCCGAAAGACCGAGGTGATGCGCAATGTGTTTACCTGTTCTTCCCTAAGCTTGCATCCATCCATCAAATATTTGATTACTCATTGTGCCATACTTGGAGAGACAGGTGAAGACTGTAACTTGACAATGTAAAAACATGCTGTAGCTCAATTATAACTGCGCATGTAAACGTACTGAGACTGAACACCCCTTGTGAATCCTTCTTCACGTAGAAGAGGATTTATCACTTGTCACTTTATTGTGTCAAGCCTGATTTGAGCTGCTTTGCCTTGAAAGGAAAGATAATTTCAGAGGCCTGGGAATACACAGACAAACTGAACATCTTAACCGCCAAAGTGAGAGAAATAAATAAGGAAAGAGGCAGATGGAGAAATAATGTACCATAATGAATGCGACTTTGATGAGTTTTGAGAAAATACTGCTTGCTGACACAGAGGGACAATTGCAGTCAATTGAGTGTACATGAATGCTTCAGATAGGGAGGGACAGAGTGTGTGTTCTGCATCTATGTGTATATGTTTAGATGAGAAAGGTTAATGTTAAGGGTGCAGCAGGTAGTGTATTCAACCCAACACTGAATTATGGATGATATGTAAATAAGCACTGCCGACAGTTAGAGATTTAAAGGGATGGAAGGCCCTCCATATCTCCATTGTAGAAATTCTAGAACTCAGAAGGAACAAATAAGTGGCAAATGACTACTAAAAAATTATGGAGGTAAATTAAAATATAAACAACTGCCTCCTGGTAAAGGAGTCATTGGTCTGCTGAGTCACTGCATTGATTAAATCTAATTTCCAGTCAAAACATGTATAGGCCTTACCAGGTTTGTTTACAGATAATCAAATGACTAGCTGTCTTGATTGGACAAAATGTGCAATCACTGTGGATGACACATCTGAACAAACAAAGAGCCCTCAGCACAACTTTAAAATATTTGCAAGGCCTTCGGTTGTATCTGCAATGCATAGAGAAATCATTTGAAAGTATATATTGATTTAGGGCGCTCAGCAGAAAGGAGACCCTCTACTGATTCTGACAGGCATATAACAGGCAGCACACAGAGAGGAAAAGTACTGTCCTTGGACAAAACCCCCTCTAATGTGGGAGAAACAGCAGAGTGGAGACAGAAGTGACATAACGGAGACACTTACTGTCAGTCTAGTGGGCAGAAATATTGTAAGGCTGCAAGTGAAGAACAGCAAAAAGCCTCTTTGAGAATAACTGTCATGGAAGGAATGATGCAAAGTACAACATCCAGAGAAACTGACAGTGGAATTGTTGTGACCTTTGTTGTGACCTTTGTTTAAACAAGATAGATCAAAATCAATAAAAAAAGAAAGAAATAAAGAGAGAGGGAGAGAGAGAGAGAGAGAGAGAGAGAGAGAGAGAGAGAGAGAGAGAGAGAGAGAGAGAGAGAGAAAAGAAAGAAATATGAAACAAAAAGATCAACATACAGGCAAGGCTGTCTAAAACCATCTTCCTCTTGAGTCTCTTCTTGCTTGAAAATCTTGTATACTGTAAATGATTGAAAATGAAATCTAAATGATTGATAATGGAATTGGAGTAGGACTTCTTCACAGGGCACTGCAGAGGAGAAAGTTCTAGACAGAAAAATCTTGTGAAAACATCAAGTCCCAGAGCTTTTAATGCAGCACTCACATACTGCAAGACAAAGACCGGCTGAATCATGCTACTATGGAAACGTATGTCGTCTGCAGGAGAAGTAATGGGTGACTATTAGCACACTTTCCTGTTCAAACAGATAGACATGATATTTGAAATAACCTTAAATGTGAGAGAGAAAATTAAGAGAAAGAGAAGTGATGTTTCATAGATTTCAGCCTCTTAAAAAAGGCTTGTGGGGAAAGGGAGAGTCATTTGGATTTGTGCAGCAATATAGATACACATTTCCACAAATGTAATTTGTCTGTTTGGGTAGTTCATAGACAAACAAGTGTGTTTGGAACACTTACATGAGCAGACTGCCTGGTGCAGACATGGATCTCTCCTCTCTTCTGCTGGGAAACTCAAATGGATTCCCGAAGGAACGCTTCCTTAACATGGCTTTGACCAATATCTACAGTAGCACATAAATTAAAGGATAGATATATTTTACTTTGATATATTGTACAGAACAGGGCATGTGGTATTCCAGCTGTTCAGTTCAGCTGTTGAACCCAATTGGTTTCCTCTGGATTTTCCAATGTGCTTTTATTATAGTGGTTTTTGATTTAGAAGTAAAATAAGACCAGTGATATTGCTTACTTTTTCCAAACATTTTCTCACATTTAATTCTACAGCATAAACTACACAATGTACACAGAATTTTAAAGTAATTGTGTGCTGTTAAAATCCTTATTTGCTAACAAGTTTCAATATAAGGTCTTTTATGTGCAAGCATGTCCATTCACATCCTTGCGTTTGTTGTTTATTTTGTAGAGCAAAACGTGCCAGTGTCTTTATTAATAGCAAACCGCTATTCTAAAAACCCACTGGAAATTCCTGAGGCTTCTTTTAAAAATAATTTTAGGGTTTTAGGACCACAAACTGAACAGCTTTATACAACTTAATTAAAAAATTAGGCTTGGGTTCGATGCCTTTTTCACAAATCAACAATCAGAACATTTTCCAGATGATTATATTAGATATGTCACAGCATTTTTTCAGATATAAATAGGGCTGCTTATTGCACAGTAGTCTTTGTCTCTTCAAACGTATTTCTAAACACAACTTTGGTAAAGCGTGACTGGCAGGGTAAATTAAAGAGGGTCGCACACCAGTCGAATCTGGTGGATGACATGTTTCTTAATTTCAGAACAATAATTTTTTATGAAGGTATGCACACTCGTCATCTCTGGAGGCTGCTTAAAGCTAATTCTGCAGTGCCATGGAGCTGTATCTTTTATTTAGCCTACAAAAAGTAATTTCAGTTATAAGTATGTATTTTTGTGGTTTGACAGCTTGAATGATATCTCTTCAAGGCTACATAAAGAGAAATTTCATAATAATTTCTAATTGTTCAGGTTGTGCAGTTTCATGCTAACCTGTAAACTCATCAACGTCACTTGTTCATTCTTGAAGACGTGGAGAAACCTTTGTAACATTTCTGTGTACAGTGACTAGATCCACAGTTTAGACCATCTTTGCCTTGTCCTACCTGCGAATGGCTTCAAGGCTTCTAATTTAAATATTGGCTAATGTTAATATATCAATGTTTCAAAAACATATTGATAAAATAATGTGCCGATCAATAATTGATATATTGATATTTTATGACATGCCTAGAAAAAAATTCAACATGTACAAATACAAAATAGATGGGGAAAAAAAGGTCAGCAAAAAAATGCTTTTTTGTCAATTTCCTTGAAAATTATGGTGTGATGGACATCAAGGAAAAGTTAACAGTTCAGTGGCAAGGTCAGTTGATGTGGTAGGGTTTTACTTATTTAGTGTGAGATCAAATGGGTCTTAACATACTTATGCAAGCACTTATTGAGAGCATTGAGGTGTATTATACACTAAGGGCAAGGGCAAGGTTGAAGTGTTCATGTAATTATAGTTCAATAGCACATGTTCATGTGTTTTTTAAACACAGAAACCTTTTCGTTTTCTTGTTTGTTATAGAGTCTCTGTTACATATGAGAAGTACACACACATTTAAAAGACAGACACAATTTTTCACGTACCACAGCAGACAGGCTGGGGACAAACTTTACAGAGTTCTGCACTTCTTCTTCAGTGACTTCCACAACAGTACAATGCTCTTCTTCTAAAGGCATTGGGTCTGCCCCATTCTGAGTTACCCAGGGGTCCACCTGTAAACACAAACACAAACGTGCTGTAATTTTCAAAAGGCCCAAAAGTCTGAGTCTACTAGTTAAAATGCTTCTATTGCTTCTATAATTAATGCCTCTATAATTGTATTATTTAATTTATTTTAATTTAAACTGGCATGAACTCCACAGTTTTGTGGAAAACCTGATGATTCCTGTCATACCAGCATGATTTGTCAATGTTACAAAGAAAATTTTTTGACATTGGTAACATGGTCAATGTTACAAATTCACTCAAATTTTAGGGCCCTATGTGTAAAGCACTAGCGTTAATCGAAGCACTATGCCATAAGTCATAAGCGCGAAGTCAGTGGTCATGGTCATTCATTTTTTGTATTTATGTACAAGTATGCGCTAAATCTAGGCACAAGTGGGTTTGGCAAAATCACATGCATCTTTTATGCATTAACTACTTCCCTGTTGAATGTCCAGCATATATTTATGACAGTGACACACTATTTTATACACATAGAAAATATGATTCTCGTAAAATGTTTAATGTATTCTGTTAAATTATAGAGAATGTAAGTATTCATCTACTGACCAAAAAATCCTGGCTAGTATTAACAGCGATTGTACTGGAAAGCACTTCACTTCTAAATTTTTTATTAATGTATTGAAATTTGTAATTGAAACTAAAATTAAACCAAAGCATTTTCTAAATTCAAATTACACTTCAAACGAAACAAATACATAATCAAAATAATTAAGTTATCAAAATAAAATAAAAAATCATACCAAATCCAAACAGTTACCCTCTACAACTTCACCTGCCTCTTTTGCAGTCACTAAAAAATACTTTATGAAAACAGGTAGAAAAATACCAATACAAACTAGATCATAAATACAATTGTAAGTATAAACACAATAATAATAATAGAAAATAACAAAATTCCATTTTTTTTTCTTCTTAAAACTGCTATGACAGAGATTTTCAGGGACTTACACTTAATGTTCCACTATATATTAAGAGTCTGAAAATTAACTTTATTACCACCTGCAGGTGGAATCTCCAAACTGCAAATGTAGAAACTGAATTTGGACTTTGCGCTGAGATAAGATGTGGTATTGAAACGTCTTAGCGCAATGACCAATTTCTCAGAAGAATATCAAATTGAGCTTTGCATAACTTAATTTGCAGCACATTCAGAAAATATTCAGACCCTTTCATTTTTCAAATTTTATGTTGCAGCCTTATGCTAAAATGCTTAAAATTATAATTTTTTCAAATCAATCTACACTCCATTCCCCATAACGACAAAGCAAAAAACAGATTTTTGATAACTTGATAAACTGAAATATCACATTGACATAAGTATTCAGACCTTTTGCTATGACACTTGAAATTTAGCTCAGGTGCATCCCATTTCTCTGGATCATCTTTGAGATGTTTCTACACTTTAATTACAGTTCACGCCTATGTATGAAAGAAAAGATTTCTGGCGGAATGCCATGTGTTCAATTGGCAATGTCAATATCCCCTTTTATAAGATTATTTGGGGGTTTCTGATTCTTTAATTTTCCTTTTGTACTTTTTAAGATGATTGTTTTATATGCTATTGAGATCCAGGGCAAAGACGGAAACAAAAATTAAAGAGAAACAAAGCAGACGAAAATAAGACAATATGGATGAAAAAGAAGCTACTGAACTCCTGAAGTCATTAAAAGAAGAAATAGTGGAATTTAGAAGAGAATTTCAAGGTTTTTCCAAGGATACTAAACAAGAAATCAGCGAGTTAAGACTGGATTAAAGGAGTTAAAAGGAACTGTTGGAGATATGAAAGGGAGAATACAACAGGCGGAGGAACGAGTTGCAGAGGTGGAGGAAAGACAGCAGCTTTCAACATAAGCTTTAAGTTTTCTTCTACACCAAAACAGAATGCTGCGGGTAAGGACTGATTATTTAGAAAATAAATCTTGTCAAAATAATACACGATCTACTGGATAAAAGAAGGAAGCGAGGAAAACGACATTGTGGGATGTGTTGAAAGACTTTTGAAAGAGGCCTGTGGAATCACTGAACAGCCAACCATAGCACAAGCGCACCGCATCAATTCAAGGAAATTACCCATTGAAACATCACAACCAAGATCCATTGTGGTCAGATATTTGACATGGAACATGAAGCAATGAGTTTTGCAGGCTGTATGGGCAAAGAGAGAGATAACATATGAGGGGAATAGAGTATACTTCGATCAGGATTTCTCAGCAAAAAATCCTAGAACAATGGAATTAATTTGGATGGATGTGCCAAAAGCTTCAAGAAAAACATATTAAGTCCCACTTTCGATACTCAGAAAAACAGAAAATATTTTGGATGGAAGGCCAGCAGACATATGACAGCATAAGACAGTTGTTAAGGAACACAACAAACATTTCCTGGAGGAGATTGAAAGAACGAACAGGAATTCCAACGATTGTTGGAGACCACAGGATGGACTAAAATTCAATGGACTCATCAGGGAAATTCAGAGGAGCAGGAGTACTTTCTAAATACCTTGGAGAGAGAAAATGAGTGATAAAATAAATAAGGTATACTGATTTAATTTGAATGATGTTGAGGAAGAAAGGAGTGGAATGAAACGTCTATAATTTAATAAGGGTTAAAAAGTTTAAATTGCCCCTTAAACCTGTTATTTACGAGCCGTTCGCAGATTCTGTACAAAGTGACGTCACTTTGTACAGGCCCTGCCCACGACTGTTAATGGACACTGCAGCACTTGTACACCAATGAATAAATAACATTACGCAACATGTTTGTTTGTGTGTTTTGTCTCGTTATAGCACACAGCGTATGTTGTAACAGTATTGTGTGTGTGTGTGTGTGTTGCTCATCCATTGTTGCAAAACTGCTTAAAAAACTCTATAACAAATAAATTAATTTATCAAATAACCATTCGGAAACTTCCTGGTTCAATCTCAAAGTTGTTACTTCTGACGTCTCTCCCTCATCAGTGTCTGACTCCGGTTCAAACATATAAGGCTGAGCACCACATATTTTCGCTGTCAGTCATATTGCTTATGATGTCTGGTTATCGAAGCAGAGATGTCAAAACTCCACCCTATTCTGGATACTGTGGTACAAGCTCATTTACATTTAAAGACACAAACACACAAAATACAGCTCGTTTTTATTCCCACCCCAAAATTGACATTTTCAACATGGTATAATAAACGATCTGTAGGGTATTTTGAGCTGAAATGTCACAGACACATTCTGGGGAGACCAAAGATTTAAATTACATCTTGTGAAAAGGGGCATAATAAGTGCCCTTTAAGAGAGAAGTTTTAAAAAAATTTTTTTTACAAGAAACAGCGATGAGATCCCCAGCCCACCGAAATGCACACCTTCCCCACCCCGACTACGCCTCGATATCCTGTCCATGAATATCACAAACAGGATTGGTGACAAAGCACAGCCTTGGCGGAGACCAACTCCCACATGGAACGAACATGACTTCGTGCCGAGGACCCGGACAAAGCTCTCACTTTAGACGTACAGGGATTGGATCGCCCTAAGAAGGGACCCCCCCACCTCATACTCCCGCAGCACCTCCCACAGTCTCTCCTGGGGGACCCGGTCATACGCCTTCTCCAGATCCACAAAACACACGTAGACCGGATGGCCATACTCCCAGGCCCCCTCCAGGATCCTTGCGAGAGTAAAGATCTGGTCCGTCATTCCACAGCCAGGACGGAACCCGCATTGTTCCTCTTCAATCCGAGGTTCGACAATCGGCCGAACCCTCCTCTCCAGCACCTTGGAGTAAACTTTACCAGGGAGGCGGAGATGTGTGATACCCCTGTAGTTGGCACACACTCTCTGGTCCCCCTTTTTGAAGAGGGGAACCACCACCCGTTCTGCCACTCCTTAGGCACTGTCCCAGATTTCCACACAATGTTGAAGAGGCGTGTCATCCATGACAGCCCCTCCGCATCCAAAACTTTCAGCATTTCTGGTCGGATCTCATCAATCCCAGGGGCTTTGCCGAATTGTTTGTCTAACTCAGTGACCTCCCCCAGGGAAATAGAATCTGATCCCCCATCAGCCTCCGGCTCTGCCTCTAGCATAGAGGGCAATTTGGGATTCAGGAGTTCTTCAAAGTGTTCCTTCCACCGCCCAATAACCTCCTCGGTTGAGGTCAACAGCGTCCCATTTTTGCTGTATACAGCTTGGATGGTTCCCCGTTTCCCCCTCCTAAGGTGGCGGACGGTTTTCCAAAAGCACTTTGGTGCGGACCGAAAGTCCTCCATGGCTTCTTTGAACTTTTCCCACACCCACTGCTTTGCCTCCCTCACGGCCAAGGTCGAGATCACTGCTTTTTGCAGATGATGTAGTCTTCATGTCATCATCGGTCCGTGACCTGGGTGAGGGGGACAATGGAGCGGGAGGTTGGCCGGAGAATCGGGGTAGCGGGGGCGGTATTGCACTCACTCTATTGCACCGTTGTCACGAAAAGAGAGCTGAGCCAGAAGGCAAAGCTCTCGATCTACCGGTTAATTTTTGTTCCTACCCTCACCTATGGTCATGAAGGCTGGATCATGACCAAAAGAACTAGGTCGCGAGTACAAGAGGCCGAAATGGGCTTCCTCAGAAGGGTGGCGGGCTTCTCTCTTAGAGATAGGGTGAGGAGCTCAGTCATCCGTGAGGAGCTCGGAGTAGAGCCGCTGCTCCTTTGCGTCGAAAGGAGTCAGTTGAGGTGGTTTGGGCATCTGGTAAGGATGCCCCCCGGGCGCCTCCCTAGGGAGGTGTTTCAGGCACGTCCAGCTGGGAGGAGGCCTCGGGAAAGACCCAGGACTAGGTGGAGACATTACATCTCCACACTGACCTGGGAATGCCTCAGGGTCCCCCAGTCAGAGCTGGTTAATGTGGCTCGGGATAGGGAAGTTTGGGGCCCCCTGCTGGAGCTGCTGCCCCCACGACCTGACTTCGGATAAGCGGTTGAAGATGGATGGATGGATGAATATTTTATGTTATAAGGTCTCACAGCTGAAAATGCATATCAGAGCAAAAACCAAACTATGAGGTCAAATAACTACTTGCAGAGCTCAGAGACAGAACTGTGTTGAGGCACTTCTGGGGATCAGATCTGGGGAAGGAACAAAATTTATTCAGCTGCATTGAAGGTTGCCAAGAGCACAGTGGCCTCCATAATTCTTTATTGAAAGAAGTTTCGAACAACCAGGACTCTTCCTAGAGCTGCTGTATGGCCAAACTGACCAATCGGGGGAGAAGGGCATTGGTAAGAGAGGTGACCAAGAACCTGATGGTCACTCTGGTTGAGCTTCAGAGATCATGTGTGGAGATGAGAGAAATTTGCAGAAGGACAACCATTACGGCAACACTCCACCAATCTGGACTTTATGGGAAAGTGGCCAGAAAGCAAAAAAGCACCTAAAGGACTCTCAGTCTGTGAGAAACAAGATTCTCTGGTCTGATGCATCATGTACAGAGGAAACCAGACACCACTCATCACCTGTGCAATACCATCCCAACGGTTAAGCATGGTGGTGGTAGCATCATGCTATGGGGTGTTTTTCAGCGGCAGGAACTGGGGGACTGGTCAGGGTTGAAGGAAAGCTGAATGCAGCACAACACAGATATCCTTAACAGGACAATGACCCCAAGTACAGAGCCAAGACAATGCAAAGGTGGCTTAGGGACAACTCTGTGAATGTTCTTGAGTGGCCCAGCCAGAGCCCAGATTTGAACCCAATCGAAAATCTCTGGAGAGATCTGAAAATGGCTGTCCACCGATGGTCCCCATCCAACCTGACAAAGCTTGAGAGGATCTACAGAGACAAACAGCCCAAATCCAGGTGAGCAAAGCTTGTCACATCATACCCAAAAAGACTTGAGGCTGTAATCGCTGCTAAAGGTGCTACAACTAAGTACTGAGTTAAGGGTCTGAATACTTATGTCAATCTGATATTTCAGTTTTTTCATTGTAATAAATGTGCAAAGTTATCAAAAATCTGGTTTTTGGAGTTCCGGTTGGGTGATGAGAGAATAGGACACATTCACTGGTAGCTCTCACAGGTCTTATATGTAAAACGACATTTAAAACAAAGCCAGGTTTTATTAAGAGCCAACTGTATAAGCACCAGAAGTATTTTGTAAGCTTAGAAACTATGTTATTTAAACTGAAAATGCCAACAAAAAGAGGAAATGCAAAGACAGGTACAACGGAGGAGGATCCCGATATAAGTGCACAGACCTCAGACAGCCAGGAGGTGCTAACTGCGATAGTAACATTAGACATTGAGCTATCCCGGGTAAAATCAGAAATATGCAACAAAATTGAAGAGAAGATTGCTGATGTGAAGGTCAATTAGCTGAATTAAAAGCCGAAAATTACTCAGCTGTCATTACTTTAAAAGAGCAAATAGAAACTCAGAATGAAAAACTGATGGAAATAGCTCAATCGGCCACGAACACCTCAAATACTGTGGCAGAGTTGTAAAGCAAAGTTGAACACTTGTCTAAACAAGCTGAGCAACTGTCTGAGAAATGCCTGGATTTAAAGGGTCATTCGAAGAGGCAAAACCTGAGAATTACCAGTGTGAGGGAGGGGAAGGAGAGTGGGCAAAAGACAAGAGACTTTGTGACACAGGTACTTAAAAATGTGCTGGGTCTGGTAGAAATTCTGGTGATAGACCGAGCCTACAGAGCCTTGCAGACACGTTCAGGAGTTGATGAGCCACCACGACACCTGATTGTGAGAATACACTACTGTCATATACTTGAACATATACTTCAGAAGGTCGCAGGCAACAGGAATCTGAAAAATGGAGATGACCGGATCCAGATATTCCGAGACATGACACCGATCGTGGTTAAACGCCATGCAGCCTTCACCCCAGTCAGGAATTTGCTTCGGAGTAAACTGGGAGTGAATCTTAGGCTTCTCTATCCCACCAAGCTGAGAGTGACACATAATGACATGGAAGCAGTGTTTACCGACATTGACATTTTAAATTTGCACTTTTTAGAGAGCTCAATTAAATATTCTAATTATATTTTGGTTGCATTTGAGGGCAAGAAAATCGTATTTGATTGTGTAAAATAGGGATATAATATCGGAATATCGATCACAGGGCCCTGAATCGAATAAAATCGAAATTGAATCGCGGCAGACTTTGAAGTATCTGCCGATATCGGATCGCAGGCCAAGAGAATCTATGTATCGTGATGAAACATCCAATTTACACCCCAATAATTGCTATCGGTTTGTATTCTACGATGTTGAAAATTGAGATGTACTTGTTACATCTGCATTTCTATCCCTGACAGAATTACTTAATTACTATCTGTCTGGATTCTGAAACTGGCTTTGCCCCCCCCCCCCCTTTTTTTTTCTCTCTCTCTTACAGCACTTATAGAGCTACCATTATAGGAATAATGGAGTCAGAGATTAAGACATTGTACTTAGGAGGTTGTATATTTTATTGTTGTTCGGATATGTGTGTTCATGGGGACTTTTCCCTCACAAGTTCAACTAGCTCAGGTTAAAATGTGGTTGTTATATGTTTTCTTGACAGTGTTTATTTGGGTGGGGTGGGGGAATGTTCTACACAGGACTGCAAAGACTCTTGCAGTTGGGATGAAGCCAAAAGTAACTAAAATATTCTGGAATGTTAATACAAGAGTGCCTTGCTAAAAGGAAAAAGGTGGAAGAAGTGGTCTACTGTACTTGATATGAGAATGGGTTTAATGAGCCAGTGAAAAGAGGGCAGGTATTATCTTATTTAAAGGCACTACAAGAAGATTTAATTTTCCTAAAGGAAACCAATCTGAAAAATGATGGCCATAATAAGCTTAAGTGTAGATGGATAAGACAGATATTCCATTTCAAATTTTCTGTGAAGGGTAGAGGCATGGCCATAATGATTCGGAAGGGAGTTCCTATCAGACATCAATCTATAATAGTGGATAAGAATGGGAGGTATGTTATGGTAATGGGGGAATTTCACTCCACTCCAATGACATAGCTGTATACACTCACCTAAAGGATTATTAGGAACACCATACTAATACTGTGTTTGACCCCCTTTCGCCTTCAGAACTGCCTTAATTCTACGTGGCATTGATTCAACAAGGTGCTGAAAGCATTCTTTAGAAATGTTGGCCCATATTGATAGGATAGCATCTTGCAGTTGATGGAGATTTGTGGGATGCACATCCAGGGCACGAAGCTCCCGTTCCACCACATCCCAAAGATGCTCTATTGGGTTGAGATCTGGTGACTGTGGGGGCCATTTTAGTACAGTGAACTCATTGTCATGTTCAAGAAACCAATTTGAAATGATTCGAGCTTTGTGACATGGTGCATTATCCTGCTGGAAGTAGCCATCAGAGGATGGGTACATGGTGGCCATAAAGGGATGGACATGGTCAGAAACAATGCTCAGGTAGGCCGTGGCATTTAAACGATGCCCAATTGGCACTAAGGGGCCTAAAGTGTGCCAAGAAAACATCCCCCACACCATTACACCACCACCAGCAGCCTGCACAGTGGTAACAAGGCATGATGGATCCATGTTCTCATTCTGTTTACGCCAAATTCTGACTCTACCATCTGAATGTCTCAACAGAAATCGAGACTCATCAGACCAGGCAACATTTTTCCAGTCTTCAACTGTCCAATTTTGGTGAGCTCTTGCAAATTGTAGCCTCTTTTTCCTATTTGTAGTGGAGATGAGTGGCACCCGGTGGGGTCTTCTGCTGTTGTAGCCCATCTGCCTCAAGGTTGTGCGTGTTGTGGCTTCACAAATGCTTTGCTGCATACCTCGGTTGTAACGAGTGGTTATTTCAGTCAAATTTGCTCTTCTATCAGCTTGAATCAGTCGGCCCATTCTCCTCTGACCTCTAGCATCAACAAGGCATTTTCGCCTACAGGACTGCCGCATACTGGATGTTTTTCCCTTTTCACACCATTCTTTGTAAACCCTAGAAATGGTTGTGGGTGAAAATCCCAGTAACTGAGCAGACTGTGAAATACTCAGACCGGCCCGTCTGGCACCAACAACCATGCCACGCTCAAAATTGCTTAAATCACCTTTCTTTCCCATTCTGACATTCAGTTTGGAGTTCAGGAGATTGTCTTGACCAAGACCACACCCCTAAATGCATTGAAGCAACTGCCATGTGATTGGTTGATTAGTTAATTGCATTAATGAGAAATTGAACAGGTGTTCCTAATAATCCTTTAGGTGAGTGTATATACAGGCTGAACTATGACGATCCAGATTTTTTCAGGGTGGTTTTAGGATTAATATCAGATATATCAAATACTAATTTAATCATTAGGGGTGATTTTAATATGGTGTTAGACCCATATTTAGATAAGTCCTCTTCCCATAAGGTAACATATACAAATGCAAGTAGTCTCATAAAAACATATATGGATAATATGAATTTGTGTGATGTGTGGAGGATTCTAAATCCAACAGGGAGGGAATACACCTTTCACTCTAGGGTGCATAATGACTACTCTGGGATTTATTATTTCCTAGTGGATGGGAAAATTCTACCGCTTATTCATAACACAAAATACCATAACATTATCATCTCTGATCATTGTCCCATCTCATTTAAATGAATGGATGTGACTCAACCGAAGTGAAAAGAAATTGGAGATTTGACCCCCAACTTCTTAATAATCCAAAGTTATATGAATATCTGAAACTAACGATAATGACGATACTTCTTATATATTATTGTGGGAAACTTTTAAAGCTTACATGAGGGGTTGCATAATTTCCTTCCAGTCATCTTAGAAAAGATGTGATGAAGCTGAACAACTTGAATTAGAAAAGAGAATAAGCCAACTAGAAACTGAGAATAGCCAACAACCCTCTATAGAAACATACAACAAACTTACTTCATTTAAGTATAAGCTTAATCAAATACTCTCTATGAAAATCAGCAGAGCATCTACGTTTGCGAAGAAGAAATATTTTGAATTCGGTGATATGCCACTCAAATAATTGGCTAGACAGCTACACAAAATAGAAAGTAACCAAAATATCCACAAAATAAAATCGGAAACATTTCTAGACTCATGTAATCTAATGACACTGAGTTAGCAGGACCATAGTGGTCTAAATACTGAAATTTCATGTGAAGAAATAATAAGATCAATTGGCTCATTGAAAAATGGGAAAGTCTGGGTCCAGATGGATTAGGAAATGAGTTATACAAAAAAATTTAGGGGTCTATTAGCCCCCATCTACTCAAATACTTAACAAGCGAAACAAGATGGTACATTAACCCAAACATTGAAGCAAGCTATTATTATCTTAATTCCAAAGAAATGGAATGATCTATAGCCCTGTCTCTCTACTAAATACAGACCAAAAAATCTTGGCCAAAACACTAGCTAGAAGTCACAATTTTTTAATGGATAAATTTGTGCATAAGATCAAATGAGGTCTGTCCCTGGAAAGAACTCCTTTCAAAACCTCAGGTGCCTATTTAATATCACGTATTCCTCTAGAATTCCAAACGACTTCATTGTACTGAGTCTAGATGCTGAAAAGTCGTTTGACCAAGTTGAATGGCCGTACCTCTATGCAGTACAGGAAAAGTTTCAGATGGGCAAAGAATTTATTTAATGGATCAGGCTAATGTATTACAATCCAACAGCAAGGATACTCACAAATAAAACACTGTCTCCCCAGTTTTGGCTTTACAGGGATACTAGACAGGGGTGTGTGCTTAGCCCCTTAATGTTCGCTTTAGCATTGGAACTACTTGCAGAGGAGATTCATTGTCATCCTGATATACATGGATACAAAATGGAATATACGGTTAATAAGATTTCCCTGTACACGGATGACATCTTGTTATATGTGTTCCAACCTCAGACTACCATCCCAGCAATTCTAACTGCAATTGATTAATTTTGGCACCTTTTATGGATATAGGGTTAATTGGGTTAAAATACAAGGTGATATATGGGATGAGAGTCTAGGTTACATTCACACATTCCATAAATGTATGTCACTGTTTAATACAGTTTAAAATATTACATAAGTTGCATTACTTTATGGAAAAATTACATAAAATATTTCCAATGGTCTCTCCTTTGTGTGAGAAATGCTACTCAGAGGAAGGTAATTTACTTCACATTTTGCTCTCTGTCCCAAAATACAAGACTATTGGTCAGATATCCTCGCTTTTTTATCAAAGATATAGAAGGTTCAGATAGACGCAGTTCCTATTTTAATAATTCTGGGGGTATCGTATGTTGTAAGGGTACTAAACGTGGCACAACAGTGCATTCTGCATATGGCCTCATCACCACGAAAAAAATAATTTTATTAATTTGGAAAAAGAAAGAAGCTCCAACACTGAAACTATGGCTTACAGAACTTGTAGACACACTCCATCTTGAGAGAATCAGATTTGTATTAAAGACAAGCTAAAAGATTTTGAGAAAATTTGGCAACATTTAGTCTCTCATCTCGCAGAAGGAACCGATTCTTGAATGCAGCTCGGGTTGGGGGGTTATGTATTTTTCCCCTATTTTTTTAATCTTCCTTTGTTGTTGTGGTGTTTTTTTTGTTATGTGAAAAAGAAGCATACCAACATCATGCCTTGTCATCTTAGAAAATTTTGCTTCAAAATAAAAACATTTGAAATTAAAAATCTGTTTTTTGCTTTATCATTATGGGGTATGGAGTGTAGATTGATAAAAAAAGCATTTTAGCATAAGGCTGCAATAAAACAAAATGAATAATTTCCGAATGCACTGTACATACAATACAGCAACAGATAATAAAATATATATATTTTATTGAAGCAAAAAAGTTATCCAATACCTACCGAATATCACCCATGTGAAAAACTAACTGCCCCCATAAACTTAATAGCTGGTTGTGCAATCTTTAGCAGCAACAACTGCAACCAAATGCTTCCGATAATAGGAGATCAGTCTTTCAACAATGCTGTGGGGAAATTTGGCCCACTCTTCTTTGCAGAACTACTTTAGTTCAGCCAAATTGGAGGGTTTTCAAGCAAGAACTGCCTGATTAAGGTCTTGCCACAGCATCTCAATCAGGTTCAGGTCAGGACTTTGACTAGGCCACTCCAAAACTTTAACTTAGCTTCTTTTGAGCCGTTCAGAGGTGGACTTACTCATATGCGTTGGATCACTGTCTTGCTGCATAATCCAGTTGCACTTGAGCTTCAACTCACAGACTGATGACCGGACATTCTCCATTAGGATTTTCTGATCAGAAATCATGTTTCCCTCAATTATTACAAGTCGCACTGGCTCTGAAGCATCCCCAAACCATCACCAATACCATGCTTGATGTTCTTTTTGTGACATTCTGTGTTTGATTTATTCCAGATGTAATGGGACCCTTGTCTTCCAAACAGTTCCACTTTCGACTCATCAGTTCACAGAACAGTCTTCCAAAAGGTTTGAGGTGTTTTGGCAAAATGTTCTTCTGGGTTAGCAGTTATTTTCACCTCACCACTCTTCATTGGATGCCATTTTTGGCCAGTGTGATACTGGAGTCATAAACAGTGACCTTTATTAATGCGTGAGAGGCCTGCAGCTCCTTGGATGTTGTCCTTGGCTTTTTGTGACGTTCTGGTCGTAGCTGTGCTCTTGGAAGAATTTTGGAAGGCCGGCCACTTCTGGGAAGGTTGACTACAGTGCCAAGTTTTCTCCATTTGAAGATAATGGCTCTCACTGTGATTCTTTGGAGTCCCAGAGCCTTTGAAATAGCTTCGTAACCCTTCCCACACTGATGTATTTCAATCACCATTTTCCTCATAATTTCTGGAATTTCTTTCAACCTTGGCATAGTGTGCTACGTAGTGAGACCTTGTAGCCAACTTCATGCTGCTGAAAAAGATGGGGAAAAAAAAAAAAAAAAAAAAAAAAATTTAATTATAATTTTTCTCATCAGCAAGAACGACGAGTCAGCATACAGAGAGGAGGTGCAGCGGCTAACGGACTGGTGTAGAGCCAACAACCTGTCCCTGAATGTCGACAAAACAAAAGAGATGGTTGTTGACTTTAGGAGAGCACAAGGTGAACACTCCCCGCTGAACATCGACGGCTCCTCTGTGGAGATCGTCAAGAGCACCAAATTCCTTGGTGTTCACCTGGCGGAGAACCTCACCTGGTCCCTCAACACCAGCTCTATCACAAAGAAAGCCCAGCAGCATCTCTTCTTTCTTCAAAGGCTGAGGAAAGCACATCTCCCACCCCCCATCCTCACTACATTCTATAGAGGGACTATTGAGAGCATCCTGAGCAGCTGCATCACTGCCTAGTTTGGGACTTGCACTGTTTCGAACCACAAAGCCCTGCAGAGGATAGTGAGAACAGCTGAGAAGATCATCGGGGTCTCTCTTCCCTCCATCAAAGACATTTATATAAAACACTGTATCTGCAAAGCCAACAGCATTGTGGATGACCCCGCACACCCCTCACACAAACTCTTTACCCGCCTGCCGTCTGGCAAGATGTACTGAAGCATTCGGGCCCTCACGGCCAGACTGTGTAACAGCTTCTTCCCCCAAGCCATCAGACTCCTCAATATTCAGAGACTGGTTTGACACACACACACGTGTCCTGAGTTGCACTTTAATAACTGCAACTTTATAACTGTCTGCTACCTCAATAACTGCTATGTGCATAGAACAATATATCATAGTATGTTATGTTTACATTTGGCATTTTTAGTAACTGTCATCTTTTTGCATTACTGTATACTGGTCGGCGCTGCACTGTCTATCACTGTGTCTATTGTAATGTTCATTGTTAGTCATTGTACTGTCCCGTACTTTTGCACACGTTTTTGCACTGCACTTTATATAGGTATTATATAGATATTTTTATATAGGTATTTTTATTTAGTCTGTGTAGTCTCATGTGGTTCTGTGTTTGTCCTATGTTGTTTTATGTAGCACCATGGTCCTGGAGGAACGTTGTCTCGTTTCACTGTGTACTGTACTATCTGTATATGGTTGAAACGACAGTAAAAAACACTTGACTTGACTTGAATTTAAAAACTGTATGTTTTTGTGTTTTCTCAGATTGATTGTTAAAATTTTTGAAACAATTTAGGCATGAGATATACACAAAAAACCCCAGAAGAAATCAGGATGGGGACAAATACTTTTTCACAGCACTGTACTATTGTTCATTGTTCATTGTTCATGTTAGTTTATAGTGCATTAACTAAAGTTAACAAATATAACTTTTGATTTGAAAAATTTATGAGGCTGTTTTCCCCTCAAAATCTAATCTAATTAAAATTCCGGATTTTCAATGTGGATTTTCGGACCACACGGTAAAAGGAATACAACTCATCCAAACTCATCCAAACCCATCCATCCATCCATAAATGGATCAAAGCAAATCATATTTTTGTCCTACAAACAGAAAGTTAGTAACAAGAATATGAGGATAGAGCTTCTGAGTTAATGTAGAGTGTGCAACTCTGATTAAAGTGTGCTCTGGGTATCAATGTTTTAATAGAACATTTTCTGGGTAACGACATGCAGCCAGGAGTCTCTGACAACCAAGCGTGTGTGTGCTAATTATCCACATATACTGTCAGACGGCGACAGCAGATGGAAGTTTCCAGAACAGAACCAAAATGTCCTTCCATGGTAATTAGCTGTGTTTCTGTCCAAACACAAGTCTGGTAGATGCTTCAAAAACTATATCAAATTGTTATATTTTATTAAACACTATCCTTGAAAATGGCTCACTGATGGTCTTTGATAGAAACACTGCTACCATTGTGAGCCTGCAGACTATGACAATGAGACTCCCTTGGAAATGTTCTTGAAACATTCCTTTTATATATATTGAAAATAATTTCAATTTAAATCTGTTATACAGAAGAGAACTGAGTCATTTCTGCAGTAGTTTTGTCAAGGAAAGAGTGCCTGGTGATAAGTTTTTTTGCATTAATTAATAACCCTAGTCAGGACAAAAAGATAAAGTACAGAGGTTCGTTTCTGTGTAAATTGATTCACTTCTAAATTAATCTTCAGAGTTCAGATGATGAAGGTGAGAGGGATTACTTGTCAATCTCTATTTCAGAAATGCCCCTTTTCATCTTTTGTAGACTTACTTTGATCTCAAGTATGGTGATCCTGGTGTCTGGGTTTTTGTCCAGCATTTGTAAAATCAGGTTCTGCAGCTCCTTGCTGACAGCTGGCCTGAAATATCACACAAACACAAACCAAACAGCTGAAGCAGTAGAACATCTGATGGTACTGCTTGACAATGAAAGCATGGTTTAACAATAGGTAAGAAACACTGTGCAGACAGAAGAAAACTGTTCTAAAAATGCATACTGTATGTGTGTCATACTACTTCTGTAAACATAATGGGTGCTGAAGAAATAACCTGGAGTAAACTGAGAAGCAAATGAGGCTGTATGTAGGTGAATGAACTTTAGAACTCTCCTTACATAAACAAAGACATCTAGGAAGTAACCACTCCAATAATTTTAGGAGTCATTAGGCTGAAAAAGTAGCCTCACTTCTGTGGGTTACTTTTTTATGCTTCTGTAAAGTAGAACACATAATGGTGGAGTACAGTAGAGTAGCGTACAGTAGAGCAGAGTAGTGTACAATATAGTAGAGCCAAGTAAATTAGCATAGAGAATAACCCTAACATGTATACCTCAGGTCTTAAGTGAGTTCCTGAGACCTCATTCCACCCCCTCTACATCATTCATGTTTTGGAAGTATGCCCACACCTCTTTAGTATTCCTTAACCTTTCTCTTGTGACTAGTGTAACAATAAAAAACAAACAAAATTAAAAATATATACATTTTCTAAAGAGTACAAGATCATTGGTGACTCAAGATATGCAATAGTGTTATTTATTTGCACTTACAGAAATCATATTTATATAAGTTTACTGTCAAATTACCGTATATTTATTTACTTGGAATGAGAACTATATTCATACAAATGTCATACTATATGTCGGTTTTCTGTGCAATGATAAATAACCAGTATCCCATTTGCATGTACACATTCAGTATATTTTATCCATGCAATTTTTTCCTCAAGGTGGTGCTGTTGTTTCAGTTATTAACTTGATTACAAGTTATACATTATACACTATATACTTATACATTTTACATTGCTATTTGATGAAGAAGCAACATGGAAGTAAACTATAGCATGTATAAAACATGCTTTTGGGTGTACTACTGGGTGCGTTTACATGCACTGACTTAGTACGGCTGAAATCGCACCTGTCCAGTTTTTGCAAAATCAAACTAACTGACCTAGATAATGTGCTTTTAGATCGTTCCGCCTAGCATGTACCCGTCAATCATGCAGCAATAGGCCTCGGATGCACATGCTCCGAAAAGCTGAGGTGCTGCGCAATGTGTATTTAACCCGGAAGTCGAACGCAACACAAAGCAGAGAAGAAAAGGAGCAAGAACAACACATCTCTCTGCCTATTCCCTTTGAAGATTTTACCATCCGATGTGAGAGATCTGAAGGGCTGAAAAGTGTGGTGAGGCTGATTTATATCGTTTGTAACAAGGAACACATGGAATGATAGAAATGTTCATTTTTGGATGGATTAGCAGGCTGTAAACCAATCACAACTGTTGTGCCTCTAATTACTATACTATTGTCCACTAACTAATACTCCTATCTGTCTGCAATAGAAACTCTCATATACAAGTAAATTTATATCCCCCAACAATGATCTTTGCAGTAGAAATAAATGTCTTTCTTAAATAAAACAAGTATAAAAAAACGTTTTCATGATCTTATGTTGACTACTTTCACACAAAAGTATTCAATAAAAGAGGGTAACAGATGCATAGTATGGCCTAGGTTAGCATGCTAGTGTTAGTGCCACCAATCCAGGATGTAAACATGACAAATTACACATTATCTATTGCATATATATATATCTTTCAATTTTCATTGAGTGGTTATAACAACTTCTATTACTGATCTCATGTGGATTCCATTCATAGAATGAGGCAGAAAGCATTATATTTATTGAATGTGCAGCCTGAAGCAAATGACAGGTACAGATACAGAAAATACCCAGACAACACACCTATAAAAATACCCAGCGATCAGTAGGGAAATATAGACAAACCATATATTTTCTTAATCGTCTATTTATTCATAACATCTCTCCTCAGTCTAACCATTATTATTACACTTTACACAGAGATGAAAGTAAAGCAGAGCAGAGCATGTATAGTTAGAACAATCCAGGAGTGTCAAAATAGTGTCAGCTTCTGCCTTTGGACATCACCATATGCACAACGGATAACCTAAATTTGATCTGCACCAAAATCAACGCATAAAGAATGTAAGAAATGCATGTGGTTGTTGTGTAGGTTTTGCATGGGTTTGATTTCCAAGGAACACACATACTGGGAAAATATAAGCTTGCTGCTTTGGATAAAAGCATCTGCCAAATGTGCGAATGCAATGTACAGTAAATGTAAACCATTCATCGCCCAACTGCATAGAAGACAACTGACATTTTCTCTCTCTATGTGCTCTCTGTCTTCCTGCAGGACAGCAAATATGTCATACACAGCCAGGGGGACTTACATCTCGGGGAACTCCACCAGCTTACTCTTGATCTTATTGTGAAGTGCCAGTATGTACTCATCAATAAATGGGCACTGAAGGACAAGGAAGAAAAATAAAGGGTGGGAAAAAGATCAAAGTCATAAATCACACAAGTGTCACTGCTGTAGAACACCGTTCTGTATATTGATCATTCTGAAACGTAATCTCAAATAAAAGGGTTACAGATATCACTCAGTAACACAGCAGTAGCAGTCTGAACTCTTGTCTTTCTATATTCTACATCAGCAGACTTACCTTCCCATACACAAAACAATAGAGAGTCACTCCCATAGCCCATACATCCAGAGCCTGCAACACAACACATGGACTTCTGTTAATGTGAAGTCATGCGGGAGGGCTTCTGCTTTAGGTAAATAATACATCAAAACTAACAAATTATATTCATAGCGTTAAACAATAAAACATGCAGCTTTGAGATATGTTTTCTTAGAATTGAGCCAAGAAGTCAGCGTGTGACGTTTCAATCTTCTATTAGTCATGCATCCTCTCGTAATATGGATTGCAAGTCAGAGTTCACCAAACTTGAACTTTCGATATACAGTGTAGTACAACATTTCTTTGCATAAGGTGGCATTTCCAGTCTCCCTTTTTCAGAGGCATTTGAATGAGAATGAATGGAGTGCGAAGCGTAGCGTGACCACCCCTATTATTATTCTGACCTTAAAAGGTGAACTGTGTACATTTTTCAGTTTTAAAGGCTTATATCACCCAAAGCACTCGTATTATTTAAAACAAGAAAAAAAATCTGCCAATGGGGTAAGCAAAATAAGCTTGTTTTCCTTTTGAATTAAGTTTATTTTGCATTCCGAATTGGCAGAATTTTTTTTCTTGTTTTAAGTCTAAAGTTCACAAATTTTGTCAGATTTATCTTAAAACAAGACTTAATATCTTAGCCCATTTTCACTGACAAGTAAATAAATCACGTTTTAAGAATGTTTATATACTTTTACAGGAAAACAAGACAAAAATACTTGTCTTGAAAATCAGTTTTTGCAGTGAACATGTCATATGGACCACTTTTAAGGTACATTTATAGTGATTTTTTTTTGTCATTTGGAGCTTGAAAGTCCTAGTCCTCATTCATTTTCATTATATGGAAAAGAGTGCCCATGATATTTTTAAAACTTTTCCAGTTTACCTTTCCACTGAAGCTCTTGCGATTGTCTGATAGCGTCTCTGGGGCCATGAAAGCAGGAGTGCCAGCAGTGCTAGACAACAAGGCATCATTACCCTCAAACTGGTTACTGACTCCAAAATCAGCAATCTTGACATGACCATCATCTCCCAGCAACAAATTAGATGGCTTAATATCCCTGTGAACAATCTTCTGATAGTGCACTGAGCAAAAAAGAGAACATAGCGAAGAAATAATAAGAAACAAACAACTTTTTAAATTCAGGAATCTTTTGTTTTTACACATTTGTAAGTATATCGTGCATACATGTGAATGAAAAATAACAATGTGGAGCTATGCTTTACTGATAATTGGCTTCAAAACCCCAAATTTGATCAGACTGACTTAAATAAGATAAACATAACTCATTTATCTTTTAGAGTTCTTTTGAAGAAGTCTGAAGAAGTTTCAGAAGCTTTTTAAAGAAATAGTTCACCAAATTCATTTATTCACCCTCATGCTTTTTCAAACCAATGACTTTCTTTCTTCCAAGGAACAGAAAAATGGTGATTACTTGAAAATTATCTGATGAATATCCTGGCCACTCATTCACTTTCATTGTATGGAAAAGAATGGACAGAAAATTCTTCAAAAATTCACCTTTTGTGTTCTACAGGTGTGGAATGACATGAGGGTGGTTAAATGATGATATAATTTTCATTTTTGGGTAAACATGTCAGACACATTGCACAATGTCTCGTTCCCTCCCTCAGGGAACGGAGGTTACAACAGTAACCGTGACGTTCCCTTTCTGTCACTCACTCGACGTGTCGAATTAAGTGACACAAGGTGTCCCATTCAAAAGTGCCATGCGCTAGGCTGTGTTACGCGAACTGCTGACACAGGTGCAAGCAGGCTGCTGCGGGCTAGAAGCAACTGTATCGGCTTCACGTAACCCTCCCCAACGCTCCCAGAAAAGGTGTCATATAAAGACCTTAGGTTCGCAGACAGGGAGGACCGTACCGCGGAAAATACATCACACCCGGTCGGTTGTTCCACATTACCAAGTTCTACCGGCTCGGACCTGACAAAACACGGGATGAGACCAACTCAACCCTTAGATTGTAAAATATTGCAAAGTTATTGGGTGTTGCCCAGCCCGCTGCTCTGCAGATGTCTGCTAGGGAGGTGCTGTTGGCCAGTGCAAACGAGGATGCCACACTTCTCGTCGAGTGTGCTCGAACCCGCAAGGGGGCCCAGTAAGCTAATCTCTGCTTGGAGATGGCACTTCCCTTTCCAGCGTCCACCAAAGCAGACAAAGAGCTGCTCAGAACAACTAAAGCCCTGCGTGCGGTCCAAATAGATACACAAAGCACCTACCGGACACAGCAACGAAAGGGCTGGGTCTGCCTCCTCCCGGGGCAGTGCTTGCAGGTTTACGACCTGATCCGTAATGATCGTGAGCTTTTTCACGATCCGTAGCCCGGTCGTGAAAAAGCACTTTATTAGCAGAGACCACGACCCTTACTTCATCATACCCAAGAAAGGTGGTGGGTTACGACCAATCTTGGACTTGCGAGTTCTCAACCGGGCCTCACACAAATTCCAGTTCAAAATGCTCACGTAGAGATGGATTCTAACCTGCATTTGAGAGATAGATTGGTTCGTGGCAGTAGACCTGAAGGACGCGTCATCCAATTCCGGGGACTCCGGCTGAATGGCGGATGGCCACGAGGCGAGAACATGACCATGTTCTTGTCAGCCGCCCCCCGCGTCACTACTTCTTCCCACGGGATTGAGGACGACCCGGCTGGCGATGAAGGCAATTTCGTGTGAATGCTGCCCAGGTACACGAGGCAGCGTCTGTGGCCGTCGGTCTTGGAGAGATATCGACCGCATCCAGGAAGTACACAGAGGCGAAAAGGAATCTTTAAAAGACGTGTCCTGAAAAGGACGTTCAACTCCTGTTTATTGCTCTTTAATGAGTGAAAACTGAAAATCTTTTAGAGAAATTCAAACTCTTTTAAGGATGGGAAAACACTCTTTCAGGCAGTGAAAGCACTGACGAAGCGCCCAGGGGCGTGGACTGCACGGTGTGTAGAGAGAGAGAACGCTGCTGGAAATGCACCGTAAGATCCAACAGCAGTGCTTCGTGCAAACAGAGGTGAGTGGAACAGTGGTGAACTTCAGCTTGCTGTTGCACAACCACTCGGCTCCAAAGAAAAATTCTGACTGACAGACGCAAGCCCGCTTCCCTTTATACCCGTATGTCCGGGGGCAGGACATGCAAATTCTGTCTGCCAATTTCTCTTTGGCCTTTTCTCAAGTTCAGAGGTATGCGAGGCTCCCAAGGAAGACACCTTGTTTCACTTCATTCGACACAACGTCGAGTGAGTGACAGAAGGGGAACAACTTTGCGCTCCCTCTCTCTCTCTCGCTCTCATCTCACACACACTCACACACTGACTAGCACACATACATACGCACGTGCAAACACGCACACAAACACGCATGCACATTGAGACTCAAGTCATGACCAAAAAACAGATCTGCAACCCCGGGACTTGACCAATAAAACTGTTTTTTAATTACCTATGTGCAAGTCAGTGGCATAGCCAGTATATTAAAGATTATTCTTTGACTTCAAATATATATATTTATAAAATAGTTTTAAAATGCATGAATTCTGATATCTGTGTAAAATAACTTTTTGAATGTACTGCGTCTCTGTTTTAAAGCAAAATTTGGTTAAAAAATTTGGGTGAAAACTTGGACCATCCATTTTTATTGAGGCACAAATGTGATTTCCAGGCTATGACCTTGGGGCAAGTGTTTCAATGTATTTAGCCATAATCAGAGTCATTTGAAAGCACCCTCATGCTCCCCCTCTCTCAACTATACTCTTACACATGGACACACATTTTTTTTTCCACACATACTCGAGAGCCTGACACATAGCGATCTTAACAAACCCAGGCAACTTAATAAAACAGTTGTATAGCAATAGGAAATCTATATACAAGAATGACGACACTCAGAAGTATACTTAAACTTGTTTGTGCTGACGAGAGCTGAAAACAGGTAATCCAACACGCAATCTCTGTTTTCTTGTATTCTTTCTCTTAACTTAAACAAACGACACACATGACGGTCAGCTGACTGTAAATATCTCTCTCCACCTTCCGCAGTTGGCCTTTATCCCTCTTGGAGGCTTAATTAGCCTGATAATGGATCGGGTGTGTATAATCACGACCCGGCCCCGCCCTCCACCCTGTCACATTCCTCCCTCATTCTCTCAGACTGGGGAGCCCCCGGCATGACGTATACCACCCCCCCCCCCCCCCCTCCCCTCTTTTCACTGCAAAATTTAAAAGAGAGGGAAAAGGCCAACGCGGAAAAAAAAAACTCCCCGGTTCTCTGATGCACCGTAGCGTGGTCCTCGATCCCACCTCCACCCTCTCAGGCGGACGGCAGCCGCTCATTCCCGGGCAGACCGGAGTCAGGCCTACAACTCCCGGCGTTCACGGAGACTCGTAGGGACACTCCTCCACCCCTGGCAGCGGCCCTACCACACCAGGCAGTCGGGGAGTCAATTCCCTCCTCCCCTCGAGGACAGTGGCCATCTCGACCCCTCCATTGGGGGATGGCAGGGCACTCCTCCGCCCCTGGCAGTGGCTCCATCACTCCAGGTGGTCGTGGAGTCCAGTCACCAATAACCTCGCAGACGGCCTACTCCATCTCCCGGCAGACGGCAGTGGCACTCACCTGGGTGGACGGCAGTGTCGAGGACTCCGCGACGGGCATCCCTCCTCCTTCCCGTGTTTCTGCACCAGTGTAAAGGGATGGAAAGGGAAAGGAGGAGGCAAGATCCGGCTTGACAATATAATAATTGACAATATAGTTTAATGAAAAACTTAAACAAACGACACACATGACGGTCAGCTGACCATAAACGATCTCTCTCTCGTCGCACCATCTTCTGCATTCGGCCTTTATCCCTCTCTGAGGCTTAATTAGCTTGATAAGGGACTGGGTCTGCCCTGTCACCAGCGACTTTAGGCAGCAACAGCCAATAGGAGACGTGTCAGTGGACCACGTCATTCGTCTCCTAGTCGAGAGCAGGCAATACAGAGAATAGGATCATGTTTTTTGCATACAGGAGGCAGGTGTTTGAGAGGGTGTGGTGCTAAGAATGTATTGCTGATGGCTGTAACCTTATTAGTAAAAAATTTGGCATCTGCTGTCTGTGAGGTGTCAGGAGGTGGAGGGGGAGGACAGAGAAGTTTGTTGAATGTTCTAAATAAGTTGCGAGTGTCTGTGGTGCTGATGATCTTGTCCTGGTAATAGGAAGTTTTTGGTCTCTAAACTTCTCTCCAACCACCCCACTACCTGTTCCCTTGACCCCATTCCTTCCCACCTTCTCCAAGCCATATCTCCGTCCATCCTACCTGCACTCACACACATAATTAACACATCTCTACTTACAGGTATTTTTTCCACTACATTTAAGCTGGCTCGAGTAACCCTGCTGCTTAAAAACCTGCATTTAACCCCACACAAGTAGAACGATACAGACCTGTCTCTCTCATCCCATTCATGGCGAAAACACTTTAAAGGGCAGTTTTCAATCAGATCTCTATCGATCTCTCGCAGAACAAGCTGCTGTATGACAATCAGTCAGGCTTCAAAAGTGGACACTCAACTGAGACTATCCTGCTGTCTGTCACTGAATTGCTAAGACAGGCAAGAGCTGGATCCAGATCATCCATCCTGACACTACTGGACCTTTCTCCAGCCTTTGACACAGTCAACCATCAGATCCTACTCTCCACACTAGGCATCTCAGGAACTGTGCTTGATTGGTTTAATTCCTATCTCTCAGGTATGTCCTTCAAGGTAGCCTGGAAAGGTGAGGTGTCCAAGTCACATCCGCTGCTTACTGGGGTTCAAGGCTCAAATTCAAGGCTCTGATGCTGGCATACAGAACAGTCACTGGGACTGCTCCAGCATACCTAAAATCATTTCTGCAAAATTTTGTTCCCACCAAAAGCCTGAGGTCAGCAAATGAGTGGCGCCTTGTACTAACACAAAGAGGCAACAAAACACTTTCTCTGACATTCGGTTTCACTGTACCACGTTGGTGGAATGACCTTCCCAACTCCATACGTGAAGCAGACTCACTCTCTGACTTTCCACTAGAACTTAACCATTTACTCATTAATTTTTTGTATATATATATATTCTTGTTGCACTCTAATTTGTCTTGGATACTACTATTCTGATGCTAGTGAAACTTTCTAATGCAGTCTCCTTGATGTATTATTCCTCTTTTGTAAATCTCTAAAGTGTCTGCCTAAAGAATAAATGTAATATAAATGTGGATGCAGGCTCTGATTGCTCTAGACCTGCATATTAAAAGCAGATTACTTAAATCATCTCTGATATTTGGTTTTGGTGTGGCTTTGAGTGAGTTAGAAGGAGCTCTCTAACGTAGGCATAAATTCTGCTTTATGCCTACGTTATGTGAGCTCACTGAGCTTTAATAGTGCAACTTTAATTGCACCTTTACACTGAGTTTATTCTTTACAAAGAAAACTATGACAATTGAATTTAAATTCAGGACACAGCACTATTCAAGAGCATTTAGTGCCTGCTTAACATAGATTGCAGGTAGTTAATGAACAAGATGCAGGTTTTTGCACTAAAATACTGCATGCAAAAGTAGTGCAACTGTTTCGAAAGTGAATTTGGCACTCACCATATGAATTCAATGACTGTGTGAGCATTACTGCAGGTGAGATTTACATAACGACCAATCACAAATTCCACATAACACAAAACAGAGTATGAATGCATGCTCTGATTGCTTCATACTGTTTATAGATTACTCAAATCTTCTCTTATTCTTAGCTCTGGCTTCGAGTGAGTTAGACAGAGCTCCATGCCCCATTTTTAAACATACAAACCACAAATGAACAACACAGTGAGAGGAGTCCATTGTGAACACAGATTTATTTATGAATAATCATGTAAATGGTCTTTTGCCATCCAGACGGTTGCCAAAGCGAGTGTTGCTTGGTTGGTATGATTGAAATTAATTGATGAATGCAGAGTTTTCAATCAATGAGAGCGCAGAACAGACACTCTGCAATAAACTCAACTTAGCTGATTCTCCATTGTTCAGCTATAATAAGAGACATCTTTGTAACAGCTCCATCACGGCCCGGCCACGCCCTCCTCCTCGTCACAACATTATATAACCATTGCGATCAAGTTGCTGATGTCCCTTCCTGTTGCTGCTGGTGCCTAGCTTGAGTCTGTGTTTGCAGCCTGCTAGCATTTTAGTATTGCTTATCTATCTGTTTTCAGCATTTAACCTCGCGGCCTGCTGTATATTTTCGTCATTACAGCAGAAACAACTTAAAATACTCCGTTGAGGTCTTAAAATACCTACATTTTTGGGTATACAGATAAGTATAATACATCATTAGAGACTATAAAGGGTCTACTTTTATTTGTGTACACTCATAATAACAATGAAACATTGTGCTTTTGTAAAATAAAGAAATTAAAAAGGGTGAGCTTTCAGCAGGCTCTGGGTTTGAGAGCATTTATCTGAAACACGTCACAAAAATGTACTGAAACTCCGCGAATACTTATCACACAAACATGAAACATATGTCTAAAGAAAGCTTTAAATGTCTACTTTTTAATAAAACAATTCAAATTTAAAACAAATATTCTCCTGCAATGCAATCTGTTTGAAACAAAGCGATGTTCCGTTTTTACCGGTCCATCTAATTATCTGTAATGTGATCCCACCCACCAGCAGATATAATATAAATATGATATGTAATATGATATAAAAATAATATGAATGTTTAGAATATATTTTATCTAGTGTTTATGCTTCCTCATTATCATCAACAAAGCTTGTGCTTGCAAATATGTGTTCAGGTGTAAATGAGTAAAATGCACTTTAAATATGCCCATATTAGAAAATCAGCATATTATAATGATTTCTGAAGGATCATGTGACACTGAAGACTGCAGTAATGATGCTGAAAATTCAGCTTTGATCACAAATTGCATTTTACAGTATATTTAAATAGAAAACTGTTCTTTTAAATTGTAAAAAGAGTTCAGAATATCAATACTTTTTCTGTATATTGGATCAAATAAATCCAGTCTTGGTGAGCAGAAGAGACTTCTTTTAATAGTAGTGTAGGTCTAAAATTAAGTAAAGTCTTTATGTAAAGAAAATGTATAGTCAGATTAAAAAACTTAAAAATTGATTTTGATCATTAAGTCTCCTCACATTCATTCTCTTTCTGTCACATTCCTCACTGATAGGCCCAGGGGTGGGGTCATTGTCTCTCAGGTGTAAATCACCTTAATATTCATGATCATTCATGCCTCCTCGCATATTACCTTTCAACACTAAAATTGTCTTACAAAAGTTAAATTACTATATTGTTTTGTATGAATGAGTGATCAGGATGATTTTCACATCATTTTGTAGCAAAAACTTTAGGCTACAAGATCCAGTTCTCAAAAGTCTTGTGGACAAATGTTTAGTATGTGTTATATGGCCTTATTTCAGTGACTTAAAATTTTATTTTTTTCAAAAACCATGCATAAACGTTATTTTCTCAAAAATACAAACATGTACACACATGTTGCTCACATATTATTGTAGCCCTGTTTGTGCTGAATACATTGTTATCAGACTTTAGCCATTAATATGTTTTTAAGCAACTGAAAAAAGCACAAATGTCAAGGCATGTCGAAACTTCTCCAGGGCCCAAAATACCCTCAGACCCCAGAGGGTTAATCTGAGTGGTGGTGGTGGCATAGTGGGCTAAAGCACTAAACTGTTAAGCAGAAGATTGTCAGTTCGATCCCCACAGCCACCACCCATTGTGTCCTTGAGCAAGACACTTAACTCCAGGTTGCTCCGGGGGGATTGTCCCCGTAATAAGGGCTCTGTAAGTCGCTTTGGATAAAAGTGTCTGCCAAATGCATAAATGTAAATGTAATCTTTAATATCTGCCATTTTTCAGAGCACATCAAGTTTTCCCCCACATTATTCTCTTATCGTGATTCAACTGCATGCATTTTCCACGTGCATCTGCTTTCTATTTTTATTGTGATTAAACTTTATTATATATATATATATATATACAGTATATATGTTGTGCATTTTACTTTGTGCACCCCTTTTCACCTCTGTTACACAGATTTTTGCATCAATCTCAAAGCACCGCTTATCAAGAACAACCATAAGAACAATCAATTGCGTAAGGGATTCACATCGATCTCAGACCCTCGCTGCTCAGGAGCACCCAACAACAACAAACAATTGCACTACGTTATAGCGTCCGCTCATTTTATTGCTTCCTGCAGCAGCAAATGTTCAGGTAGTACATTTCTTTCGACTACTAAAGATAGCTTCACTAATAATCTTCCAGATCTTTCTCACACTCAGTAAGCTCCAAAGTCTAGAAGAACTTGATGAAATAACAGAAAATATAAATACATTCTTCTCTAGCACTATTGATAGTGTTGCCCCCCTTCGATTAAATAAGATTAAAGAAAAAAGCCCTGGATCATGGTACAATAACCACAACGCTCTCAACAGAGCAGCTTGGAAAATGGAGCGCAAATGGAACAATACAAAATTAGAGATATTTCGAGGTGCATGGAAGCATAGTGTCTGTAGCTACAGACAGGACAGAAAAAAAAAAAAGACTAAACTGACTAAAAACTGCCAGGTCAGCATATTTTAGCAAACTCATAGAAAATAACCTCAAAAACCATAGGGGCTTATTCAGTACCGTGACTAAGTTGGTTAGTAATAAAGCCTCCACTGAACCAGATATTCCGTCGCAGCATCATAGTAATGAATTCATTAATTTCTTTACTGATAAAATGTAAATAATCTGAAATAAAATTGGAATTATTCAATCATCGGTCACAGTACATCAGAAAACAGTGTCTCATAATTTTCCACACGTGAAACTTCCAATCATGTCAAATCAAATCAAATCAAATCAAATCACTTTATTGTCACACTACTGTGTACATGAGTGCAACAGTAGGTGAAAGTCTTGTGTGCAGTTCCGAGCAACATTGCAGTAATGACAGTGACGAGACATAAACCACTTTACAATAAACAACATATTTACACAGCACAATTTACATAACAAATGTACACATAATTACACAACAATTTACAAATCAAATGTACACAATACACACAATGTAGAATACACATACACTAGATAAGGGTATATAATAATATATATACACTATGTCAAATCGCTGTCATAGGTCATTAAGAGCTAACAAAACTTATCAAAACATCAAAGGCCACAACATGTATGTTATATCCAATACCAACTAAGCTCTTAAAAGAGGTATTCCTTGTAATCTCAGAACCTCTTCATAATATTATTAACTCTTCGCTATCCTTAGGTCATGTCCCAAGAAATTTTAAAATGGCAGTCATCAAACATCTTATTAGGAAGCCACAACTAGAACATACTAGAAAAGGTACCGTCCTTCCAATTATGTTAATTTCTACAGAGAAATAGTATATATGAACAATTTCAGTCAGGATTTAGGCCACACCACAGTATAGAGACTTCACTTATCAGAGTTACTAATGACTTGCTCTTATCATCTGATCACGGCTGCATTTATCTTCTAATGCTTTTAGATCTTAGTGCTGCCTTCAACATAATAGATCATGATATTCTTTTGAATAGGCTAGATTCAAAAGTTGGCATTTGTGGACTTGCATTAGCATGGTTTAGGTCCTATTTAGCAGACCACTACCTGTAAGTCTGTGTAAGTGAGGAATAGTCAAATAAAACAAAAGTTTATGAAGTGCCACAGTGATCAGTTTTAGGCCCTCTGCTTTTCTCCTTATATATGCTTCCCCTGGGAGATATAATCAGGAATTATGGAATAGGTTTTCACTGTTATGATACCCAGCTTTATATTTCTTCAAAACCTGAACAAATTTGATATTTTGACCAGCCGGATCCAGCACCATTCCTGCTTGGTGTCGGACTCCACTGCTACATGTCTCTTAAATGCAGCCAGTACCAGCCAGCCCTCACTTCAGTCTAGGGCTGCACGTTTTCAAGTTTTTCATTAACCGTTAACCGAGGCCCTTAACGGTTAATACTCGGTTAACCATAGTGTGCGCCAGGGATGGAAATTAACTTTTTTGTCCACCGGCCACTGTGGATTTCAAAATCTACCAGCCACTTTCTTGTTTTTAACCGACAATGTGTAACTGCATGTGAAAATTAATACTACAAGATCTACAATACTTAAGCCGTTTATTTAATCTCAAGTCTCAATGAAATACTGGCATTTTCTCTTTCTCTCTTATAGCCTACACACACAATCCATGAACTGATATTCATTTCAGTTCGCATACGAGGAAAACACAATGTTACGGACGTGAGCGCTCTGAAAGCGGCACTGAAAGATGCTTTAAAACTTCCACAGAGACATCAAACAGAAAGCACAAAACCTTTCTTTAAAGTGAATTTCGTTTTGTATTAATTGTGTCTTAATTTTAATCAATGTTTCATCAACCAATTGCCTGGATTTAATAAATAAGAATTAAATATAGCAGACGATATAATCACAAAGCGGAGGCGCCGGCGCGTGAACGGCGCGTGAACTGGAGCTCGTCTCATAAATGAACCGAAACTCAGTGTATAAGGTAGCCTTGCCTCACAAATAATTCAAAACTAAAGAAAACAGACACAGACTGCTCTCTGCTTATGTAATCCGTAAGAAATGTGCATTTCTCTCTGGTGCGTTACTGCGAAGACCGCGAGTCAGCATCGTCAACTTCATCTTTGCAAATGACACGGACAAAGAAAAGACTTGTTTATTAATAAATAATTAAAATATCTCCTTGCTATATTTTACATATTCATAATCATTACTTTTGCCGGTTCTTTGTGACAGATTTTAGTAGCTTTATTGGCGCGTCACCGCACCCACCAGAATAGCCCTGTTTTTTTGTTAAGGATTTGTTTTCTGTGTGTGTGATTCATTTAATGGAAAGCACATTCACTGAGTTGTCTTGCTAATCAGTGTCTCCTCGTTTATTCAAAATAATTTGTCCTTTAACAGACGAACGTCGCATGATGCTATTTTTATTTACCCGCCACGGTGGCCGGTAGGTGAAGCGAGTTTACCCGCCACAACACAAAATCACCCGCATTTGGCTGGTGCTAATTTCCATCCCTGGTGTGCCCGGGTGTTGGCTGTTGAGATGGTACAACAACGAGGTTGTACTTGAAGTATATCTAAGCACTGCATTGCAATACTTGCATTTTGCCCCGTCATTCTCGATTTTAAAGTGCTCCCACGCTGTGCTTTTCTTTGCCCGCTTCAAAACTGGTCAAGACAGTGTTGCCAGATTAGAAATGTTGAAGTATCGTACCAAAACCTCAAAATGATCGTTTTTTTAAAAAAATTATCGTACACAAACCAAACGCATAAAATATAGTTATTTTCCAACAATTTTATTTTCCAAATAATTTTACAGCCAATTTGAACAAGCTGTAGGCTATAATACGCTCACATTAACTGGAGGAAGTCTGAATAACTTTTTTTTCCAAAGTGCAAAAGATATGCCGAAAAAAAGTGCACAAAAAAGATTCAAATTCGATCTCTAAGTCGCTGTCATCATCGGATGCCACATCCACTTGTGCTGTGTTGGCAGAATCCTTTTACGGTACAGATTGGATGCCGTCATGGAGCGCAGCATACGTGCTTGCGTGCAGGCAGGCGAGCCTGCGAAATGATTCGGGGTCCGAGAGAGAAGCGGTAGGATGTGTGTTTGGACGAACGACTGAAAACTCTGAAATTATCGTACATTATGGGATTTTTTTCATTATTGATCGTACATCGTACAGAGGTCAAAATTATCGTACAAATACTATAATTATCGTACATCTGGCAATACTGGGTCAAGACTACTTCTTGTGGACATTACAAATGTCTGGGAGCGCTCTGGCAGTCTCTGGTGGTGCAAAAATGTATTACAACTAAATTCAATGCACGCCATTGACGCCACTTAACCGAGCAAAATGTTTCACTCGGTTACGCAATTTTTAACGGTTAATCGGTTAACCATGGACACCCCTACTTCAGTCTATTACAATGGACCTCAGTGGATGAACTGATGTCAACTCCAACCATAAGACATGGGATACTTCATATGCCATTGCCTGAACTTGGATTTAGGATAGACCTCGCCGAAATGACTGTCCGGTTGAACCGCAAAGCACCTCACTGATCTCTGCCTGACTCACCTTTGTCTATTGATGGACTACACTCTTGAAATGGAATACACAGACTATCAATTAATTGCCAGCAAAAGCCTTCATCAGCCAACTAACAAAGGACAACGCATCTATGCGAACTTCTGCAGTTAATCCAGTATGAGCTTCAAAGACATTAGTCATTAATCTTACAGTTCTTACAAAATCATTTAGACACTGGCCCTTAACACTTAATAAGTTTGCTAATTTTAAATCATGACTTGCACTGCACATAAAAAACTAATATTGGCATTATATTCATGTTGTTTAGCCAGAGGGGCACTGGCCCCCACAGTGAGTCTGGTTTCTCCGAAGGTTATTTTTCTCCATGAACCAAAATCTTATGGAGTTTTCTGTTCCTTGCCACAGTCGGCTTCGGCTTGCTCACTGGGGTTATAAATACAATTATTATGTAATTACTTATTTTTATACACACTTCATAATCTTATTCAATCAAACGACACAATGATGACTTTTACAGATATTACGGTTTCATTTTCTGTTAATTCATGATTATCTGTAAAGCTGCTTTGAAACGATGTGTGTTCTGAAAGGCACTTTACAAATAAAAATGACTTGACTTGACTATGTAATCATAAAAGTACTTGTCTCATAACATGTTTCTTCTGATGGAAGATCAGACATCCTTTAGAAATAGCAAATGCCACACTGCCACATTCGCTCACTTCATTAGTCAAACAGAACATTAGTCTAATGTGTTAGAACAACAAACACAGGGATGTTCTTAAAGACAGAGCTCTATTGGGTCATCATTTTAATAAAGTAAATAAGTAAAATGATTAATATCAGTCACTAATATCAGCTGTAGGAGTTTCAATTTCTAACTTGCAAAACTGTGTACTGTCTGAACTAAAATTGAATCCCAGTGAGGTCAGCCAAACAACTTGAACACAGCTTTCAAAATGAAGGAAGTGACTCACAGTACTCGATGCCCAGAACAATATCTCTGAAGTAGTGGCGTGCCTGGTCCTCATTGAAAGGACTATTGGTGGGGACCTCCATCACAGGCCTGGTGACCAATAGATACACAGATCAGCAACTTTATTGTAAGTTAACTGATAACGTATTAATAAGGTATTATAGTTGTGCATTAATAAAGAACAATGATTAATGAATGGAGAAATAGAGAATAAATTTATAGGCAGTGATAACCTCCAAAATTCAGCCAAGGAGATGTCCAAAAAAGTGTCCAAAATGTCCCCTTACCATAGAGTCAGCTTTAAGCCTGGGACACAAGGTCCAAAATTTACTTTTCGCCACACCTGCCAATGTCAGGTGAATTCACAGGCAACAATTCACAGGTGATACATTTTTTATTATTATTATTCAATATTTACTAAATTGTCCTTTTTTACTAAAAATCTCCACTTTCACATTCTTCTTCTTTTATTTTTGGCAATTCGCATTCTTTGTGCATATCACCACCTACTGGGCAGGGAGGAGAATTTATAGGAAAAAAGGAATATTGACCTGTTTCTCAGCCAGTCCAATCATATCGCTTCTAAAATCATGGATTTATCCACTGGAGTCATGTGGATTACTTATATGCTGCATTCATGTGCTTTTTGGACCTTCAAAGATTTGTCCACCATTCACTTGTATTGTATAGACTTTAAGAGCTGAGATATTCTTCTAAAAATCTTTGTTTGTGTTCAGCAGAAGAAAGAAAGTCATGCACAACTGGGATGGCATAAGGGTGAGTATATGATAAGAGAATGTTCCTTTTTGGGAGAACTATCCATTTAAAATAAATAAATAAAACATATTTAAACATCAAGCTTAAAGTTTTAAAGCATTTTTTTTCTGTTTTTATTCTGAAAGTAGTTAACAAGGCAAAAATGTCGATTTCTGATAAGGTAAAACCATTAAAAAAAGAACGGCCTCTGGTCTACTTGTCAGTGTACCACCGCATTATGCTTGTTTTCCTTATGTCGAAGGTTCCTCCTGGTGAAGGTGCGCTACTGCATAAAATGTTACAGTGCCCTCACTATTCACCAGGCACTACTCTTGTACCTATGAAAGTGAAACTGTTTAGTTGTTTTTCCATGCATATTTATGATATCAGCGCTGGTCATTGAGCACCCCATTTTGTTTCTGATATTTTCATTTTGGCGACCATATTAGAGGAGTATTCCACATATGTGACACCACAGAGAATTAGAGAAAAAAAATGTTGATGACAAATTTTCCACTGGGAAAAAGTTTTTTGGCAGATGCACAAGTTGCAACAAATGCTTTCTTTAGTAGATGCTTAGATTTAAATTGGTCATGTCACTTTCATCAGTGAGACGAATGTCTCTGATGACGTGATGTTTCTCGCATTGTTTTCTTTTCCGCATTTTTAAGATGCAGTGCCACGTTAAAAGAACTTCAACTGTTAAAAAATGCATTTCGTGACACCTGCATGCTATTCCTTTCGTTGCGCTATGTTTAGCTTTTTGAAATGCAAGAACACATGTAGTCTGAACAGCCATTTTCAAAGCAGCATCTCACAAACATATCAGAAACGGAATACCTTTTTCTCCCAAACAAGGTGAGTTGGTAAACGTAAAAGCTTGCATTCAACCAAAGAACATTTTTATCTTATAATTAGAAAAAGGTAATACATTAAACTGGGACACTCCTGCCCTTTAAATTAGTCCCCCCACTGCACAACTGGGATGGCATAAGGGTGAGTAAATTATAAGAGAATGTTCCTTTTTGGGAGAACTATCCATTTAAAATAAATAAATCACAAATATTTAAACATCAAGGTTAAAGTTTTAAGAAAGGCAATAACAGAGAGAATGCAACAGAATAAATGAGTATTAGAAGTAACAGAAGTAGCATTGAAAAGATGAACTACCCAATTCTTTTTATATCCAGAGGCTATGACAAAAAGGAAAAAAAAAAAAAAAAAAGAAAAAAAAACCTGAACTGGAAAAGAAGGGAATACAAAAAAATGGGATATTACAGCTGAGTGAGAACATAAGCATTTAATCCCTTTGGAACAAGAGAGGAGAAAAGTGAAAAATTAAGGCAGATCTAAGTGATGACAGATATGCAAGACAGGACAGATGTTAAAGGAGTGATGGTGTGATTAATGGAATCACAGAAGATAGTAGACAGCACAGCGAAAGCACAAATTATGTAAAAGAGCGATCTAAGTGGACACCAAGAATACTCACCCCTTCTGCATCAGCTCAAATGCTGCAGGGAGAATATCAATAACAGAGAGAGATTAAAATGGTACATTTTGAAAGAAAGTCATTAGACCAAAATGTATATTCTGTTATTGACAAATACATAATGGCTTAAAGGGATAGTCCACCCAAAACTTTCACACATTCACTCACCCTCATGTCATTTCAAACTCGTATGACATTACTTTCTGTGGGACGCAAGAGGAGAAATTTTGAAGAAAGCTGATACTGTTATTTCCCATACAATGAAAGTTAATGGTGACTGAATCTAAAATTCTACACAAAATCCCCTTTTGTGTTCCACTAAAGAAAGAAAGTCATACAGGTTTGGAACCACATGAGTGTGAGCAAATACATTTTCAGTATTGAGAGAACTAACCCTATAATATTTGCTGATCTTTACAGTCCTAATATGACTTAGTCTCACATGACACATGCTTAGTCAAATCAAACTCCTTTCACACATAGGCACAATGTCTGATTTTATTCGCACCATTGCTCAGTGGTGTGAAGTCATTCATGTTTGTGTACCACTACATCACCCTACAGTGACAAACACCTTATATTCATTGCTATGAGTCAGACCAGCCAACTAATTGTGTCACAGAGTCTTAAATATGACTAGTTCATAATACACAATCTTACTTTAGCCCATTAGGATGATGCTCTGTATGATCTATGTGAAATATGCCACACTCTTCTTTTCATTATAATGTGAAGTTTATAATTGCACATTTAAGTGGGGTTCACACTGACAGCACTTTTCAGTGACAAATCGACAGGAATTCATTCATCTTAAATGCAATTTGGTGATATAAAGCAAAAAAAGAAAAGGTTGGTGATTTTATGGAAATGGGTAGCAATGTGATGCGGCGACAACCAGTAGACTCGTGTGATCCACCTCATGACACAGTTGGATGCCTATTAACAACCAACAATACAGCATAATGGTGAATTCCAGCTATTAAATCACCGTCAGTATGAACGCACCTTTACACTGTGTCCAAACCAGCCTCAATTGCAAAGAGCAACAGGACATTTTGTGTATGTTCTATTTCTGTGTTGTCACACTGGTTAGCCCCCGTCCTTTGTGAAATCTCATTGTTACAAAATCCCACTCCTCATAATTGTACATTAAACATCAGTTATGTTCTGACTGGCTGTGACTGCATTACGTCACACTGCAGTTTAGTGTTCATTGTGGACAGACAAATTGCTTTCTGAGAAAACTTGTTGCAACGTGCCTGATTAGAAAACATCTCAGGTTACATACGGAACCTTGGTTCCCTGAGATGTAGGGAACGAGACATCACGCTGCTGATGCTTATGAGAAAAACTTTTCTCTGATTTCTGAACTCCCATTGGATCACGGCAATTCAGATGCAACTGTATTGAACCAATGGCGTTCGCATCTGTCAGAATTTAATGTCTGAAATCGGCAGCTGAGCTACCTGTTAGTGATGTTCCCTTTCGATTTCGGTCACTTATGTCACATCGATGATACATACGGGAACATGTACGATCACACCACGGTACTGGACAAAGGACAAGTAACACATAACACTCAAGAGTGAATCTTGATGTAACTACCCTGAGTGTATAGATGGGGCAGGACATGAGATTGTGTCGTACAGATACAAAGCATAGCTTATAGGAAGCATATAAGAAATAACCTCACCCTGACATTTCTGAGGGGGCCTGATAACAAGCACATCTGCATCGCTCAGTAGCGGTATTCTTTACCTTTAAGAGGGCTCCAAGCGAACCTAGTGGAGCACAGCCAGGTGCACAGTCCAGTAGTGAAACCCACCATCCCACCAGTAGAGCGTGCTATTCATACGCTAATGTGCTAAGGCGCTCGATGCAAATGTAAACACCCCCGACTGTGCCTTAAAAACAAAGTCATTCACTTTTCTTTAAGTTTGAAAGACAGCATGATACACAAGTGAGAAAACTCCTGGATAGTGACGAAGAGTTACAATTTTCCTCAGAAGAAGAGCGGGACTCAGATGAACATTTGTACTTTGAAGAGAGACTTGATCCAGCCGAGGATACAATTTCAGACGAGTAATTAATTTAGTTTTCATTAGTTGACATGCTATTTTATATAAACATGTACATATTTTACAAGTGGGACTGTTTCCAGACTTGCCAGCCAGGATTCAGAGTATTGAAATTTGAAATATGTCCTAATAGGCAAGATTTAGTTACATTTAAATGCTGTTTCGGCTAAAGCAGGTATTTAAATTGTATGCTGTATGATATAAATATGATATGTAATATAAAAATAATATGAATGTTTAGATTACATTTTAACTAGTGTTAAGCTGCCTAATTAATCAACAAAGCTTGTGCTTGCAAATATGTGTTCAGGTGTAAATGAGTAAAATGCACTTTAAATATGCCCATATTAGAAAATCACCATCTTAACATCTTAATGTTATCTGAAGGATCATGTGACACTGAAGACTGCAGTAATGATGCTGAAAGTTCAGCTTAAATCACAAATTGCATTTTACAATATATTCAAATAGAAAACTGTTCTTTTAAATTGTAAAAAATAGTTCAAAATATCACTGTTTTTACTGTATTTTGGATCAAATAAATGCAGCCTTGGAAAGCAGAAGAGACTTCTTTTAAACTGTAGTGTAGGTCTAAAATTTCTGTATAGTCAGATTACTTCTTTTAACTTGAAACTTGATTTTGATCATTAAGTCTCCTCACATTCATTCTCTTTCTGTCACATTCCTCATTGATATGCCCAGGGGAGGGATATTTTTTCTCCTCAGGTGTTAATTACAATTAATATTCATTATATTCACGCCTCCTCGCATATTACCTTTCTAACAGTGTCTTACAAAAGTTCAATTACTATATTGTTTTGTATGAACGAGTGATCAGGATGATTTTCACATAATTCTGTAGCAAAAACTTTAGGCTACAAGATCCAGTTCTCAAAAGGCTTGTGGACAAATGTTTAGTATGTGTTATATGGCCTTATTTCAATGACTTAAAAATTTATTTTTTCAAAACCATGCATAAATGTTATTTTCTCAAATATACAAACATGTACACACACGTTGCTCACATATTATTTTAGCCCAGTCTGCGATGAATACAGTGCCATTAATGTAGCCATTAATGTGTTTTTAAGTAACTGAAAAAAGCACAAATGTCAAGGCATGCCAAAACTTCTCCAGGGCCCAAAACACCCTCAGACCCAAGAGGGTTAACTAGAGAATGAGTGTCTAAGGCATGACCGAGACACAAGTATATTAATGTATTTGTGTGGGGTACACAGTAAATATATATTCAAGCAGTATGGCCCCAGTGTGGCACCGTTTTACATTTGAATGTCTACTATGTGAGCGGAGCGAGGGAAAGGCCAACCGGCAGGACTGTGAATTAATATGCTGTCTCCTCGAATGGGAACCTCAAGAAGTGTCTGTGATGTGGAATGATCGGTATATGAAAATAGGCATCTTTCAAATCTATTAAGACAAACCAGTCGTTCTGACGGATGTGTACTACGATCTGCTGTGTCAACATTTTGAACAGGCGCTTTGACAGTGCGAGATTCAAAAGCCTTAATTCCAGAATTGGACACTTTCTTCAGGTCAAGAAAATAACAGCTGTATAGGCCCTTTTGACACTCGCTGAGCTCGGCAGGTTCTATTGCCTGTACTGCTATCAGGCTGTCAATTTCTGCACTCGTGAGAATTTTGAGATGACATTGTGGACGGCATTGAAGCACGGCGGCCGTCTCGCAAACTGAAGTGTGTAACCATGCTTTAGAGTTGTTAGCACCCAATTTGATATGCCTGGAAGGGATTCTTACATTTTTATTAGCTCGGACTGTGGGGATAGTGAGATCACTGAAGAGCTTAATACAGTGCCTGGCCAAGGGGCGGGGCTGACGGATTGTGGAATGTGTGTGGGTGCGTGAAGAGGAACATAGCTCTTTTCGTGAGTATTTGTGTATTCTTCTCTTTTCACACTGTCAGCAAGGCAGGCACAGTGCACATTTTTAATGCACTTTATTGGCACAGATTAACAATTGTGAACAATCTCATGAACAGGAATGGAGGGAGGAGAGAAAAGGGATGCTGTGCGAGTCCGCTTGGGGGCGGGGCTTCGCCGTGGTGAACAATGTGGACTCCTCTTCACGCTGCTGAAACCGTCAGGAATGATCAGAGGAAGGTATTCCCGATGATCGGGGTGCTTGGCGTGGTGGATGTGGATAGAGGCGCTTCGGCCAAGGCTTTTTCGGGCGAACGGCCGGCTCAGATGAACCCTGAGGGGCCTGGGGAGTAGAATGCTGCTGTTTAGGGGGCGCTGTGCTAAAGCGGAGCTGCTGTTTTTGGGCTTTCTGGAAGCACTCCGAAAGGGCTTCTACTGCGTTGACAATGAGACCAACAGGGGATACCGGCGTGTCGAGGAGGGACGATTTGACCCCATTGCGCATGTCGGTCATCATCATCCAAATGTGATGTCTAGGATGACCAGATTTCCCATGGAACATCCAATCGCTCTGGCCTTGGCCTTTATTGCTTTTAGCGGCAAAGGCGCAAAGTTCTTTGAACATGGTCGAGCCGGAACTGGATTCATCCATTCTGCCATCGTGTGCAAGGTGGCACCAGCTTGCCCAGCTTTATTATAGGCGGGTCCCGCTAGTGTCGAAGTATGCTGGCATGGCTTAGATGGGAACAGTTGGTGGGATCTCAGGCCAGTCTCACTGCCTGTTCAACAGGGGGGAAGCAAGCCATATCCCATTTGGTCTCCGTGGTCAATGGATGTGAAAGCTGCTGTATTGGGAGAGATGCAGCCTCACAGACTATGGTGAACTCCACAAACTGGAGAGTTCAGGACGGAGGAAAAAGAGTGTGGGGGTGTGGGTGCATGCGGGACCTAAGCTGGCGGTACAGCTTCACAATACATTTGCTCCATATCCTCGCAATGAGCAACATTATTCCCAGGTGCTCGAGGGACATGGAGGCAACGGAGCAAGAGCGGTCGGGTCAAATCAAATCAAATCAAATCACTTTATTGTCACACTACTGTGTACACGAGTGCAACAGCAGGTGAAATTCTTGTGTGCAGTTCCGAGCAACATTGCAGTAATGACAGTGACGAGACATAAACCACTTTACAATAACAACATATTTACACAATACAATTTACATAACAAATGTACACATACCTACACAACAATTTACATATCAAATGTACACAATACACACAATGTAGAATACACATACACTAGATAAGGGTATAAATATATATATACACTAACTGAATTGGGAGCGAGAATATATTGACAGAATGAGGATTAATAAAGTGCAGTGCTGATTGTAGATCGTGAGAGATCAAGTGTTCAAAAGTCTTATTGCTTGGGGGAAGAAGCTGTCATGTAGTCGGGTGGTGCGGGTCCTGATGCTGCGATACCGCCTGCCTGATGGAAGCAGTGAGAGCAGCCCATGACTCGGGTGGCTGGAGTCTTTGATAATCCTCCGAGCTTTATTCACACACCGTCTGTTATATATATCCTGGAGGGAGGGAAGCTCACCTCCGATGATGTTTCTGGCAGTTCGCACCACCCTTTGCAGGTCTTTGCGGTTGTGGGCGGTGCTACTGCCGTACCAGGCGGTGATGCAGCCAGTCAGGATGCTCTCTACAGTACTGGTGTAGAACCGTGTGAGGATGTGGTGGTTCATTCCAAACTTCCTCAGCCGTCTCAGGAAGAAGCAGCGCTTAAATAGCGCTATCCAAGCGCAGAGCGTTTTTAGGCACATTGCCTCGCAGTGTGGGCATTTAGCCTCAACCAGCACTGCTTCTGCGTGGGCGTGGCCCAGACAGAACACACAGCTCTTGTGGCCGTCAGATGTGGGAACAGGTTTCACACATCTGCACTTATCAGCAGTGTGATTCAATGGTC